>CM055845.1:3692639-4002639 GCA_029490765.1 Euthynnus affinis
CCTCAGCGCTGGATATCGATGATGGCACACAGCGAAAGATGTCAGAGTTTCAAGTTTTTAAAACGAAACGAGCCGGCGAGACAGAGCTCTTTGTACCGCGGAGGCCAATATGTCCGCTTAATGAGACTGTGGTTCAAACCCGGACAGCGCACGGCCTTGTGGGAGAGACGCCGCCACCGCCGCTGCTGCTGCTGCTGCTGCTGCTGCTCTGGTCTTATTAAGATGAGGAGAGATAAGTGGACGGGAGAGAGTCGGTCTGGCTTTGTTGACTGTCCAGGCCCTCCTCCGTTCTGCAGGCGTGCTCTGTTGACATTAGGACATTCAGCTGTAAATGGGCTCTGGGAGGGGAGGAGGTTTAGTTCTGTGCTGCTGAATGATTACAGAACCATAACTGTACTTGTGTTGTGTTATTTTGTGCGATATTTGTCTCATATTTAATCTTACTGTAAGTGTGATCATCATCATCATCATCATCTCTCTATCTCAGGTGTCATTCTTACTTTATATCCTGTTGAAACTGTAATTTAAATAACTTGATTTGGTGGTTTGATGATCAGATGATATTATTGATGCATACTTGTGTGATGATGTCACATGTTTTTCAGAGGACAGTAGTTTTCCAGGTGCTGAAAGTGTCCTTTAAAAATGGTCTCATGTAGTCATAACAGAGACCGTCTTATACAATAGAAACATTTAAAACCAACAGAAATGTTTTGTTGCAGCTGCAGATATTTTTTTTAATAACAGTTTTTCTTTTTGTTGCCTAAACTTGAAAAAATAAAATGCATCAGATCACAAAACTCTCTAAAGTGCTAACAAACAACATAACATATTTTACCATTTAGACATAAGGACCTGTTGACTTTCAACACGGCCACTTTAGTACCAGATATGTAGCTTTAAATCTCAGCACTGACAAAGTTAGACGTTACATATAGTCCAAGAGTGCATCTGTGTGTTTCTTCTTCTAGCTGTCCAGTCTCTCCAGCTCTCATAATACAAACCACGCCATCTCCCGCCAAACCCAGGGGTCCGTTTCACAAAGCAGGTTCAACAAACTCTGAGTTTAATCCTCAACTGTTACTGTTACTACGGTAACTGACCGAGAGCTTAAGTTACCCCTCTTTCTCTGGTTTGAGTCACCTCCCTTTGCGAAACGGAAAACTCTAAAGTTTCCCTCGTTTCCGGGTTAACAAACTCGGAGTTTTCGATAAACCCGCTTTGTGAAACGGACCTCAGCTGTGTGTGTGTGTGTGTCTGCATGATGTCATTTCTTTAAAACCACAGCTGGAGCAGAAGGCCCATATTAAAGCTCAACTCGTCTTGTAGCTGCAGTCAATTCTGGATCAGTTTTATGTGGTTTTGTGTGTTTTAGAGAAATATATGATGTGAAGTTTTCTATGATTTGGCCAATTATCAGCGGCTGGGATGTGAGATACTGGCTACTACTTTAGTATTTAGCGACTGCAGATGATCAAGTGCGAGTGTAACTGTGGAAACAAACGGACTTTCAAGTGAAATATCTGCTAAAATGATGAATAAATACGCACAAACATGGATGACTTGTCTGGAAAAGGTTTGCCTTCATGTCCGGCCTTACGTCTGTCTCTGTCCCCTCCAGCTGACGTTCTAGTTCTCACCTCTCTCTCTAAACGCTTCTCTTCCTCTTCTGCTCATTTAGTGCAGGTTTCATTTCCCAAGCACTTTCTTCTTCTTCTTCTTCTTCTTCGGGTTTTTGACAAGTATGACTTCCCCCTCTCTGTCTTATTAAGACATACTCTCTCTCTCCCCCTCTCCGCTCACTCTCTTTCCTTCTCTTCTGATCTGTCCATCCGTGCCCTTCAAGCCTCGGCGGTAATCCTCCGCAGGACGGAGAGGGAGGGAATAAAGAGGAGAGAGGATGAGGAGCGGGAAGAAGGGCGGTACTCGGGTTAAAGGACAGGATGAGAGAGAGCCTGACACTGATGCTGGGATTTCACTCATGGATCTGATATATAACACTGAGCCAATAATGTTAATGCTTCCTTTTCATATCATCTATTGCACAGAGAGACAAGAGTCGGTTTGTGCAACATACATGTACGTCTGTGTGTGTGTGTGTGATCTTTGCATCATCTGTATTGGTGCTTAAACACAGTGAGTCATATTACAATCAGCAGCTACTGAACGCTGTCAACACTCACCGCTGCATTAATTCAACATCTACATTTCAGTCAAGTGACCTTTGTCAGCAGACATTTCCACTTGTAGTGTTGTTATCGCTTTTGTAGTATACATACACACACACACATACACACACACACACACAGAACCAGAAGTGTAGACAAGACTGAAGGTATGAAGGTGCTATGTTATGCTAAATGGAAAGCATTTTTTTTCCCCGTCGTGACACTTTCCGCACATGACACACAATTTAAACTTCAAATGATGTCAACAAATCCCTAACAAGAACAAAATATGACCTCCAGCCTTCACAGCAGACATGCTAATAATGCAGGAAGTAGCCTGGCCTTTATGTAGCGAGGTAAAAAAGTAAGGATGTGGAGTTTTAGTTGTCTAACCTCAGTCATAATAGTTTATTTGACACGACCACCGTCTTTCCCAAAACTGTTGCTTTTGCAAAATCGTCCAATATTTCCATTGATGTCTAGTGGTGGGGTTGTTTTTTATGCTGTGTCATTACATAAACTCCCCTCACAGTCTGCTGACTGGTCCAACACACACACACACTCTCAGTGTGAATCAGCTCCACACTTTTATTGTGTTTTTTTTTTTTTTTTGGTGAGCTCTGTTTTTCTGAGGCTACTAAATCAATAACAATACATCCAAAAACTACATTTGAAATGATTACAAGCAGAAGGCTTCACCCATATAATAGCTGCTAACCTATTAAATATTATGGAGGCACATTTAGATTCTGACTGAACTTCAATAGTCACAAAAAAAAGGGAGGATTGGTTCACTGCCAAACCACAAGAAGCCAACCATCTGATTAAATGGAATATGTGCAGATCGTTCTTGCACTGGTTTGAGAATGAGCGGACTGTTTGCATCGTGAGAGTATATAAAGAATATAAAGAGCACCAAAATACAGAAACACTGGAGCGGAATAAGACTCCAAATGATGTTTGTTTTCCTGCCAAAGCTGCTGCTGCTGCTGCTGCTGCAGGTCAAACATCCAGCAGCCTGTCGATGGAGGGATTTTTTTTCCCACACTGGTCATTAGTGAACAGTTTATCAGACTGCAGCCAAGTCTGAGAGTTTAATAAGATTACATTTTTTGGACAAGAAGATTTTCACACTAGGTCTTACATTTCTTATTGTTATTATTGTTATTATAGGCTTTATTTTGATATAATAGACAAGCAGCAATTTGATTGTCAGATATACCAAAATTATGAACAAAACAAGGTGAAAGAGCAACAAGAAAACTGTCATCTGTCAAAGGCAGGGATGGAGGAGGGGGAGAAGAAAGAAGGACGAGCAGCTGACGGATGGAAGGAGGAGAAGAAGAAGAAGAAGAAGAAGAATGAAAATAGACGAGGAGGGAGGAGGGAAGAGCTTAAAGAGAGACGCTGAAAAGACTGAATCGGAGAGGAGCGATGGAATTACAGATGGATAAAGTGATGGACACATGGGAGGATGAGTGGAGAGCAGACTCATCTCTCTCTCTCTCTGTCATATCCTCTTCTCTTATTCAACAAACATCTGATGTGTACTCAGATGGAATGACAGTCCATATAAAAAAAAAAAGAAAAGAAGAAGAGAGAAACCTTGGCATTAAGATCTCTTCTCAGTGAAACGACAGCTCACACTGATTCTATTAATAATCATCTGATCAGCTGATTAAGTCACTAATCTTCTCTGTTCTCTGCTCTCCATTTAAACGATCTGTTTGCAGTCTTTAAAACACAAAGAAGTTCCACTTGAGGCGCTAATAAAAAGATAGTAGTAGTAATGGTGGCAGATGAACTGTGGGTTTAATTCTAGAGAGGAGCAGGGGGGAGGAGGAGGAAGTGTGAGGGAGGAGAGGAACAAGGAGGAGGAGGAGGATGAGAGAAAGGATGGAGAGACACAGAGAGAAGTAAATGGGTGGAGGGTTGTTTTATCCTGAGAGAGATGTAGATATTCAACAGGGAGCTGACAGAAGGGCCAGACCCAGCCTCCATCCTGCCAACACACACACACACACACACACACACACACACACACACACAAACAAACACACACACAGAGAGGATGCAGTACACATCCAAACTTGCACATACACTGATGCATATATTCATAATACACACACACACACATTTGCATGGCGTGATGCATCTCAGGTGTCTATAAATGTCAATGTTTTCATCCAATCATGAGTGTTTTCAGCATTGATTTCTCTCTCTCTGTGTGTGTGTGTGTGTGTGTGTGTGTGTGTGTTGGCAGGATGCTGGAGGCTGGCAGATGGTCAGAGCTGAGTCTCTCTCCCCTGTGGGTCCGTCAGCCCTCACTCTTCCCCTCCCCTCCCCTCCCCTCCCTCCCTCTCTCTCTCACGGCTGGGCACAGACCTCCACCACCTCCTCCCTGCCTGGAGCTGAACTTGCTGAACGTTCTTGGATAAAAAAAAAGAAATCTCACCTCTTTCCTGTTTAATTTTTTTTTCTCCACCCATTTCCTCCATTTCATTTGTAGCTAGATTGAAGGTTAATACTATCTATTCTGCTCTGGCAGCAGTCAAACATCTTCAAATATCCATCCGTCTCAAAGCAAAGGTGTTTTTTCTTAGATTTCCAAAAAAGATTTTGATTCCTGAGATTTTCATCTTTTTTTTCGCTGCTCGGTTTCGAGTTCAGAGCTGACAGCTGACGACTGAATCGAGTGCGAGTCGGAACGAGGTGGAAGAAATGAACTTTATTTCATACGTATTTGATAAAAAGGATGAACTGAATGCAAACAAAGGTCCATAAGCATGCTCTAATTAAAAAATAACGCATATATTTCTTGTAATCGCTCATCAATCGCTTCATTTTCTTGACGTTTTTATACCCACGCAGCACACTGTTCCCATCTAACATGAAACACACCATTTCCTGCCACCACAACCGTCAAATGTGATGCACCTTCACGAATAAGACTCAGCTTTACAGACAGAATCTCACCCATGATGACACGGAGGCGTTCGGCCACTTATCCGCCAATCGGAGGCGAGGCCCGGCGGTACATGCCAGTCAGCCAGAAGAGTCTATTTATTGGGGGGAGAGTCTGAGGTTGAGCTGTGGGTGAGTGCGTCTGTTTGATGGGCGATTTCCTGGCTGACTGATGGTGTTTTGAATGACTGATGAGGTGGATGATTCGGTCGAGTGCGCCGGCGTCCCTGAGCTATAGACTACAACCCCCCCCCCCTCGCTCTACAGGCGGAATATCAAAAACGGCCCTCTTCTTCTCACTTTTGCCACGTCTACCCTCCGTTTTTCTCTCTTTCTTTCTGCCTTAATGCGTTTTTTTCCTCGTGTCACATATCCCTCCCCTCCCTCCCTCCCTCCTTCTCTCTCTGTCTGTTTTTGTCACCTTTCCCCTTTAACTCCGTGTCACTCGTGCTGTCTCTCTACTTGACACCTTTTCTGCTCTCGCTTTTTTTTTTTTTTTTTTTTTGCTTCACCACTTTATTCTGTTTTTTCTTTTACATATTTGTCATGGTCGCTCAGTCCTGACTGTCTTAATTCCTCTCTCTGTCTGTCATAGCGACTGACAAAAAAACACTGCTTCTCACTAAGTGGAAATCAGGCAACTGAAAAACAACTATAAGATGTGCTTGATTTGAACTGAGCAAAGCAGAAGCGATTATTTGTGTTTGTTTTTAAGGATGCACGCTAAATTTATGAATCATCATCAATCAACATTCCCAAGATTCACATCACAGATTCAAAGTCAGTCACTTTATCAAAAGCATTTTGGTTCTCAGACCTTCATCAGGTCAATTTTTCACCAACAAACAGCAGCAGTGTCTTATACTGAAGGGAAAAAGCACCAATCAGAGGGCGCCAGCATCACCTCCCTGGCAAAAAATTAAATTAATAAGTTCTTCTAATCATTTTTTTAAATAATTGCAAGTGCTCATTGTCCTTTATGTGTTCAGTATGGATGCCAGCGAGGTGCTGCTGGTGTTGTCTGGTGGTTTTTCCTGATGAAGACCTTGATGAAGATGAATCTAACCCAATGAAGGCCTGAGAACAGAAACCCACATGTCAACTGTTTAACTGCAGCAACACATGAAGAAGGCCGACGATAGAGGAGAGAGGAGAGCGGAGCGCAGTGTTTCTTCACACTTTCCCTGTTGACGGCGTCGCTCCCGGTCTATAAGGTCACTTAAAATGCCATCCAGTGTGATTAAGACTTCAGCTGACAACGCTGTCAGCAGCCAATTAGGGCAGAGAGAGACGCTCTGGACCGCTGTGCTGGAAAAATTCCTTCCTGAACTACGACCGGGTCGCGAAAACCTTTTATTTCGTTGTCATCGTTGCAGATCTGGATGATCAAAAGCCATTAAAATGATCGTGTCAAGTCGGTTTTATTTGTATAGCTGAATGTCACAAATTAAAGCGTAGAGCAATACAAAGTCCTCTGTCCTTAGACCCTCCAGTCAAATCAGGAAAAATCTCCCTAAAAAGCCTAAAAGTGAAGAAAAAATGGAAGAAACTTCAGGAGGAGCGAGAGAGGAGGGATCGCTCTCCCAGAACAGACACACAGCATTTAATGGGATAACAAAATTATAATGGATCTATAATATATATATAAAGAATGTGTAGGATTTTAGTGTGGGGTTGCTTCTCTGCAGCTGAGCTTATAGCGTAACTGGGCAGAAACCATGAAAAATATGCTCTTTGTCTATTCTAGGAAAGGTGTATTGATGGAAAAGAAAAAAACAAAGGAAATAAACAAACAGCACCACACAGGCTTTAAAAAGTCCAAATAAAAGGCCAAATCCTCACATCATGGCGGAGTTTACACGGTCCCCACCTGCGTCTAAATGTAGTGTAGGCGGTTAGGAAATGAAGTATAAGAGGATGTGAACTACGGTCCACGTACTGCGAGAGGGATGCTGGATGTTTGGATTCATTTCGCTGAAATATTTCCTTCAATTTGGGGGCGTATTTGATCGGGTGAGAAGTAAAGAGCAGCGTCTTGATACGACTCGCGAGGCCGTTAAGAGGCCGACAGTCCTCTGAGCGATGGCCTCGTTAGCTCTCCGTCGATATTAACGCGGATTCATGACGATATAAAAACTGTATTTTACGTAAAGGTTTAAAAGAATTACATTTAAAGTGTAATTCAGTGCTTTATAAATGTGTGTAGCAGAGTGTCGGCCCCCCTCTGAACAAAGCAGAAGCGATTATTCATTATAACTCCGTTGTAAATTTCTGGATCCTCGTCTAACCAGTGAGGAGGATTCTCCGTGCTTAGTAAAAAAAAAAAAAATGATATGAACACCTTGGATAAAGAAAATGAAGCAGACACAGATGAACGGACTAATCCACAGCCCTGAGCAAAAGAACACAACGACACAAGGACACAGACCGAAAAAAAAAAAAAAAAAAAGACAAACAAGAAAGATGTCCGTACATAAATCTGCTTTCTATTATCCCTTCTTTTACTACAGAGGAAGAAGAGACCCGGCGATAAATCTCAGGTCATCCTAGTCTAGAGTGTGTTCATTTCTGTTACTGCTCCGTGGAAATCCATCACTTTACCCACCGCAGCTCTACAGGGCGGTCAATAGCGAGAGGTGGAGGAGTCTTGGATGGGGGGGGGGTAAGGAGGGGAGGGAGGGAGGGGTGAGGGGGGGCAAGGAAAGTGAGAAAGAGAGAGAGAGCGGGGGTGATGAATCGCAGTGGAAGGTCTGCTCTGAAATACGTGGCTCTAAATCAAACTGTTAAACTCTTGACACGACCGAAGAGGAATAGTCGCGAGATAGATGAGAGAGCGAGACAAAGGAGGAGGGAGAAAAGATATATATATATATAAAAGGAGAGCGACTCTGTTATTAGATCTATGTGAAGTTAAACTACGCTGTTATCACAGTTTGTCAGAAGTTCAGAGATAATATGATTCCACCCCAGCTTTCGTACTCCGGACGTTTAAAGCTGACATTTCTAACCGTCGAGCTACGGTTCGAGCGGTAGAGGAGCGTCATTAGACCTCAAACTCATGCCAGGTTGAGACTACATGACATCAGCCTGGTAATAATCCCACCTGACACACACATGCTGTTTAATTGTCTCAGACATCTACATTGCTTTTGTTTTTTTTAACCTTCTCTTGCAGATTACAACAACTTCCATCCACAGCGTCTTCTTCTGTGGACACCGTGGATGGAAGTTGTCGTACTAGTGAAATACTGTGAAATGGAGGGAAGGGCTGTGTCGCTATGGCAACCAGACAGCCAGGATCATACACACACACACACACAGAGCTTCGACTGCCATTGTTTGTTTATATGCTGCTTGTTTTCCTGGAGGTCTGCGCCCGGCACATCCTTTTGATGACACATGGCGAGCTATGATTGGTCAAGGTATCGACCTGTAGTCTGTCATGTCTCTCAGACAGTGAGAGTGCTTATTTGTCACAATTACATCTTATAATACACAAAATATTCAGCATCAGCTCCGACAGTAACAGTAAATTAATTCAAATATTAAAAAATAATTTAAAAAGTGAAACACTTTTTATGTGCACGATTTGTTTTTTCGCTGTTGCCTGTTTGTTGCGGCTGTATAAAAATTTGGTCCTGGTTTCATTTTCTGTCATTCTACTTGATTAAACTCAGAAAAAAAAAAAAAAAAAAAGTTGAGATCAGAAAAGCTTTTGAGTTCCTCCTCCTTTGTTTCGACACTTTATTCTGTTTGGATCAAAAAAACCTTGGAATTCTATGAAATAATTCAATGAATCAATGCAATTAAAGTCTTCTTTGTCGAAATGAAATGAATATGATTGCTTTGTTCAAAACACAGAAGAGAACGCCAGTGGTGATGAATGTGTCGGACTGTGTTTCCTCTTAAGAGTGAAGTCTGCAGCAATAAACAGAGAGAGAGCAGAGATCCTGAAAAAACCAGACATTATCATGGAAACCAGACATTTTTTTTTTATTGACAGGAGACACAAGCATCAATAATAATAATAATAAAAAAATACTGCCAATACTAATAATCACTATAACCACAGTTATTGTGCATTTGGCTGCTCCCTGCCCTGTTGTAAAGCACCAAAGATAGACTATGTGTTATCCACAGAGAATATGATGAATATAAATGCGAGTGTCTAGACATAAACAATATTCTGTTCTAATTCAGCCGCGATGTGCTCCAGTTAAACACAGCTCTTTCAATTTAGAGTCAGAATATTTTCCTATTTGATGCAAAGTTGTTGTGGGTCGGTCTGTTGAGTGCAGTTTGAAAGGTTTTTTTCTACTGCTGGACAGCAAACTTCATTTCAAATTATTTCGTTAAAAGAGAGACTGTTGACCTTCCAAAAATCTAAATCCATTTGAATGATTTTACAAGCTAATTGCCTTTTTTAAATGATGGGTGATTTTCTAAAGTAGCATGTAGAGAATACAAAACTTTTCAGACGTGACCATAGTCTTTTACGATTGGTCCATTCTGCTCTATAAATCATGGGCTTTTTCAAACTGATCATATGATTGATGCAGTTTGTTTTTTGCTTTGTTTTGCAGCACCTGAAGTTTGCGAAGTTGGAGAAAGTTCAACTCAAAAGTTCAACTTGTTCAGTGCTGGAGAGGTCAGGAC
Organism: Euthynnus affinis; assembly: GCA_029490765.1. Taxonomy (NCBI): domain Eukaryota; kingdom Metazoa; phylum Chordata; class Actinopteri; order Scombriformes; family Scombridae; genus Euthynnus; species Euthynnus affinis. The sequence goes on from CM055845.1 coordinate 3,702,428, forward strand.
CTTCCAGACCTTCCGGACTGAACAAACAACAATAAACCTGGAGGACAGTCTGCTTATACTCTGCTGTTTGATCGCTCAATAGCTTGGAGGAACATTAGTGCTTTAGGGTGCTCGGAGTTTGAGGTATATTTCAGATGTGTTTGTGCGTTTCATGCCTGGATGTAGCTGCTGTTGATTACTATCATGTGCAGCCTGCTGGCACGCAAATTGATTGTCAGTCATGTGCAAAGAAGACGCCTGTCACTGCAAAAACATGCCTCGGTGTCATCAAATATTTCTTACATTTATATATATACATATATATATCTCCTTTTCAAATGCCAAACTGAAACGACTGGTTGTCATTTTGTTGTGGGCAACCCCGTATTTTCCATCTGTCTCCTCATAAAGTGGAGATACAGTTGGGCATCCTCACCTGTTAATGTCTCCAAGCTGTTTTTTTTTATTTTTTTTTAGCAAAGGTGACACTAGCATTCAATTTAGTTGCTGCATAATACCATTTCATTTAAAAAAAAAGGACAGCCAAGGACTGGATGGACTTTATCTGCCTGGAGCTGGATTTTGAAAAACACTGAGCATAATAAACAGCTTGAATTACTGGATTTAGTTTCATTATATATCTTGGTAGATGCAATAAAATATATATATATAATATGCAGTTAGACTAAACCTGTAGATAACACTGCTGCATGATTGTATGCTGTATTTCCTCAAATATAAGACAGTGGTCAATTGAAAGTTGGCTCTTGACCAGGGGCGTGCTTGACATGGATAAACCTCTGGTGCCTGTCATATAATGTGCATGCCAGTTACATACCGTTATATACTGACTAAAACTAGAAAAAGAGATCACATATTCCCTACAAAGCCCTTAATGGTCAGGCACCATCATATCTTAAAGAGCTCATAGTGCTGTATTACCCCAACTAGAGCGCTGCGCTCCCAGAATGCAGGTCTACTGGTGGTTCCTACAGTATTTAAAAGTAGAACGGGAGGCAGAGTGTTCAGCTATCAGGCTCCTCTCTTGTGGAACCGTCTCCCAGATTCAAACCGAGGGGCAGACACCCTCTCTATGTTTAAGAGCAGGCTTAAAACTTTCCTTTTTGATAAAGCTTATGGTTAGGGCCGACCAAGCTCGCCTTGGACCAGCCCTTAGTTATGCTGCTATAGGCCTAGACTTCCCTCAGTTATGCTGCTATAGGCCTAGACTGCCCTTAGTTATGCTGCTATAGGCCTAGACTTCCCTTAGTTATGCTGCTATAGGCCTAGACTGCCCTTAGTTATGCTGCTGTAGGCCTAGACTGCCGGGGGACTTCCCATGATGCACTGAGCTCCTCGCCTCCTCCTCCTCTTCCTCCTCTTCTCCATCTGTATGTATTATTTTACTATTAATGCATGTTACTAACTTGACTTCTCCCTCAGAGTTCTTCGTGCTTTCTCATCCGCAGGAAGCCCCATAAACCACGCTGATGTGTTGGCGTCCTTCTTCTGCCCTTCACCAACTTTTCCTGCTTTGGCTGTTGTTGCTGTTCGTTGCTGTTTATCATTATCTGCTGCTGTTGTTGTTGCTGTTCTGCTTCTCTTTGTCCCCAACCCCTTCTCTCTGCAGATCGCTGCCCACCCAGAGCCAGGTTCTGCCTTAGGTTTCTTTCCTTTAAAGGGGAGTTTTTCCTTACTGCTGTAGTGCTTGCTGAGTCTATCTCTGTAAACTAAAGAGCATAGTCTAGACCTGCTCCGTGTAAAAGTGCCCTGAGATAACTTCTTGTTGAGATTTGGAGCTATATAAATAAACTGAATTGAACTGAATTGAAATAGTAGTTACCTGGATGTAACTCCAATTCTTTAAGTACATGCATAGTCCAGCTGACCCTCACAGAGAAGGGAGGACGAGAGGATTTAAATACAAGGATAATGGCGCATATTTGAATAATAATGACAGCAGCAATACAACATGAGCATGGGTAACCAGGGTAACCAGGGTTACTTGGCTAAGCCGGTGAGCATACATACATAAGCATGCTACCTGCATACTACAGCTAAATGGTGCACTGCCAAGATGTTGCAGAAGGAACTCAAATGCCAGAATTATTGTTCTGTAATCAGTAAATTACTGGTCAACAGAAGCAGATAAGAAAACAAGGCCGTAATAAAATATGCACAAATATATTCATCAAACAGAGGGAATTAGAAGTAAAGGCCTCTCTGAGGTCAAAAGTCAGTAATCAATGGCGCTGTTTCAGGTCTATTTTGGACTAATCGATGTGGGTGATCACCCGATTTGGAAAAAAAAAAAAAAAGGATTGGGATATACTTTCACATAAATCAATTAGTCATGTATATTAAAGGCCTCTGAGGGGCGAGAGCAGTAGATTAGCAGAGAGAAGATGCATTAGTGTTGATCCTGATCAATACTACAAGGGGTTGAACGGATAATCTTTAACGCTAATTGATTGGCGATGGGTTGTCAGCGCTACTCCAGAAAACTGAACCCTATATAAAAAGGATTGCATGTAGAGGATCATTGATGATTTCTTCTCCTGGAAAAATCTCACTTAGAGCTCCGCCAGTACAGTCCCGGGAAGATCAACTGGGATATTTTTTGGAGTGAAGCTGCTGATCTGATCACCAGCATTCGGTCCCATTAGGCTTTTTAGTTTAGATATTCAGTGTTCAGCTCAGGAGTTTAGTCCTGTCAGGATGGATCTGCATTAAGAAGCGCCATGGGACACTAAAACTCTCAACGAATCGGTAATAAAAAAGGCTTTAGGAGCGTTTTAAAGCGGGACGATGCACATTTTAGTAGCAGGTAAATTCTGGGCTGTCTGTGATGAGGGCAACATTATCACAGCTTTATTCTTAGCTTTAAAATAGATCACAGACAACGACAGTCATTACACTTACCATAATCATTGTGGTCTTGTCTGTGTTCATTGAGTTCAATGGACCATATAGTAGCAAAGGAAGTAAAAACTCTAAGTAAAAACACAAGTAAGTACAAATCTTTTCCATTTAATACAATTTTATTGGTCTCCTGCCAACCAATCTTGACACTGGAGTCATCTTTTCTCACAATTTGGGTATATGACCTTGCATTCATTGGCGCCATCTATAAACGCCGCCTCCCCTACACCTTTTGCACTCATGCAGGCCCCCCCATATCAGCGCACTCCCACCTCCATGTTTCACGGTCAATACATGCTGGAGCCCAAACGCATTTATTTTGGTTTCATCTGACCAAAGGATGTGCTGCCAGTATTCATCGGGCTCCTTTTTTTTAATGTTCTTTGGCAAAGTTTAATCTTACAGTCTGGTGAAAAATGGGTTTTCTACCCGGACCGACTTAATGCAATGTCCTTTCGCACTGTCTAAGCAGTCAAACTGAAACACCGATTTCCACGGATAATCCTTGTGCCAAGTCAGGAGCGCTGTTTCGATACAAGGTTGTGTAAATAGAGAACTGTGCGTGCCATCGTTTTTTTTTTTGTTGTTGAGGACGGCCACTGAGTCTTCTGTTATTGGTCGTATGGATCCTCTTGTACCTTCCTAACCCGCTGCTGCAACTGTGGTTTGTTCAGGCACAGTTAGTCTTTAATTGGAAGTCACAGGCGTAATCGGTTTCGTTTTAGCGATCACAGGTGTACTCACTTTTGTTGCGTTGAGGTTGTACTTTAAGGCTTGTGTTTTAAATGAAGTCAATCTAACCTTGTTTGTTTTTAATTACAAATAAGAACAAATAGACTACACATTTTTAGATTATACATTTTTGAATCATTTAACATTTTAGTTTTGTTATATACTGTATTAAACAAAACTTCATGGTGAAAAGTTCTTGCAGCAGCAGAAAAAGGAAAACATCAGCAGGGAAGCACTGGAAATGTATTCAGTAAATAAACAAACCAGAGACAAACCAGAACAAAAAAAAAAAAAAGACAGAACAATGAAAAATAAAATGAATAAAAGAACAACAGCCCTGGCATGCACACCAGGACGAATCATCGCTAGTAAAAGCATATGCATGGCTGGACTTGTACTTGCTTGTTTGCTTTCTACAACAAGCTCTCTTAAAGTTTTGTCTTTAAACTTTGGTTCTCTCGATCAAAGCGGGGAGGTTATCAGATGTAACTGTGTGGACATTTAGAAAGAAGTCAAAATAAGTCTGCACAAACCAAGAGGGACAGAAAAGTTACCCCGCCACATGAAACTACAACAACAATCCTCTGAAGATACCGTTGACATTTATCTGACATTTAATCTGAAGAAACGCTCCAGCGAGGGCAAACAAATCCAATGAGGTCAAATAAAATGAAATGACATTCAGTTCTCAGATCACCATGTTTTGTATCTCAGGTAGCGGAGGAAGTAGCAGAGACACAACTCGTTCCTGTAAAATATTCCTGTACTAATATTGGAAAAACCGGGAGTGCTGTAATAGAGCTTCGGAGACGGAGAGGTCGAAATAATTGTCTTTTAACAATTCAAGATAAGAGTATATTAGCGGACACAGAGGTGGATGATATGGCAGGACAGGATGTGATGAGAGCACAAGAGTGTCAAATTTACACTCACTGGAGATAATGAGAGCAGGGTTAGGCCAATATATCAAAGTGACAATAGAGTTTTATTAATATCAGCCTGTCAGAGTCGCCCAGGTGACGGAGGTTACACATCCACTGCAGATTCACTCTCCAGGAAACCTGACAGGGATTTTGTCTTTGCACTTTACATTTATTCTCCTGGTTGATTGCACCTTAATTCTTCAGTAAGTGATTATTTGGCTAATGTGAGGAAGGAGAACTTCACAACAAGCTTATTAAAACTAGTAAAGGTGATGTGGGTGAGGGTGTAGGTCAGTATCCTGTTGGTCAAAGGTTATCAGTCATGACACGCTAACCTATTCAGCATCAGTGAAGGTAAACTTCAGACTAATGTGGGAACCTTGGGTCTGTAGAATATATCAAACATCCTGGTCAACAGTTGAATTGTTTTTTGGGATTGTTAGAAAATAAAATGACATAAGTACACTGGCTAAAAGAAAAAATACACCGCAGATACTTTCACACTTTTAGATTTAGATTGTCCTCCCGAGAAAAAACGACACGATGAGCTGTTTTATGCAAGTTCACGCGAAAACAACATATTTACGTTCCAGTGACGGCGCCCTCTGGCGGCCGTTGCAAATACGACAGGAGCAAAGGATGACGTTTTTTTATAAAGCGACAAAGCCCACATGAGACTTTCCTCGGAGGACGTCACTTACTGCTGTTATACGAGGTTCCCGCTTCTCTTAGCATGGCTACTTGAAATAGCATCGTGGCCCCTCATAATGAGCTAATGTCATAAGAGCTAATGTCGTCTGAGCCATCTGAGTCACTCTCCGTCTGCCTTTGAATTATTTGCTTCATCACGTTGCTCAAAAACCTAATCCTCATCATCATATCCTTCAGCTTCATCTCATTTTTCAGAGTCAAAGCCTTTCTCTGCAGTCTACCTGACACTGCCATACTGTGACACTATAACCTGAGTTTATTCACAGTAACAGCTTGACAACAGCGCCTCCATGAAATCAAACAGGAAAACACAATATTATATGTTATAAATAACTACCTGCTGACTCTTAATAAAAAAAACTATTACACACCTGAGCTCTCTAGCAACCCTATTAAGTTTTTTACTTTCAACAATTTTGACATTTTAACACTAGAGAGTGTCTACTGTATTCGCTTTCTTACCACTAATTCATAATTTCAGACAGAGCGGGGCGACTGGTGGTTTATGTTGTAAAGCAAACCGAACATATAACTATAAAACACAAATGTAAAATGAGTGTTATGTCATGCTGTGGCATTTTTCATAGTGATGAAGAGAAATGCAGTGAAAACCTGTTTCCTCATCGGTGGTCAGATGTTTCTGAGTCACTCAAACCCTCAGGAGCATGTGTGCTACCTATAAGCGTGAGGGTGTGCCGAAAGGAAAAGTAGCACAGAGAGAGAACAGAGGAAAGGATGATGAGAGAGAGAGAGGAGATCATGCATGAGAGGGGGAGGTGGGGAGAAAAAGGATGGATGAAAAAGAAAGGAGAGGAGAAAATGCCAAAGTCAGTGAAAGAGCAGAGATGAAAGAGAGATGATGGGTGGATTAAAAAAAAAAAAAAAGGAAAGAGAATTTGCATGAGAGCCAGAGAGGTGGAGGAGAGGGCGAGAGTAAAGACGAGAGAGAGAGAGAGAGAGAGAGGAGGCTGATCGATAATCTGAGAGAGTCTGATATTGGAAACTCCTCTGGTGATCTGTGGAGCGTGGGAGGAGGACAACAAGAGACACTCTCTCTCTCTCTCTCTCTCTCTCTCTCTCTCTCACACACACACACACACACATCACAATACTCACTCTCAAATAAATAGGTCCATTCTCACTTATGCACGCAGGTCCAGAGGCAGGTATAAATCTGAATAATCTCCTGCTCTCACATATATACACACACACACAAATGCACAATGATTTCCTAACAAGCCTCCATGTTTTTCACCTCTCGTCAGCACAGAGGAGTCTGATCCTGATTATCCACCTCCCTTCTCCACGAGGAGCACTTGTTTCTCCACCTGCTACATCCTGCCAGGAGAAATCCCAAACACTCCGCTCCCCGCCTGGAGGAGGAAGCAAAGCTGGAGAGTCTGATAAAAAAAACCCTCGCTCTTACTGTTGCACTTTTGGCTAGCACCCCTATTGATCACACTGACATTTACTCAATACCTTAATTGCAGAGATGCAGGGACTCATCATTAGAAGAGAGTCCAGCAGAGAAGCTACGTGTGTTCAGAGAAATTATAACAAACTTCTGCTTTAGTATATTATCTACACTTCTTGTTTGGAAATGAAACCAGAGGTGAATATTTAAATCTTTACCCAAACTATTAACTAGATGTTGCAGAGGTTGTTCCTCTTTCAACTGTAATAGAGTCACTTTCTCTTCCGATTTATTATTTTATCTTGTGCTGTAAATAAAAATAAATACATTAGATAGAATAGAGTTCTTGATTACTGCGTGTAGGGCAAAGATATGTGGGTGGGTCCAATAACGCCTAGAAGATCATCGGCCGTCTTTGGAGGCTCCTCTTTCTGCCTCAGTGGAGCAGCCGATGTACTGAAAGACCCTTCCAACCCTGGACATCATCTGTTTGACCTGCCATCCTCTGGTGGACAGACTCCTCAGGTCCATCGAATCATAGATAAACACACACTTGAGAACAGCTTCTACCCCAGAGCCATACGGAAACTGAACACTGTCAAACACTGACTGTCTGGGACATTGATAGAGCACTGCACAGATGCCTAAGTTCCAATATGTATATAAGATCTGGCCACAGTGACAAGAGATGGATAGATGCAGAAAGAAGAAATCAGATGCTAAAATTGTGTTGGAAAGGAAATACAGAATAAAGTGAAACAAGATAAGAGAAATAAAATAAAAGTGTCTTCTTCTTCTTCTTCTTCTAAGTACAGACGAGATATCATCTTAGAGGTGAAATAAAAAAGATGTTCAAATTGGGATGTGCTGATTAATGCAGATACTTTGGATATAAATATACAGAATATATATATTAAACCCAAAATTTCCTGAAAGCCATTGGTAGCACAGGAGTAGGGTGTAGTTATTGGATGAACCACTAGGTGGCATATGCTTACAGCGTATTGGGACTGAAAGGAAGAAGATTCGCCACCTTGTGGAAGAAATCCAGGAATAATCGCAGGAGGTTCTGGACACAAAGATGACTACAGGAAAAGTTTGCAAGAATGAGAGAAGCACTGAAGAAGGTACTACTTTTTTTATAACAGCTTTTATTTTTGTGTCCCCCTTTGTATTGTTCTGTGGTAAAAAGAGAGGTCAATTGAAAGTCCAGAAGACTTCAGCAACCTCACAGATCTTTGGGGTCTGTGCTGCAGCAGAGGGCAGTTAAATGGGATGCAACCATGTTGGCTCAAAAAGATCCCAATCAGGATCAGAAAAAACACAGTTTCCAGCTAAAAATAGCTCTGGCTATCGTGAGATCACCCTTTATGCCAACAGAGAGAGATTATCATCATCTTTAGAGAGATTTATTCCCCTAGACTTCTGAATACAACTTGGAGAGAGTTGGGAACCGTCGTGCCAGCCAGAGCTACAGATCAAACCAAATTATCATCAGCAGGGGAAACTCTTGAAGCTTCTCTGGTCACTCAAGTGTCTCTTTGAGTGTCAGGCGATGTTGCTTCCTTTTTTACAAGGTGGACTTCAAACGCACACAGAAAACTTCCTAAATTCAAAATCCCAAGGCTCCTCTTCAATAACAATCGAACCATGTAAGGTCTAGTAAATTAAGAAATGGACCATGTTGTATAAATATTGATGAGGGTGTGAGTACACCAAGAACCTCTCCTCACAGGGATCATTTATTTTTCTCATTACTTTCAATTGCTGTGTGCCCCCACCGGTGCTGAGTACTGAACATTTTTTTTTTTTTTTTTTTTTTTGGCTTTCTGAACAAGGACTGCTTTGAGTCAAGAATAATCCTAATGGATTTTCTCCTAAATTGAAGAACATTTGTATTCTAACAGAGGATGTATTGACTTCAGATCTTCAAGAGCTCCAGTGAAGTGTTTCTCTTCTGACCCTCTGAAGGAAAACATGAACCTCAGAAGAATACTTCATGTTTTCATGACATTATCCTCTTACATGTCATAGTATAACATATACTAAGTGTTAAATACATCTATTCTGGGTGATATTATTCTACCCTTTGTTATTGAATTAGTTAAATATGTAACTTTCAGTGTCCAGTAAGCCCTGATTGGGTGAATTGTAGGACTGTAGACATCTAAATGTCTAAATAGAGGTTTGGACCATTTGTAGACCCGTGGGTGTCACATTCGCAATCGTGATTTGGGACAATTTTTTAAAAAATCGCTCCCTAACTTTAACCCTGTGGTTATTATTGTAGCCGTAATGACAAAGGAAGTAGTAACTTTAATCCACACCATGTTTCTCTATCCTTAACAAGGTGATCATTTTAACGCAAACCATGATCTTACCCTAAACCTAACCACGTCTCAACCACGGCGTTGTCACATCATAAAACATCATTATTTTTTCCAGATGATCAAACTATATATTTGACTGTTTAATTTGGAGGACCTGTTGGTCTTAACACCTCATTTTTCACCTAAATTAAGATATAATCTAGACATATTTTGAGTTGGAAATCATCAAATAAAGGGCAGCTGTTTTATATTTGGCCTTTATGACGTGAGAACTTCAACCACTGAAGATTAGCGACACCGTTCTCAGCTCTTGTTAAGTCCTTCTCACTGGGAATCCACATAGGAAGCGAGACATGAGCTCTCTGTTGGTTCAATCCACTCCGACTCCGACCCGACAGAACCTGCCGTCTGTCAGCAGCAGCAGCAGCAGCAGCTTTTGGGGAGCTGAGAGGACAGCGGCTGGCCGAACTTCCCTCACCAGGCTGACTGACTGACAGCAAAAAATGTACAGAGCCAAAACAGTTTGGATGTCGGCTCCACGGGAAGAACTTGACAGTGTTTGTATTTATTGATTAATTTTATCTCACACACCGTAGCAGGTGAGGGGAAGCGGCCTGCAGTGAAACAGGCAGCTCACGGACAGACCGGGAGCCTTGATCAATCAATGTAGATATGGTTAATAAGTTCAAAATACGTACAGCGGGATATTTGTGTGATTTAAACAGCTGTCTGTACAGATTACACTTCACCAAATGCGACACAAATAGACTTGGAGAGTTAAAAAAAACAAAAAACGGGAGGTCTCCAGACATCAAAAACACTTCTTCTAAAAACGCTTTCTATGTGAACTGGCCGTTAAACTTTAATTCACTCTGATAGTCCCTTGCAACTTCGCTTACTATCTGTCCAAAAAACATGACCCAAAAATTTCATAGTACCCCAAAACAGACCAACTTCTTTCAAGCAGCCCCTCGCCAGTGGAGCATTAGTTCAAGCAGAGCACTGAAGTCATGCTCATTTCAGCCGATTTGGCTTCAGCTGTTTTCAGTATGCATCAAAAATCACTGACACATCCGCAGCTGTGGCTGGTAACATCCGAATCACATTCATGCCGGCGTACGCCGCAGACGTTTTACCCCGAAACTGTCACAGTTCACTCGGCCGATTGTAGTCTTGCTAACACAGTTTGCTACAACAGCTCCCTCGACCACCCCAACCTCCTCCTCGTGGGGTATATCACATTTTAACTACTAAGATTTTAGCTTGGATTTCACATAATTCACATTCATTTATGTTTATTAGGGGGATTAGCTCTTTAAGCAGAATCCTTGTCGCTACTCGGATTCTTCGAGAGCTCCCTCAAAGCCTTTTTTCCCGCCAAATCTAACTGTAGCCTACAACCATTTACTATAAGTGTTCATTCCTTGACGCAACTGTCTGTAAGTTTGACTTAACTATAACTCATGTGCCTACAAATGGTTTAAAACAAAAGCCTTCCATCACTGCCTCTTTGTTTCTTTTACACATAACTCCGAGCTATTACGGTGTTGTTGCTAAGACAACACAAAAAGTGGTTTACATTTCTAGCCAAACTTCCAAAACCAAACCAAACCAACCAACCAAAAATGTTCAGTGTCTCCTTTTTCTCAACACACAAGCCGTCACAAAATGACACTATTATATTTGTTAAGTTTGACCTAAATAAGAAAGAGATTTCAGTTATTATCAAAAAGGTAAGCAAAACAATCAACCAGTTCAGTTCAGCTGCTATCAAAAAAAGTTTCCCAAACCTACAACTGATGAACTTCCTTCCTGTCAAACATGGACTTTCAGATTAGAAGCTATTACTAAACATGAAACAGCTTACCTCCCTTCCTATCAGATATTTCATTTCTCTATTTTTTATTTCCTTTTACACTATCTTTCCCCAACATAGATGGTATATTAAACAGTTTCCGTCCTCCTGGTGAGTCTTGAAGCTGATATCGACAAAAACCGAACCCACCTCGCCGGTCCCCCTAACCCACCTGAATCTCTCTAAAAGCCAGAGTGAAGCCTGAACTCCACAGCATGGCGAGGGTATTGGAAGCGGCATGGCATCGCTTCTTTTGCAATTCTCTTTCCTGCTGGAGCCCAGATGGAGACGTAGCCCAAATCAAATACCCACAATCCCCATGGGCAAGGAGAAGAGGTCTGGCAGTGTTAGATTAGATGTAGCTGTGTCAATAATGCAGCCCCTCTCATTGGCAGTCACCGGGAAAATAAGGTGATAACAATGGCAGACAAAATATTACATAGGAGGAGGCATTCTTTAATAAAACATCTCATAAAAGTTAATCTCATATAAAGAAAAAGGTAGCTGGAAAATGTTAAAATCCTCCCGACGCACATAAACATCAGCGACGACAGCAAGAATGCCAAATATCTGCAATGCTGGCAGTCCACACAGTCACAAAATATACCTAAACATATACATATATAAGAGATGATGTGAAGACAAGAGAGAGAAAAGAAAATGAGAAGCGAAAAATAGAAACAAGAGCAATAAATCCAGATATAGAGAAGGAGAAATACAAAAAAAAAAACTCAATGAAAAGGGTGGGTGGGAGAAAGAAAAGGAAGGACAGCAAAAGAAAACATTCATTTACTTCAGTATTCATGTGTTGGACAGTGAAGAGGAGGAGGGGATGAAAACCGAAGGCATTCATTTCAGAAATAGAAAAAGACATGCTGACAAGGACGGTATGATGGGAGGGAATAATGGGAGGAGGGAGGGGGAGGGCAGAGAAAAAAGGAGGGATGATGACAGAGAGATACAAGGACGGAGAGATGTTGTTTTTTTTTATTTCTGAAATAGACACCTTTATCTTCATCCATTCTAATCCACCACCTCCTCTCTGCGACTCCGTGTTCCTCCTCTCTTCACTCTCTTGTTCTCCTCTGATTCGCGTGAGCTCGACAGGACGGAGCTGACTAATCACCTCGGCTGTAGCGTTGTTGTTGTTGTTGTTGTTGAGACTTACAGCAGCCCTTAAAAGGTCACGGGTGTAATTATTTTAATGTTTTGTTTCCTCAGGACGGTATGGGGAAATCTGTATACAACCTGAAAGGAGAGTTGTGTCTCTATGGCAATAATAACGTCTGTTTTATAAGGATGTTTGTTTATGTAGCACTTATCAAAATCAGTAGGAACAATATAGAATCAGATGCACAAACATTCTCACATATATAATATTAAAAACACGCACATTTACATCAGTGAAGTGTGATAAAAGTGAGATTCTCAGGCAGGTGACAGTGGTTCCTGCCTGAGGACCTCAAACTACGCGCCGGTTGATAAGGGGAGAGTAATTCAGAGATGTAATCTGTGGCAATGAAGTGCTTCAAATATAATGAATAAGATCTTAAAATCCCTCCTAAAACCAAACTGGTGGCCAGCATTAGGGACTTTAAAAGAGATGTAATGTGACTACTTTTCTTAGAAGTCTCGCTGCGGCATTTTTGTGCAATTCGGAGTCTGTGAATTGATTTCAGATTTTCTTGCCAGTTAAGAGGCCATTACAGTAATCTAGTCGTAAAAAGGAAAAGAAAGCCTGTATGAGGGATTCAGTATCTTTAAAACTTAAAATATCGAACCCTTGCAGGTGTTCCCAGGATGGTAGAAACTGGATTACTTTATGGATATGTATTTGAACATCATATTGAGGTTTCTGACAGAAGGTAAGGGCCAATGATACTGGTCAGTTGTTTGATCCATCCATTGGTTGTACTGTATTTTTACAGTTATTAGATGGATTGCCATTATATTTTGAACAGATGCTATTCTTCCACTGAGGATTTTGGAGATGCCCTAACTTTCCATGTAACTCAAACAAAATAGTTAATGATTTGCTCTCTTTTAAAATGTTGTTGTGTTTTTAGGATTTTAATCCATTTCTATCATTTTATTCTACACTTTTTGTTAATTTCCCTTTGATCCTTATAACTATGTCTGTATTTTTTGTTTGATTGCTTCTCTCATCCAACTTTGGTTGCTTTTAAATGTGCTCTAAAAAATACACTGACTTGACTTGAAAGTTCTCCCTTATTCAATAAAATATCTAGTCATAAATTAGATGAATTTGGATGGTTTGGTCTGTTTTCACATACTGTATTGTCTTTTAGGCTTGCCCTGTTCCTCTGACACAACTCTCTGGCCACATTTTACACTTTATTTCAATCCTTAGCAGCTGTGGTGAAGTAATAAAGTTTGTCCCTTGACTTTTATCCATCTTACAGTTTGGTTTTCTTTGTACATTAGAGCTTCAGAAACTCTTCAGGACAACACATACCAGCATAATGTGACACACGTCAAAACACCTACACCAGTTGTGTACTATGTAAACCCGCACACAGAAGCTGCTTTCAGACAGTGAGCAGTGTTAATGTTCAGGGCCATTCAACCAGTCTGTACACCACAGGCTGCTGCTGTCCACCTACTATAATCACATCACACAACTGAATGGACTGGGGAAAAGAGAGGACATTGTTAGCTATATAGCACAATTAATATAGTAGCCCATCATAAACATTTATTGTCTCAGACTGGATAGTAAAAACTTTCATTGATCTGTCTGCTCTCTGCTGGTGAAGAGGTTCATCACTGAGGGAAACTCAGGCACCAGTGAAATAAAGTCCTCTGTTGTTTTCCTGGCTGTGGTTTCTGTGGTTGCCATGGTCACGCAGCAGCAATCCGCAGCAAGCAGCAAATGGAAACGCTTTAACCACCATCATCATTCATCACTGCATAACTTATCTGCTGATCTCAGACGTGACTGGTAACCTGACTGACAAAAGTTTGATGCGTAGATCTGCTTATTACGAGATGATATCAGATTTTAATGTAACGATCAAATGAAAAGATAATCTTTCAGTGTTAATCTTTCAATTATGAAAAGAATATTCCAAAATCACACAATCAAAGTTTTTGGGTGAAAGACAAAACAAAAAGAGTAATTACCCTCATGGCCTCAGCATATGCAGACTGTTAAAAACCAGTTTGAAGTTTCAAATATTATCTCTGAGCTACGTGCCTGGTTGACATGCATCTGCTGTGTCTGAGGTCAAGAGACTTACTGCCCATTAAAATCTATGTTCTTATCTTACATTGGTTTATTAATTCATTGAGAATTAACCCATATGCAGGGAGTTTTGATGCAGTATCGACTGAGTCATCACATATAGGAGACATGCTCAGTATCCATAATATAAACTTTTTTTTTGGATTCAGAAAGAATGGTATAGAAACATCCTTATACAACCAAATATTAAATGATTTATTGGTTTAAATCAATCCTAAGAGTACTCAGCTGTGATTCTGTGGCCAGCATATCAGATCAAATAGATTTAATCTTCTTAAAGATTTACACTTTTATTTCTTTCTCCTCCATGTACAATATATTACTTATATGAAGACTATCAGACTGGGGACTCACATTCAACCACTGTATGGAGTACACTTGTTCCAGTTAAATGCAGCAGGTGTGTGTAATGCAACAAATCAGAGATGTGATGAGAGACCAGGACAAAGTTCCTGTTAAACACAGCAAAATCGTGCCAAATAGACTATAAATAAATGTTTCCAAGATTCAAACAACGAACGTATCTTCAAGAATCATCACTTCTCAAAAACTGAAATGATGATGCGACACTTTCTAGATTCTCCGGGGATAATTCTGTCTTTACTTTCCCTCATTCAACAGTGAGGTCGGAGGTTGAGGATCACCTGGAGAATAAAAGAGTACAGAGTCAAGGATGATTCAGCAGGGTGGATTGCACCAAATCATCCTGCAGAAGGAGGCTCTCTACTGCATCACCCTGCTGTCATGAGCTGCCAACACAACAATCCATGTTGGAGATTTGTAACCGCTATGACTGAAACTACAAAGACATCAACAGTGTCACTATAAGTCTTTTCAAAGGGCTGGTTGTTAATAGATCCAAAATGTGTACTTTTTTATGATTGTAGATATAGACTTGTATGTGAGTTACATAAACTCTTAAGGCACCAACATTATACTAACAACTAACAGTAATGAATACAAGATTAAGATGCTGCAATTATTCTTATTAGGGATGATACAAAAAAGTCAAAATGCTCTGAGAGTTACATGCATGCAAGACAGAAGTTGTTACGCTCCAAATAAAAAAAAATGATATGATAACAATACATTGAGTAACTCTTATAAAGGAGAAAATGTTTTGGAAAGAAATTAGATATGACTTTTATCTCCTATCTCTTAATTGTTCATCATGCGTGCCAACTCTCACGCACAGCGCATGGACGGACAAGACAGAGCAGCAGCAAGTTATTTGTACCAGCAGGGGGAAAGTGAGAAATAACCACAAATCTATATTGTAATGTATTCCCATGCATGCTGCACAGACTCAGGCTCAGTAAGTGGCTCTTCTGGCAGCAGCACAGTCTATCCCTGTCCTCCCATGCTGTGTGCACACAGGCAGGAGTGAGAGTGAGTTACTATGATTATGGGGATGTTCTGTGGCTTTGTCACTCTGAAACTTTCTCATGTTTCCCAGTAGTAGGTTCGGTTAGTATACCTATGCAAAATCATGACTGTAAGTATCTCAATGCTGAAATCTAGTAACAATTTTACATTATACAGGGTTGCCACCATGTTCTACTCTCTTTCGAATCAATCTCTCAAATCCCACGCCAAATTAGAGGTCCTGCTTCACCACAAGTGGCTCAAATCAGTACAACTCATACACTCGAGTTATATTTACAGAGAGGATTCACAGCTGCCAGGGCCACTCCCTCCTTCTCTGCCTGCCATATCACAGTCATCCTCAGAACCAGTGCCTCCACCACAGCCATCACCAGCAGCAACAAGATCCCATGCCCCTAGTACCTCACCTCTGTGTGTTTTGAAGGAAAATGAAGACTTCCTTTCTGCGGCACTTGGGTGGTGTGTAACATCTTGTACGATGATACGCAGACGACACTGTTGTTTACATACAACTTTGGTTCATTTGGTGGAGCTATAGGAAGAACCACCTGAGGCCAAAAAAAAACCCTTTTACACCAACTGGAACCTCATGCCGGTTCTGGGCTGGTGCTGGTAAACTTTCTAGGAATCAGCTCAGCTTGCTTTTCCACAGACTAGAGAGTCATTATGTCAATATACATGCCTCTGGTTTCCTAGAAACACTGACACCAACTTAAAGCACTTCGCTTTCCATTATAGTAGGTGGCAGTAATAAGCCTTAATGCTGGTTGCCACCTGCCATAAAATGTAAAGAAGAGGAAGAACGTCATGCACAATAACAATGGGGGACAGTCAGTATGCATATTACCTACTAAATGAATGATTTAGCACGCCATTACCAGCAGACTGATCACACAGAAGTATACTCAAGCAAGACAGTCATGTGACGCAGCTCCTCACATCTCCGAAAATGTTGCAGCAAATTACCAAACTGGCATTATTTGGATAAACAAGACCACGTATTGAGAATCTAAACGGTTACTTTCTCGCCTGAAAAAAATATTAAAAACTTGATAATGTGACATATTAACAGCTTTTAGCCTGGCTCATAATCTCCACCACTGCACAGTCTGAAGAGACACAATGCATTTTTGGTTTTGTTTGGTCACAATAATCCTGCCCCCAGCCTCTGGTGAAAGCAGTTCTTTGATCTAGACTGGGCAAAGTGTTGGTGCCACTCTGGAATCAGGTTTCTTTGCCGAGAGTCGGTTCTTTGGCTGTTGAAACCTGAAGAATTGGTTTGAGATAAGGTACTGGCTCCAAATCCATCCTCAAACTGCCGTGGTTGAAAACAGTTAAGAAATGTATGGATGAAAAGAGGGTAAAAGAGTAGAGGGCAGGTGATGGATGGATGGATGGATGGATGGATGGATGGGTAGAAGACAGGGGATGATGATGAAAGAGAGTAAAGGATGGCAAAGAGAGGGGACAGCAGGGGAGGGATTGTGGGAATAATATTGGTCTGTTCCACTCAACATTTTAACAGATGGCACCCTCACACAAACACACACACACACATGCACAATCTCTGACACACACCTCTTTCTGTGTCTCACACATGCATGTGCATACACTCACGCTGTGGTCACCAAAATAAGAAAACACACACAGGCCGGCTGGAAAACTGGGCTGCAGTTCAGGAGTAGATGGACAGTAAGAGAACATGAGTGTGTGTGTGTGTGTGTGTGTGTTTTTGAGTCTGTCTGCATGTGCACATGTATGGGTGGGTGCAAACATGTAAACGTGCATGTATGTATTATTATTATTGATACATTTTAGGCCAACATAGATACCAGAAATGTGTAAAACAAGTCTTACATTTTGTTATTGCAGTTTTGGCCCACAGACCCAGTGTGTGAAACTGCTGACAAGACACCTCCAACTGCAAAATAAGGTTACTCTTTCTATCATGAACGTTTAACCCATGAAGGTTTAAAACCTATATGACAGGCATGCAGGAAGAAGAGACATCTGTTATCCAGTTAAATGAATACATCCATAGTTCAATTCAGTCATTACCAGAGAAGCCAAATGCCACCAAGAATGACAGCTTGGCTAAAACGTGTATTTACATGTGTGGTGATGTAGGATGTCAGCTGGCCCGCATATAGCACACGGCTGATTGGATATGACAATACACAGTAAACATCAACACAACATGCAGCTCCCCGGTGGACGCGACAGTCTGTTATGACTCCATGTTGGTTGACCTCCACTCTCTTTGAACCCACAGTCACACATTTTAAATGCTCCCTGAACTGTTGCCGCACTGCTGCACAGACCTGCAGAGGGACTGATTGGAGAAAGCGCCTCTGGTCTTCTATTCATAGGAAAATGTCTCAGAAATATTTTTTTTTTTTCTCATGAAGAGGATTATTTTCTAAAAATGAAGCACTGACTGAGGTTACACTGCACTCTGGAGCTTGGCAAATCATAACGTCAGGTGACCATATTGGTATAATAGTTATGTGTTTGTTCAGAACTGATGATTTTGTCGATTATTTGCAAAGGAGGAGAACAAGATGAGAGTGACATATTAAAAAAAGCAGGGATGTAGGAGATTGGGGGGAGATTGGGGGAGAAGATGGGAGAGTTGATGGGGGGATGCACAAACAGAGAGAGAGAGAGAGAGAGAGAGAGAGAGATACTTGGCAAGTGGAGAGAAACACATTGACACCTCGTCATGCTCGGCCCTAAGACACTGGCACAACACAGCTCCAGTCTGTGTGTGTGTGTGTGTGTGTGTGTGTGTGTGTGTGAGGCTGTTCCCCACCAACAGGCTTATCTACTGTAGATCAACAGATGGCACCAGCAGTATGTGTGAGAGAGAGACACCATGTTGCCTGTACCCCTGCACACGCACATGCATGCTTGTTAGTTTTGTGTGCACGTGTGTGAGTGTGCATTTCCGTGTGTGTGCCTCAACGGGTATGTATGTATGTGTGCGTTGACTCAGTGAAGAAATATTAGAAATATATATAAAAAAAGGAAATCAACACACACACAGTCAACAGAAATATGTATCTGTCTGTTTATAATATTAGATTTGATGGAGATGTTTTGCCAAAAGCTAAAATCGTCCTCCTCTCATGCTCTGCTGTAACGGTTTGTCTGCTGAGCACTCCCAACAACAGTGCCATTAATAACAGTTATATATTTGACACCACTTGTTTGCTCCATCCGAAGCTCCATCAGTGCGACTACTGATTATTTAAAACAAACAAAAAAAAACCCAGCAACAAACTGAAAAATAGAACAGGGAGAAAAACGGTGCCATTAATATCTATTATTTAGAGTTATTAAAAAAAAAAAAAGCCGAATTTTTCCTTCATCTGAATCTAATGATCTCCAGTGAGATGACAGAAATGTGAAGGAGGACAAAAGGAAGCTCCGCCGTTCAGTGTTCGTAGAGCGCCATTAATAACCATTACGTTCAATGACTCTACTTTATCCTACATCAGCGTTATAATTATTGCTGCTAATTGTCCCGATAATTCACCATCAGCTGATGAGTGAGTCTCAGCAGGTAAAATCTGTCCGTGCGGATGTTTTATTGTCTTCATTTAGCCTCATTTAAAGATACAATAAACTACTTTTCACCACATGAAAGCTGAGTGTTGTTAATCCTTCCTGCCTGGAGCTGGTTTTGTGGGCTCTATGCATGAGATAGTCTTTATACATGGTGTTAGTATAGCGTCATTAGCCGTTAAAGTACGTTTTTTGGTCAGTCAGACATGTTTCTGTTACCCAAATGTTCCATAATGGCATTATTCACACATGAGAGGACTTTTATGGATAAACCTGCGGTTCTTGCTCCATGTTTGGCACCTGGTGCATGAAAGAGAGTCGTAGCACTGCAGGATTTTGGGGAAATATAAAAGCAAACAGACTGAAGTAGAAGAGGCTGCGTCAGAAGAGAAGAGGATTTTTAAAACGGACTTTAATGTTGCAGCTTTCTGACCATCGCGAGCACACAGGAGACACTCATCCAAGTTGTTTACGGTGAAATCTGCAGTAATTTATCAGACTGTTTGGAAGTTGGAACTCTTGTTTCCTTTATTCGTCTATAAGCTGTTTGTCTGTAAGGTGTTTTGCAGGATATAAATATAAGGAGGGGGAGCTGGTATGATGATATGTGTTATGAACTGGTGAGAGGAATATAATAAGAATGACCAAACTTTTTTTAATAGTTATGCTTCAGTCACTCACAACACTTTTAGCCAGTTAGGGAAACATTGTGATGTTGGTTAATTATTAAAAAAATCCAACACTGATTGAAGCGTTAGGGGACAATTTGCTTATTTAATTACATTTAATTGAAATCACAGTCTTTTACTGAAATGCTTTTAATGCTTAAACATAAGCACACACTTCTTAAAAATAAAAAAACAGCTTTCCTTTCAATATCTTTTTGCTACAAAACAAACTGCTGGCACTTATTACATCATCAAAACATAATCGGCAAAACAATCTAGTGGTATATGCGCCTCATTTTTAAGGGCAGAGAGGTTGTACCTGGACTGCGTTTCCTTGCTGAGCAGCGGCGGAAGTCATCGTTCTGTGTTAAAAAAGCAAAGTCAGACTCATCTCTTATACTGTAGTCACAGTATGAGATCATCTATCAGCACGGTAATGTGAGGGTTATATAAAGATAAACAAAGATGAAAGATGATAAATAAATAACAAAAACAAACCTATATACGTTACAGTAAACCACTCGTATGTCAAGCATACCTTCCATATTTGAACCTAACCTAACTTTCTACTAAAGCATGAATTATAGCATGTCTTTGTCTCTCATTCACATAGAGCCAGTAAACTCCATTTGTCTCTTATCAGATTATATGTTAACAAGAGTGGGAAACCACCATTTTCAGTTGACACACACACACACACACACACACAGGGAGAGAGAGAGAGACAGAGAGAGAGAGATCCTCTAATGAACCACGAGGGAATCGTGGATCTTTTTTCTGCTGAGGATTGCCGGTTGGTTGGCCAAAGACAAAAGCACAAGTATAAAACCAATAAAAATTAACACGCACACACACACACACACACACACACACACACACACACAGTCTGACCCACATACACAGGATGCATACATAATGTTCACACACACACACACACACTATTATCTGTGAGAACAACTCAACCAACGATTATAGACTTTCTAATAATGTTGCTGTTGCATCCACTCCTGATTGGAGTTCAATATTTTTAAGCCACTGTTAAGGCTTCATTTATGTTTCACAAATTGTTCATTCGACTTAATGAAAGATGAGAGTGCGAGTAGTTCATTAGGTGATACAAACACACACACACACACACACACACTTACAGAGCACTCACATATTGGTCATTTTAAACGGTTTCTTTCGATTGTCTCGCTGTGAAAACACACTCTCAGCTTGTTGAGATGATGCATTTTATGTTTGCGCGGCTTTAATGGCAGGATCAATGTGAAACAGAGCATCTCCCTGTTAGAGCACACACACACACACACACACACACGGTTACAGCAGGGGAAGCAAATATGTCTAAAGGTGGTAATGTCCTTTCATTCGGCTGAGAGCGCTGAGAGTTTGCAGTTACGTATATCAACAAGTTTTAAAAAAATATGAGGTAAAGTTGAAAGTTTGCCAAACTGACTTCACAAAGGTCTTGTTACAGTAAAGTCAGAGAGATGTACAGAGAGAGAGAGAGAAATAATGAGACAGAGGAAGGAAGAGAGGAGACGGACATGGCAGAAAGAGTAAAGGAGCAGTAAATGGACAAAAAAGTAAAGTGGAAAGTGGTTAAAGTGGATATCACTCCCTGGAAATACCAGACTGTCCTCACTCTTGTGGCATAAATGACGATCCGTCCTCTTAAATAAGCAAAGGTTGAAGCGGAGCAGCGCAAAAATCACACCGAGGTCAGGGTGAACAAAGTGACACTCACATCATAGTTACCGAACCTTTAGCACTTTAGCTCCCTAAACCTTTAAAGCTTTTTTTTTTATATATTCACACAGATGATAAACGACTAAACTAAACCCTCACTTCCTGCTTCCCAATACATTCATATTGTGTTTCCAGCTTGTTCATAATGAATGCAGGTTTAACCGTACTGTTAGCACGGTCCTTTTTGTTACCACTATTAACAACAGTTTTGGAGAGCTGGGACATAAGATCATAAAAAAAAAAATCATTTTTGGAAGAAAGTAACACACAACCTGAGGGGAATATATTTTCTTCTATGCATTTCAAACAAGATTTAATTATCATATAGACAGTGTAAACATTTTTTATGTTTTGTTTCCTGATGTATTTTTCCTTTTATCATATCATAGTAGTAATATTATGCATACCGCTGTGTTGTAATCATTGTCAGGCTTCAGATGTTGAGGTAAAAACTGTGTTTAGTTATAGTAACGCTATAGAGAACATTTTATAAATCAAAGCTCAAGAGCAAGAGGGGGGAACGGAAAGAGAGAGAGAGCGAGTGAGTTAGGCTGACATATCAACAGCTAATACGAAATTCTGCTGGACAGAAGTGGTGGGATGTTGCAATCAGCATCACACGATCACATCAGGAAAAGTTAACTCTGATATCGTATCATCCTCTCGCTAAATCAACACATGAGAGAGAAACACACACACACACACACACACACACAGAGACAGTAAGAGCGAGTGAAGAGGGGGTAAAACATATAAAATGATAAATTATGACTGACAGAAACGGTGGGATGTTGCAATCGACATCAAACCGGCGTCAGCTCCATCTCTTCCTCATATATCATCTTCCTCTTGGCTAAAAAAAAAGAAACAAAACAAAACAAATACATATGAGAGAGAGAAAGAGCGGTGGATGCAGAGAGAGAGAGAGAGAGAGAGAGAAATGGATAAAATGATGAATTGAGACTGACAGAAGTGGTGGGATGCTGCAATCAGAGATCGCATCGACAACACTGCTTCATGTTGCATCTCCACCTGAAGTAAATAAGATGGAGAGGGGGCAGATGGGAGATGGATAGATAGATGAAGTGGGGTAGGAGGGGGAGGAGGGAGGAGGGAGCGGCGGGTGTTTGTATCATCAAGCGGTAATAAATTTGGAGAGATGGAAGTGGTGGGACACTGTAAACAACATCACAACACATCAAATCCCACACAGGACTGCTGTTAGTCCTCCTCCTCCTCCTCCTGTCATTTACATAGTCAGCCTGTGAATTTCACTCCCGCTGTAACGGCAGTGATATGCAAACAACATACATCAATGTTGAGATGTCGAGATGTCGTATGTGAGACGGGATGCCGTATCGTTTTCGGCTTGCCAGCTTCTGTTGTTTGCGTGGCTGTGAGGGGACAAATTAGCCCCTTTTGTCTCCTGAATTAAAGTCACAACTTGCATTATCGTCCGCCACAGTGTCATTCCTCACATGACCAGCAGGAGGCGCCAAAGTAAAGGATTTTCAAATTCTAAATATCATGACTTTGCAATTTTTTCTTCTCTTTTCTTTTTTTTTTA
Organism: Euthynnus affinis; assembly: GCA_029490765.1. NCBI lineage: Eukaryota > Metazoa > Chordata > Actinopteri > Scombriformes > Scombridae > Euthynnus > Euthynnus affinis. The sequence continues at coordinate 3,725,499 of CM055845.1, forward strand.
AATTGGTTTATTTAAACTCAACATCACACATTAGTCTCATCCTGACGTGTTTGTAATATTTCGTAAATCGTGTATAACCATTAAAGCTAAGCAACCATTTGGCACAATTAGCGTTATTGTGTATTGGAAGTAAAGACGCACATAATGGGCGTAATGCAATAACAAATCGCTGTCCAGTCAACGAGCTGCAAAATGCACAAAGGTTTCCATAACAATGCATCAGTTATAATAATCACATAATGTAATATATAATAATATATCACTGACATCGGCGCTGTGGCTGTTTTCCACAATGGCGTCTACGCATACAAGATGATACGTTGGCGTTACGGCTGTTATACATCGACTTTTACTCAGTTTTAAGCCACATTTTTAGATCTTTAACTTTATCTTTTAACCAGATGAAGGATTTCTGGATCTTTAAGCTATCAGAGAAACAAGCTGAGCAAACGTTAGCAGCAGCTGGGCTAATGGCCCCCGACCAGACGGCCGGTGCCCTCTGAAACAACTGATTTTTTTTTTTATGTGAAAGTGCTTTGTTCAGTGTTTACCTGTTTTAATAACAGGGGTCTGTTTGTTTCGGAGAGGAGGAGACCTCTGTGGATAATTCAGCTCCCTGTAAAAACATCCTCAAGTAAAACATAACCTGGAAAAAGCTGCTTGTTTAACAACCAAGACAACAACTCCAGTGATCCCTCGCTGCTTTCACACCGTCATCACACTCCGTCTTTTGTTATTGTTTCCATTGAGAGACCCCCTAGCGGCTGAAATTACATATCTTGTGTTTAAGACAGTTAAAAGATGTATTAAACATAGAATACATACAGTGTGTATGTCTTAATAATGGCTAGTATAAAGACATTTACTGAAAGGAGCACTTTCCAAACTTCTTTCACAAACTTCTCTGGATATATTTCTCTAAGTATGACGTTCTCGTATAAACCTCAATGATCTGTGATCCTTCTACGTTCTACGAAATGAAACATTCTGATGAAAGCGGGAGCAACAAAGGCTCCTCTTTGCCCCCGAGACATCAAAGTCCTCACGAGATACATGAAATTGAAAAGCAGGAACTTTTGGCTATGAAAGCCGCTAACATGCTAAAAAACCAGGATAACAAATTTGTAATCGTGACTGTAGACAAAATGTTTTCTTTCTTGCTTTAGCATCGCCCTGGTGCAGTGACCCTCAGAGTATTGGCAATATTCACATCAGTCAGAGATAAATATAAAGCCAGGGCCTTTGAGAGGAATGAAAAACCCACCGTGCTCAATGTTGTGTGAGAGATGAGGGTGATCCACAGCTGTTTGTTAATCCCAGCTGTTTCAGTCGGCTCCGTACAGCAGATTTTTAAAAATAATTTATGTTCACATAATGAACGATGGTTACTTCTCTTTTGCTTTTAACAAAGTCATTAAAGACAAAGTTAATAGGTAAATCCTCAGCACACAGATTATTTAGGAGTGGATTGTTGGGTGAATTAGATGTTCAATAAAAGCTTTATTCACATTTTTATGTCAGATATGTGTTTTGAATAATCAGAACAGACATATTCCCAGAGTCTGTTGGCAGCTAACGCAACAGGTTGTCTCATTTCCTCAGTGTTTAACTCTGACTGATGTTAAGTGAGATGTGCATTAACCTTCCTGCTTGAGAGTTCACAAACACCTTTAGTCATCGAGCTTCACTTTGTCTTTTTTTTTTTTTTTTTTTTCCCCAAAGCAAAAACAGCTGAAGCAGAGGTTAATGGATGGGTGGGTGCACCTTCACACCTATCGCCCTTTCCGAGCGTGACGTAAGGAGGGCTTTCAAGCGTGTGCACACAAAGAAAGACTATCAGTGAGTGGGTCCTCAGATAGAGGACTAGCGCTGTAGTGTTTACAGCCTGTCCCTGGCTCAGTCTGTCATGTGCTCCAAGAAGTCCACCATCATTCCTTTGCCCAAGAAAACCCGCCTCCTTCCTGAATGGCTACTGCTCAGTGGCACTCACCTTTAAGTGCTTTAAACGACTGGTCAAGGATTACATACCAAGCACACTGGACCCACTACAGTTCACCTGCCAGAAGACGCCACAACACACATCCATCTCCCCTGGACAAAGAAAGACTGTTCATTGACTACAGTTCAGCCTTTAACGCCATAGCTCAAGGACCTGGGATTAAACTCCTCACTGTGCATATGGATCCTTGACTTCCTGATTGGCAGACCCAAGGTGGTGAGGGTAGGGCGGACACACCTCTTCTACCCTCACCCTTTAACACCAGAGCACCTCGAGGCTGTGCTCTGAGCCCCCTGCTGTACAAGTAAGCCGGTGTGGCCACTTTTTGACCTCAACACCATCATCAAGTTTGCTGACACACACACACACCTGTGGTGGACCTGATCACAGATAACAATGAAAAGGCCTACCTGAAGGAGGTAGAAGACCTGAAACCTGCTTCTGAACGAGCACGACTAAGCAGCTGATAGTGGACTTTAGGAAGAAGCAGCGAACGAACTCCACCCGCATTAATATCAACCTCGGTGGAGAGGTCGAGTACCTTGCTGTCCACATCACCGAGGGCCTGACACGGGGCCGCATACCGACTCAGCGGTGAGAAAGGCACAGACTGTTTTCGAACATCGACGCCTGCTATATGGAAACAGCACCGCAACAGTGCGCTGCAGGGCCCCTGCAAAGAGTGGTTGGTTCAGCTGAACATGCAGCAGGCAGTACTTCACCCTGCCTGAAGGAATATTTACACCAGGCGCTGCAAGAATAAGGCTAGCAGAATCATTAAGGATCCCAACCAACCGGATAATGGCCTTTTCTCCCTGCTGCGGTCGGGGAGGAAGGTACCGGATACACCAGGGCAGCAGGCTCAGCCTCCTCACCCCTCCCGCCCCCCGCCCTCTCCTCATCATACACATACATTTATCACTGTTTAAACTCTTTTTAACGCACAAATCGAGGGAGCTGCCGGGATCACATTTCACTGTGATTGTACCTATATGATTATATGTAACAAATAAGCTTGATTGATTGAAAGTGAACAGTCCAAAAGTAGCAGCAGCAGGCCTTAGATTTAACCTGTGCTGCTTAAATCTCTGACAGCATCCACAAATGAAGTGATTGTGTTTTTAGCTCCACCACTAAAGCACTTTTTTTCCTCGTCTTTACAAACAATAGACAATTATATGCCTCCATTATAGTGACACAGAATAAAACAAGCTCAACTTTCAGCTAATGACCAGTTTTTTCCGGAGAGGAGAGTATTTAAGGGCATTTTATCTTTCTGCTTACCTACACAGTAATGAACTGTAGCTGCAGCTGGATCAGACAGAAAACAACACAAAGGATGTCTGCTGGTCTTCTACAGCTTACTGTAGATGTAACACACCTGCACACACACACACGCGCACACACACACATGGGTACACAAGCTCCTCTTGACTTCCCACCACAGAAAAAAAAAAAAGGAAGTTCTCCCAGCGGACTACCCAGAGTGCATCAGTACATTCAGCCCAGCACTCCCAAGACAGTGCTGAGCTCTGATAGGTCCCTGTGGATTACAGACTGCAAAGGTTTTAACCAATAGGAGCAGGCCATTAGCTGAGATGGAATAAAAACACGTATAATGAAGAGCTGAGAAAATTGAACTGTTGTTGCATCGGATACTGTGTGTGTGTGTGTGTGTGTGTGCGTTTACTTACTGAAGTATTATATTTCTTCCCCGGCAACAAGAGCCAATAATAAAAGCGACCGTGTGAGGAAGCTTTGGGAAGTATACTGGGAGCTACTGGTCGAGTTTTACTGGTTTCTCCCTTATGCGACGGCTTCTGGTGTCGAGATTCGACACGAGCTCGACTCCTGAACCAGATGGAGGAAATCCCGCCCGTCTGCGGAGATATATATACGAACTTACAAGGCCTCAGCCTTATCTGCTCCCTCCCTGCTGCTTCTATTTAAGCTCTACGAGGAAGAGGAGGGGAAGAAGGAAAAGAGACGTACACAGTAAAGAAAAAAAAGAGATCATGATTGGCTGTTCTCCTGTGGTTATCTTTAAGTTCCCATTAACGCTGTCCGAGTGATTTCCACAGTGCTGAATCAAACCAACCTTTACACATCACAGCATTATTCCTCTCTTCCTCAATTCAAGAAGATTATGCACCTCAGTATTTATGTCCAATGCCAGTATAGGATGTAGTGTGCCGCCGTGTAGAGAGGTGAACAATAAGAGCGTGGAGGTCAAGGTGACAGATGGGAGTGTAGTGACTTCAACGCAGGAGATCGAAGGCTATACCCACTCAGGAACCTACGTCAACATTTGCATTTTTATTTACTGTAACCACCGTTTTTCCTACTGTAGCTGCAGGATAGAGTGTTATAATCCAAGGCTTTGCTGAAGCGTCCATCGATGTCCTTGTCTGGTGATATATGGTTATATATGGCTTTGCAAACCATGCTGCTGTGTTTTAGTAAGTCAAAAATGTTTGGCCTCCATGCATATTGACACAATCAAACTTGCACTTTAACTGCATAGAAGAGGCCAGGGTGGATCATCAGTGTGTGCATCCTTTCTCTAGTCAACACTAGTTTCTTTTAGCCACGACGAGGAGCTTTCTCTCACCTTAAACAAGTAGCTTTAGTCGCTTAACTTCACTAAATCTTAACCATATACATGGCAAATCAGATATGGATCAATATAATGGTCTCTGACATTCACTATTCAGTTGTTTAGTTGGGATAAAAAAGTGATATCCAAGCCCATGAGTCGCATGAACGGGCAAGAAATGGTAAAAAATGAATAATATATAACTATAAAAGAGCTTCATTTAACATTCAGACATGCAATTCCAGTAAAACAGGGAGGTTTCCATGTCAGAAAACATATTTTATTATTTACATATTTGCATAAGAAGTCTGCAGCCCTGGGGGGAGAAAAAAAAATGATGCACAGCATATCCCAGTCCTTCATTAAGTCCAGTTTGTAAGGTGTAGAAACCAAAACATCCCCCGTGGAAAGGCGGGCTGTTGACATCCTCTCTTTAATGAGGTCTGCTCAGGTTGTAGTAGTCAGGATGCGAGAGAAGACATGTTTGAAAATGAGCAACCTCCGAGTTCGGATCCTTGATGCAAATGTGTTTTCATATTGACTGATCCGGGCTTTCAGTAGACTGGTAATCTGGGCACCAGACAGTTCGTCAGTCAGTCAGTCAGGCGTGGAACAGTCAATGCGGTGTGAAATCCAGACAGCCTCCCAGCGAGCCTCGCCATCCGCTATATCTCAACGTCTGCCTCAACGCCAAGACTCTGGAAATTCATCCGTAGCTCCGAGTGTCGGTGTGTGTGTCCGAGCCAGTGTGCCGCTGGTTTTAAAGAACAGATGTTTTGCTTTTTCATTACAGCCAACTAGAGAACTAATCTGTTCACCGGACTGCTGTCTGCACCGACACTGACCTTACAGAGTAAATCAGGTATCGGCTAAATGTGATCGATCCATATTAAGTGCTTAAATATTTTTCTATCCTGCTCTATTAGTTTGCTGTGGTGAGTTAATTACAATGAGTTAAGTCACTGCTGTCAGTCATCACTGTTGATATTGATATTTAAAGTGAGTTAAGACTGACTCAGTATACTTTTCCTTAACAACAGGGAGGCGTAATGTTACTTTAGTAGGTTGCTCTTGGTTTGTGAGGAAAAAAAAAGGACCCAAGACTTAAAACAGTAAGGTTTAGAAAATAGAATAAAAGTCAATAAAACCAAACACCAGAAAATAAATGATATAATAACCAATGATTAACACTTAAATGAGAGCTAAGGCTGTAACATTACTTCAAATTAAAAATTGAAAGCCAGATTAAAAAGATTGGTCTTTAATTTCCTGTAAAAAAAAAAACCAAGAGAGAGCCAGATAATAATATCCAGAGTCAGTCCCACAGTTTAAGGAGCATAAAATCAGAGGGCAGCCCTCATCGGTACTTTTTATGGGACACGTAAGGAACATTTAAAAGAGAAGTGGCGGAGGACCTCAGTGATCTCGTTGGAACATAAAATGAAAAGAAAATCTCTGATGTAAGGAGGAACGAGGTTATTTAAAGCTTTATAAATAAGTGAAAGTACATTAAAATCACTTGTAAAAGACAGAAGATGGGGACGGTGGGTGATGGGATCCATTTCCTTTGTTTAAGTCCAGACTCTCAGCTAGTTGTCTTCTTCTAGACTATTTAGGTAATCCAGTAAAATGGAATTACAATAGTCTAAATGGCGAGTAATAACAGTGTGAACGAGCATTTCAGCATCTCTCTAAGTGCAAAAAAAGGGTCTGACTGGTAATATTTCTGTTAAATGGCAACAAGAGCCTGACTTGTGTTGCTCTGTTGCTAAGACCACCGAGCATCCGACTGCAGTCTTTCTTTTCAAAGCTGCAAATTATATATTTTTTGTCCACATTTGATTTTAATTTTTTCCCCCATTCAAACATCAATGTCAGTGCAGCCAGTCAATGGCAAGATGGCATCTTCTGACATCACATCAAAAGGATGACATCATAAACGGAGGCCAAAGGGCAGGGAGACGCCGGGGTCTGCATTTACAATGCCAGCTCTAATAGAATCTATCTTTTCTTTAAAAAATGAAGCAAGAGTCGAGTTGTTACGGAGGTTTTGAAGACCGTCAGTTGTGGGAATAAATATATGTCTTGGTTTGTCTAAAATAATCTTTGAGATCTTTCCTGACTGCATTATTGTAGATTATGACTTGGTCTTTAAAAAATGTCAAAGTGAACATGCTGTTTGCTAGTTCTGCATTGTCTCTCAGCTTTTCAGCAGTTTTCCCAGGGTGATTTGCAAATGAATTGCCTTTTTTTTTTTTTCTTTTTCGATTTGCGCAGGAGCAAGTGTGTCTAATGAAAATCTTAATTTATCAACAAGTTCATCAACTAAGCCAGTGGTGGATGGAGGATAGGTATTCACAACCACATCTGAGCATTTGTCAATAACTTCATTGTTAATGTTACACTTCACAGTCTCTGAACAGTCATTTGATGTAGAGAGAATGACGTTTAAAAAAAAGACACAAAAATGATAAGAAACAGGGACTTTGGCGATGAATGCAACCCCTACTAATAAATAAGTCTAGTGTATTTCCATAAATAAATGTGGGTAGTGCTCACTCATGTACATGCTGAACACGACTCAGACAAGCAATAAGATCCAGGAAATCCAAAAACCCCCTGAATCACTGACATGAAAATCAAAAATCAACAAGTAAACTGATTTTTATCACGACTGGTAAGAAAAATGGATATAAAAATCATGTTTGGGGGGTCACAGTAGACCATGATAATGAGCACAGGCTGGTGTGCTTTGATAATCATTGCTAAATATTCCAATGTTAGGAAAGAAGCTGGACTGCAGGTAAAAGCACTGCAGGAAATCTCTATTATTTTATCCACTGAAATAGAATAAAAAGGTGAAATTAGGAGGAGAAGAAGCAGTTGGAGTTCAATTAAAAATAAAAATCTTGAAAATATGGTTGGAAATAAAACCATTAATATAAAACATCTTGCTAGAGAGGGAGCTAATATTGGGAAATCAAGTCATTTTTAGCTAAACAAATAAATTGAACAGCTGGAGATTGAGCCTCACATGATGTGGATGTCAGTCTGTTGATGGTTTACAGGACTTTTTTACAGGACAGTTCAATATTGTAGGCTAATAGTTGTTTGTAATGTATGGTATTGACTTCAGTTAATTAGTTATACACAAAAGGGATTCCCATCGCACGGCTCGAGTCCTTTAAGCCAGATATGCAGCTGAATTTCTAATCTCGGAAATCGAGGAGAAGGCAAAGGGGGTCTGGAAATAACGTACCGACTCCAGGTGGAATCCAGGACAGCGTCAATCAGTTTTGTAACTCACCCTTCAACTTTTTCGGATTGTCGAAGATTAATATCATTACATCCGACGATGTGTGAGCACTGAGGACGCAGGAGGATTATCCCGCGGCAGTTCACGGAGCGCCGAATTAATGCGGCGTGTCGAGCTCCTGGATAGCAAAAGGTTTCTGTGTCGGGACGGTGGACGTGCCAGACCATGGATGAGCTTACAATGAGACGGGGGGGGGGGGACTACAACTACAACTTGGTACTCCACCTGGTTTTCCTGGCGCCTGGTCCCTGCAGTTTGTCATCAGAATCCATACAAAGGAGAGAAGATGGATTGATTGTTTCTAAATGAACAGTTTTGGTCGTATATCTTCATCATTACATTACATTTGATGAGGCCAGCCTGCTCTAGTCACACAGAAAATGATCTGGCAGTAAAAACATATATTCATGAGTTCAGATTAAGCACATTGCCCATGGGTAGATGAGGCTGGAACTCCAACTTTAACAAATTACCTATGATTTTGTGTCTACTAAAGCATAATATCCCCGTGCCCCCCCCCCCTTCCCCAACACATCCACTGAGATAGCACAGAGCTGAATGTGCATCCTCACTTCAGTAAAGGTTCACCAGGAGCTCGGTGTTTCAAAGTCAGCGTCAGGAGGAGGTCTAGCTCTAATTAAACTGACCACACTAGTCCATAAGAGTAGAATTCAAATCCCACTAAAGGTTTTTTTTTTTATCTGAGTTTGTGTCAAAGTCAAATAGGCAACTGTCTTGAGCCACAGATAGAAGAAAGGTTCAGAGGGAAAATGAAGCAAAACTCAGACACATATACAAGGAAACATGTCTGACACTTGTGATCATAGCATATTAAACTTGACATTTTTTAATTAACAAACTGATAAGACAGAACAAATAGTACCTTGCACACCTGTACCTGATTTTTCTCCATACTTTTTTCCTGTTCCTGCTTCCATCACGTCCCCCGTAGAATTGAATATATCCATTTCCTGTCTCTGTTCTCAACAGAGAGTATGAACAATGTCATACATCCTGTAGGTCCACTGCACACGCTCAGTGGAGTTATTAACCTGTCCGAGGTGACATAATATTAACATCTTTTCTCTATCGAGGTGATTTACAGTGTTTAATTTCCGTGTTGTGTTCGGTGTCTTGTTCCTTCACTGTGCTTTGTTTTCTTTATTTGGATCGAATATGAGATGATTCTAATCTGAGATATTATTCTTTTTTTTTTCTTCTTCTTCTCACTGGTCTGATAAAAAAGAAACAACACAAATGAAAACTGTGAAAATCAGACAGTCGACTCATCAGAATGTGCAGCCCTCTGTCGGTGTTATCAGTAAACTGTCGGAGCCGCAGTCCACAGCACGAAGCTAAAATGAAACTAATTAAGTTGTCCGACAACATTTTTCTGTGATCACTGCGGAAATCACATCCCAGCATGTCGAATTATTCCTGTCATTCATTGTGTGTCCACCAAAGCGTAATACCACCATGGGCTCCATATCCACTGAGTTACGAGTGCTCAGCAATACTTGAGTCTGGATGAAAGATCCACTTCATTCATTAAGACGCATCAGGAGAATGAAGGAGGGGAAGTAAAATAAAGGTTTTGTTCGAAGCAAGTCTGGATTCAACATGCTGAAAATACAACTGGAAGGAGTCAACACCCCATGAGAGCAAAATACCTATATTTAGATTTTTAGTGACATCACTCAGGGCACTTTAAGGGCCACAAAAGGCTCATACAAAGTCTCCATCAGAGTCCCCCACAACCACCCTGTAATGATAATGAGTTGGAAGATCATGGAGGTCTCGAGCCTTACCACTTTGAACCACTGGCCACGCCTGCACTTCCTGGACTCGAGGCTGCAACTAGGTGTCGAGTCCATGGAAGTCCAAGTGAGGACAGGAAATGTCAGGAATTGGTGCAAAGCTGACTCCTGACTGTAACTTAGCAGATGGTTGGGTAATAAGTCACTTGTGGACATTTGTTGATTCTCCCTAACAAAACTTCCTATTTGGGTTCAAGCTACCGTGATTATTGTCATTTTATTTCCATGTACCCTCTGAAAGTGCCACTAAGATACTGTTATATAAAATCATGACAGAAAGTCTGGAGAAATTAGGAAGATCAGGAGGTTAACAAATATTATGTTGTGCGACACTGAAGGTGTTTAATGGTTGACTTAAGAAACAGATTGAATTCTGTAAAGAAAAATTGTAATTTTACAGCATTAAGCAACATAAAAACACCAACCAGAATCAGCAAGTCCTCCAATATAAACAACAAACCACTGACAGCGCCATGTTTGTCATTTAAAAACAACCCATATGAGCATTTTCTCATCTGGGGCTCCATCTCTATTGCCTGTCAGTGTAATACTTGGTAAATGGACTGTACCTGAATGGCGCCTTTCTAGTCTTCCAACCACTCTCACGCTTTTACACTTCAAGCCACATTCATACGCTAAATGGGTACCATGCAAGGTCCCAACCTGCCCATCAGAGGAAACTAACCATTCATACACATTCACACAGTGATGGCACCGCCATCAGGAGCAGTATCTTGCTCAAGGACGCTTTGACATGCGGACTGGAAGAGCCAGGAATCTTAATGGATTGTCAAGGTGAGTAGCGGGAATGGACACAGATGCATAAATGCGGGGTAGACAAAAAAAAAAAACAGGACAGGACAGGCAAAACCAAACAAGAATAACAAATGGTCCAACAAAGATTCAACTCAAAACCAGACCTTAAATACAGACTAAACCAATCAGGGAATGGGGAACATGTGATGAGATTGATACAGGGCAGGTGTGGGGAAGACACAGAGGAGGGCAGGGATAGCAAAAGAGGTGCAGGGAAGGTGAAAACAGGAGTAGGAAACACATGGAAACCAAAAAAACCATACTCAAAACTACCAGAAACCCCCAAAAAGAACACAAAAAGTCCAAAAGCACCGAAAGAGTCTCGGTAGAACGTGACGTGGATAAGGTTATGAAAAGGTCATAGTCATGGTTAAAAGATCAGAAAATAGGATACCCGGTTTATAGGTTGTGTTATTTCAGGAGCAAACACCTCAAAGATTAGATCCAAGTAGTAAGAAGCATAAAAAAAGAACATTTCCTCAGTTACACGAGACTTTGAAAAACAGGCCACCGCCTACACACGGTCAGCAGACGTCTGAGAAATGCGGCGAGAGACACTTGAAAAGATCACCAGGCAGTATCAGCCGAGATCTCGTCAGATTTAGATACAAGTAAAAGCATGTCACCCCATCGTTTCAGGAGTGGAGAGAGTGTAACATCACCATGACATTCACATCCACTGAGCTGCCTCACACAGACCATACTGGGCCTCCTCAGGGGAGCATTAGCACACAAAGGCTGCTGATATTGCCACACAGTTGGGCCTCTGGAATTCATTTCAGCACAGATGAAGAATGAAAAATTGCCCTGACATTTACAGCACGTGTCCTGCCACAGCAGAGTCGACAAACAGCGGGGAGAGAGAGGGCTACGAGACTGCTCTGAGATTTTTTTGCCATTATTAAGTTATCCCCGCTAATTTGGAAGATTAAGGCTGAAATCCCACATTAGGGCTCATTTCTCAGAGGTTGGCTCGCAGCATACAGATCCAGTGATACTGAGTCAGACTGCAACTTTGTGCTTGATGAGAGAATTAGCAGAGGAGGCGGCTATAAACCCTCTCATGTTTATCCAGACCGCATCCCAGTCAGTGCTATCGTGGTAAACAGAGAGACGGGGTAAAGCCAGATCACCTCATCCACTGACTCTTGGGCCCCGCCAGGATTAAACAATTAGATTAAAAAAAAATAAATTGGCGACCATTCTGATAATTGATTAATCGTTTGAGCCATTTATTAGATCCACAATAAGCGCATTTTGTCTTATGTGATAGTAGATTTAATATCTTTGGGTTTTGGGGATTTGAAGACCTTGAGATACATAATCCCTCCAGCATTTTCTGGGTCTGCCTGGCGTATCCTCTCGTTTGGATGTGCCCATGAAAAAAGGAACAGTGGCTCTACTCCAAGCTTCCTCCCACTGTCTGAGCTCCTTACCTTCCCTCCAAGGTTGAGCCCACACACTCATTTTTGGCTCATTTCTTATCGGTCGCTACCCGAAGCTTACGACCGCAGGTGAAGAATCAGAAGTAGATCAACCGGTAAACTGGAGAACTTTTGCTGCTGACGCCAACATCAATCAATTGGTTTGGCATCTGATCAATCCCAAATTTATTCTGCAGGGAGAACAAGGAGTCCTGCAAACAAATGGTTTCCCATCAGAGCCCTGATCTCAACACCATGGAGTCGGTCTTCTCCGAGATGAAGGAACAACGATGTGCTAGTGCGCAGGTGTGTCGAGGAGTAACTGCTGCTATTTGAAAGGCAACATAATGATTTCATTTAGGTTTCTTCTGTTTACTGAAGTTTGTATGAAGTTTGGAAGCATCCTCACTTCACTAAGTGTCTAGAACTTGCACAATAATGTATATCTATCTCTAAATGCACATAAATTTGAACGTTTGGAGACTCCATTACTTCACTACAGAGTATTAAAAAAAAACCTACTTAAAATTGCTTTAATTATTCACCAAAGGAAATCTAATTAAAAGGGAAACATTTACCCACCAGGTAAAGAAGTAGCAGGTTTTTCTCATGTGTAATTGTGTCATTTATTTAACGGGGACACCCAAACACAGTTGCTAACATTGGACTTATTTCTTAAAATGTCTTTTCAATTAATTTTACATTAATAAATCTTGAGAAAAACATGCGGGTCAAGCCCTGCATCTGCTCCAATCATGGATAATTAAGCCTCAGAAATATTCATCGTGCGAATAATGTGCGCCTGTACGTGTGTGTGTGTATCTGTATCTCTTCATCTTACATGGTGTTTGATATTTTTACTCTATCATGTTGCTCACTCAGGGAGGTTCAAGTGGTCACTTAGTTGATGAATAACATAATCTGAAGAGCTCTTGAGTTGATTGGTTGTCTGTCTGAAACCCGGTATCACATCAAAATGTGTAATGGATACATTATTGGTCCACACATTGGTTTGTTTTTTGGGGCCTATTCTTTTCTGTTGGCTTGCGTCCATGTTGCAGCACTGACAAGCTTCTATCTGTGAAAACAAACAAATGCAGACATTGATTTTATTCTCTGTGGAAAATGTCATATTTTAAGATAGTTTTACCATTAAGATGTGTTTTGATAATATTTAAAGTGAGAAATGTGCATTTTATTTCCATAATCATAATGTTTTTCAGGCTTTAGGGATGAGCAATGAGATGGTTGGGATGAGGGTCAGGGTCAGGGTTAGGGGTCGGGGTGTGTGTGTCATGCAGGTCTGAAAGATTGCAGGCAGACCCTGCCCCCAGAAACATCTGACCAATGAGTGCAGCGAATGTTTTCGTGTGCTGCATTTTGGCTCGCTTGGACAGCAAAAACACAGCAAAATTCACCAACTCATCAAATGATTCGGACCGACACAAACAAAACCTGTAGGTGGTAAAAATGCAGCTATATGACGCATACACACACTGTCATCCAGAGCGCTTTAAAACGAGTAAATACAGTAGAAGTCGTACGTGTTCACAGGGAGTCTATGCACTTCTACCAATTAAATGATAAAGAAATTCCAAGAAAATTAGTTTTGGCAACAGAATGTGTTTTCTTCTATCGCTGAAACGCAGACATGTAATAGCACAAACACACAAACATAAATCTGCCTTCAGAAGTATAATCACTACTGGCACTGAAGCACATTTGAAAATGACTTTCTTTAATGAGAGATAAAGAAAAAAAAGAAATAAGCACATTTAGAAACTTCACTCTGAATGAAAACGTGGCTGCCACAGCTCTCTGTAAAAATCCCCAAAACACTCATCCTTACCTTCAATAAACTGAACGACAGTGATGCGGAAGGGACACCGAGCAGCAGCCAAATAAAGCTCATCTACTGTTTTTTAGCAGCTTCGGCGCTTTGGCAGACAACCAGCTGTCATTAAGAAAAGTTCGGAAACCAATTAGACACACAGTTGAAGAGTCTGATATCTGAAAATAAAAAAAAAAAAAAGGGAATGGGGGATTTGAGCTCAGAGAAAATATTGAGAAAATGTTCAATACATGTGAACACTTTGAGAGAATACTAATAAAAAAAAGTCCTTACCCCAGACAACTCAAGTCAAGTGGGTTTTTATTTATTTAGTGCCAAATCACAACAGAAGTTATTTCAGGGCGCTTTTCACATGGAGCAGGTTTAGACTAATTTATAGAGACACGACATTCCTCCGTGAGCACGCACACGGCAACAGCGGCAGGGGAAAAAAAAAAAAAAAAAATTCCCCTTTTAATGGGTAGAAACCTCAGGCAGAAACCAGAATGTAGGTGGGCGGCCATCTGCCTCGACCGGCCGGGGTCAGACGGATTACTAAAAATAAGAATCGATCGATTGCGCGGTGGAGAAAAAAAAAAAAACGCGATGGACTGTCAGTAAAACTGCCTGCCAAGCTCACTTAAAATGAATTCAAAGCTATAGCCAAGGTCTGTAAACACTCATATTTCTTTAAAGAGTAACTTTAAAGAAACACATAGATTTTTTTGGGGGGGGGGGTTTTGCTCTGCTGCACCGACTGAGATCAACAAAGAGCAGATTTTAAAGGGGGCTGTTAAATTAACTCTGTAGAGGTGCCCTATTGAGATTTTATTATATACAATTTCTTAAAAAGCATTTTTAAATTCTGCATTGATTTGCTGGTGCATTGCTGTGTTTCTGGGTGTAGATCACTGGGATAGTGTGAAACCATTGGCAGGACTGTGTGAGGCACTCATAAAAAAGTGCTCCACAGCACTACTAAAGGTCAGACACTCCACAAGGTAACTTTAATATACTTCTGATTATTACTAGAAAATCTATAACTGCCACTTAATGTATATGATAGAGTACAATGGACAAAAAAAGAAGATGTTTTTACAAATATTTTGACCTGATAAAGATCCAAGCTTAGAGTAGAGTACCTTTTTCATTGATGCTAATAGTCTTGCATCTACAGAACATGATGTGGGTATAATTACTCTCCTTCAACACAAAACACACACACATGTAAAAATCACACCTGCTGTAATCACTACATAAATTATCCAGACTTAAAAAGGAAAAGTGGAAAATGAATGACAATCATTCTACAGCCATATGATTTCCTCACAGTCTGGGGTTGTGTTTCATTTCTTCAGTTTAAATCAGCTCTATAAAGAAATAGTTTCCCCAGTTTGCTGTGGAGGAACTTGATTGGCTTGATCTCAACCCTCATTCAACACCTTCCCTCTCCTCCCTCGGATAAAAGGGAGGAGTAGAGCGAGAGGGAGAGGCCGTTCGGGACACTTTATTTGCTACTCCATCATCAAAAGTGGATGTATGTTATTGCTGAAGAAGCAGTATCACAGTTGACACACACTGTATGCGCCTTATTCTATAATACAACTCACAGCCAAAGTTATTTTTATTTATTTTTTTTTATGCACAGCTGGCAGAAAATGAACAGCAAGTACACTGAATTTGCTGACGTTAAATAATAACATGATGAGTAAGAAAGGAGCAGGAAGCATAATATTAACTGTGCTCATGTTTAGAGGTTTACAGGTGTATGATTGCTATTTCATAGATCCAGAGGTGAAAACAAGGTTTAGGTGTTTGCACCGTTTTAAGCTACTTCATACCCCTTCTTCACTGAATAATCTACTACATTTAGCTGACACATGGTGACCAGACTTTGTAGGAAAAAGGAGCCTCACTTTGTGATATGATAACTATAAGTAGGTATAATAGTAATAATAGTATGAAAAGCTCTCCGACTCCTTCTGTCTCACATTATATTTTACAGCCGAGGCGGTTCTGCTAGTGAATGACCACAGGAGAAACACAGTGGTCAACACCGTGTACTGTAATAGGTCTGTCTGCTTCACTGCTCTGTCCAGATCAATAAAGTTATAACGCGACAGAGAGAGAGAGAGAGAGAGAGGGAGAGAGAGAGCAGCCGAGCAGCCTGCCAGCAGCCGGCCGTGTGCTCGGTCCTTTGGCTGAGTCCACTGCTGCTGTCAGCTGGTAATATGTCTCCTGACCTTGGAGTTTACACTGAGAGGAACAGAATCCAACACACACACACACACACACACACACACACACACACCAAGCTACTCTATTTCCAAAATCTATCAGCAACAACATTATGCTTTATGGCATTTTGAAGACTCTCTCTTATCCAAACAAACTCACACTGATGCTCAGTATTAATGAGTTTTGACCAAGGAGTAGTTCCAAGGAGCTAAAACTCCCCTTTTTCTCCCGTCCACAGTTCCGGTTCATCTTCAACCATTTTTTCTTTAAGAGGCCATTTTTGCACGGAATAATATTTTTTCTTAGTAATTCACAGTGATGTGTGAATGGATGCTTATGGAAATGCTCAGAGGTGAAAGGGACAATTGAAACTGCTAGAAAAGAGAGACGAGAGTGAGTGTTTTCTGCTTGTTTTTGTGCATTGTACATTATTATATTTAAAAGTGTAATGCAATGGAAAGTGACTATTTAAGATCATTTGATGACACATATAGATGGACATTTCATGGAAGCATAAAAGTAGTTGGACCGTTGTGAATCTAAACACAACCTTTTCTTATCTTCATCACTACTGTGCAAAAGTTTTAGGCACTTTAGAAATTTAGATTCTTATCCATAATGCAACACCATCAGGGAGGCGTCTGATCCGTACCGAATCTATTCTGCAAGCATGCACAACGAGCCCCAAAACACCCAGCCAGACTCGTAAAGAACGATCTTCAGCAACTGAGAAGAACAAGAACGAAGGAGTCCTGCAACCTGCGACAGATGGTTTGGGCCCCCACAGAGCCCTGATCTCAAACATCATGGAGTCAGTCTAGGATTGAACATGAAGAGACAGAAGCAGCTGAAATCTACAGAAGAAGAACTGTGGCGACTTCTTCCGAGATGCAGGAACAACCGACCTGAAAAAACTGTGAGCAGGTGAACCGAGGAGAGTCGCTGCTGTTCGAAAGCTGCTCACAACAAATATGCAATCACTTTAGGTTTCTTCTGTTTACCCAACTTTGTATCATGTAAACTGATAAATAAAAACTATTCATTATTTTTTAAAAGCATCTTCACTTTACTTTCAGTGCCTAAAACATTTGCACAGTACTAAATATAAACCAGTTTTATCCCTAAAAACCTGCAGGCTCCATAACCGCCGGCACACATGTAACATTTGGAAAATAGACATGTTGTGTTGAGGTCAGACTCCAGTTTGTATTTGATAGATAACGAGGGATTCTGCAGTCTGCCGCTTGCTCCGCCGCTGAGGTGAACTGGCATACAGGGTGGAGAATGTCTACATAAACAATCACACATACACACACGATGACATGAGGGTGAACTTTCTGTGCCACGGCGCCGCAGGGATACATTCAAAACACGGAAGCCTCACTAATAATAATGATAATAATAATAATAACGACTGTTTATGAGACCGTTTTTCTAGTCACGCTGCAGAAGTTAGCAACACAAACAACAAGGGAGGTGGTGGAGGAAATCTCCTCAGTATTCAGAAAGCTTTGCACAAAAAAAAACTTTTAACTACAAAAAGCTTGAAATGTGACTGAAGCAGCTGAATATTCATCAAATGTGTAAATTCTTCCGTCTTCTGCTCCGTCATTAGAATAAACCCCCCCCCCACACACACACACACACACACACAGGTGCAGCATCGCCACTTCCTGTTCTGTTGCACATCTGACTCGTATCCCGGTCTTCACTCTCTCATTACCGCTGCTGTTCATTCGGCATCTGTACTTTTTTTTTTTTATTATTATCATTATTCCGCTTGTGACCATTAGGCCTGTTCATCTCATTATTGTAATTCTGATTCAAGGACCCGCACCTGCCGTTACGGCGAGCACTTCGTCTCATTAGGAAACTCCTGTCATCGCCGTCGGTGAATGCGGCGCGGACAAATTAGTTCACATAGAAAAAAAAAAATCTTCAATGAGACAGAGAGTGGCACCAGGAAGAGATATGACTCAGTGTGTGTGTGTGTGTGTAAAAAGAGAGCAGCAGAAAGACAAAAAATTGAGAGTACGCATTTGTGTGTGTGTGTGTGTGTGTGGTGTGTGTGTGTAGGCGTATGCAGGTTGGTTGTGCGCCCAGGAATGCATTTTTGTGTGTGTGTGCCTTATGAGATCTATAGCTACCTAATGGACCTTTTTTTTTTCCTTGTTGGAGTTGCTTCAAATGATTCAGTCAGAGCAAGAAATTAATGTGGCTATTGAGGTTGCATTAGCTTCAGTCACTGCCTCACACACACACACACACACACACACTCTAATTGCCAGTTGTTTCTACTCTTATATGAGTTTGTGTAAAAGCCGTTGAGTGAGGTCACAACCTGCTGCAGATTAAACATTTATGCATGTTAACCTTTCCATACGGCTTTTTAAATCTCCGGTTTTGCATTTGATGTAAACACAGATGCAACTATTTAAAGCCATTCAAACCATTATGATTTATCTCATGAAACAGCAGCAGAGTCAAACTGAGAATAATGTGTGTTTTGGGAGCTTTTTCTTTTTAAAAAAGCCAGAGCAAGAAAAATAAGTATTTCTGCAGCGTTTCATCAATTTTCATAAAATCTTGCGGGTAGAATTTTTGTATTATTCAGCAGCAGCTTCACAGATCTTTGCAGTTAAATAAACAGTAAGAAGTGCAATTCTGCCTCAGTGTCCCTTAATGTTAACAAATGATGCCAAAAAATACTGATAGAGAGAGTATTATAAATGCTTCACAACTTTTTTATATGATGTAAGTTTAAAGTCCATTCATTTCATGTAGTTCTAATGAATCCCTACCGGAGAGATGTATAAAAGAGAAAAATGGTTGTAAACATTAACGGCCAAAGTTCTGGGAAAAAACACTGAACTCACGGTCGTAACTTTTTAAAATACAACATGATGAATTATGTACATATAAAATGAATTTATCATATCGTGTTCGAGCCGAGTGGAGAGAGAGAGACACGACCGACGAGCGAAATCAACTGACTCGACTTACTGAGATGTGGATTCAGTTGATAAAACCCAACATAATGATGAAACCTATGAAGACATGATTATATCAACAACACACACAGCCCGCCTGCTCTTTACAGTCAGAAATTCTTGACCGCACCAAACAGAAATGAAACGTATATCAATGGAAAACTGTTCATGATGCAGTTTGCATGGGAAAGGGTCATATTCGGGTGAAAATGTGGGATGTATTGTAACTCTGCGGTCTCTCTACTCTCTTGGAAATGTTTTATAACTCTATTTTGAATTTTTTTAATTTCTTAAGTATGCCACTTACATCATCTTGTCCTGTGGGGGAAGCAGTCACACACACTAAATGTGGAGGAAGAGCTTGGGATTTGCTTCTGTTGATTGCAAAAATGTAGTGCATGCTTCAATTGGACATGCTGGTCAGACGTGTAAAGACAAAGATGTGGCATGGCAGATACAACCGCCTGTGGCTGTTGGACGTTAAAACCACTGTGTAACTGGTTTATGTGCATTGGCGTTAAAACACACACTTTATGTAATTCTTCCAAAATGTATTTTCTAGTGGTCAGGATGAACAGTGTTGCATTTATTTACAGATTTAACTAAAAAAAAACAAGCCAAACATTATGGCAGTCTTCCACTCCAGTGGGCTGGAGAGGAAGACTGGCCAGAGTATACAGCCCTAATGTCTGTGAACCAAAACTAAAGGTTTAGATGATTAGATTATTCTTCTGAGAGAACAGATTCAGATCTCATTATCTGAACCAAATTAAAAGCAAATTTAACAACCAGAGTCATTGGCAGCGTTCGATTGGACAGCAGCCTACCTCTTTATCAGGGAAAGGGGGAGGGGGGCCGTCCTCTTCTCACAGGGAGCAACGCTGGTGCTCATCCGGGTTTCACGCGCACGTCCTCGTGGCCCCCACGCCCATGTAGCTTCGACGGGAGGACCCCGAAGTTGCGTGTTAAAGGTCTTCAGAAGTGCCAAGATCGCCTGCGGAGAGAGACACGAGGAGGAGGATGAGGAAGGAAGGAAGGAGGTGGACGAGTGGACGGACGCAGTGAGAAGACAATAAAGTAGCCAAACGGCAGAAAACATCAACTGGTAAATCTATTTAAGTTTCTTTAATCAGTGAAAAAACATCTGTCACTGAGGAGAAGAGATGGAGCAGCGGGAAAAGAGGCAGCGTTGCTCTCCGCGGCTCATCGGTGACGGAGTGACAGAGTTTAGAGAGCTAGTGAGAAACAGCGGCAGCGTTCGCAACATATTAATCAATCCGTGTCAAGCTGCAGCCATTACACTTCAGCTGCAGACAACTGATGTTCTACTGACAAACAAAAGGCGTAAGAGGAAATGTGACGGAGCGGCCCCTCGGTGAACGGGCCTGACAGAAGACGACAGGAGTTCAAACATCTGATGTTGCTTTTATAGTCATGATTTAGTCATAACTGTCAAACCAGGTTGCATTATGTTTCCTAACAAATGTATCTGATGCTGTAAATTAGCTGTGCATGAACAACAAATCTGTCATAAAGTCTGTGTTATAAACAGCTAGCTTGCAAGCGTTTTTGGAGCTAAAAGTCAGGATACGTTAGTCTCTGTTAGTCTGATTTCTTCTATGAACCAGACTCTTGCACATCTATGAAAGTGCGATCTTCATCAAATGTTAAAACGCATATCCCGATCAAACGTAATCTGTGTCGAACTGCGTTAAGCGTGAAAAGCAAAAGAGGCAAACTGTATCTGAATCTGCAGGACAGCCGACACCCTCGAGCACCAGATTGATGCAGGCGGGCCTGGCGGTCTGCAATCTGGTCGCACCTTCAATAATCCCACTGCTGACAGCACACAATCTGCAGGTAAGAAAGTCGACCTTGTCTGATGCTTGACGAGGATGGTGAAAAAAAAACAACAACTGAGGAACAAACAGGGCCAAGCTGGACACCTTTTGGGAGGACTGCCATCACATAAAGAAGGTGTGAGGCCTTTCTTGTTCACGTTATCTCATCTCTCTCTCCTTTCTTTTATTTCTAAAATAAATGCGTTTCATTTCCTCACTAAACACCCATCCCTTTCTCTCTTTTGTCAGTAAGTTTCCAGCCTTTTCTTTCGTCCTCACAAGAGAAACTCTCCAAATTCAGTCTCCCACAGAAGACATATGGGAGATGAGTTTGGCCCACTTCCTAAACTCTGTTGCCACAGTTATAAAAAAAGATCCATTGAGACTGAAGAGGAAAAGACTAAATAGGTGACTGCGGGAAATTGTCTGGGTTCCTAAGCACATTTTCTGGTTGGGAACTGTCAGAACTTGTGTGAAATAATACTGGCAGTCGTCCTCTTTTTTTGCTCCAACTCAAATGAGCCCAACTGGGCAACTCTACACTAGTCTCTCCACACTCTGCTTTGTCTACTGTCCTCCTTTCTTGCTCATCCCTCAGGATTCAGTGGTGATTAAAGGAAAAATCTGCTCCAAAAATTCTGATTAAAAGACACAGACATCGGTTTTTTGTAATTTGCATTTTTTTTCCAAGTTTGCTTATACTATTAGAAGGTTTTTTTATTATTTACTCATTCTTATTCTGTTTCTGGTGGCTATGCGTCAGGGGTAGAAAACATCCTGTCACATCCGGATATTTCCTGGAGCGACAAACGCAGTGTTGAAAGCAAGAAACAGAAACAGTTCCTATCAAAAAAACTTCAGCGCTAAGTGTGTTAGATGTTCGGTGTCGGTTCCTGGCTGATCTTCAACAACAACCAAGACGGAAAAGGGAAGTCCGGAGAGTTTTTCCAACAGAAAACAACACGATTAAATGAGAAGAGGAACTATGTGAGTCTCTATGCATGTATCTACTTAATATGTTTTATACATATATGGGAATATGTGTAAATATTGCTCAGGTCTATTCTGTATTTTAGCTCACTTGTTTTTACTTTTATTTTATTTCCTTTTGTGAACCACTTCAGCAGCCGTATTATAAAAAAGTAAATTGCAACAGTAATGTATTAGTAATTGCATATCGATCACACCAACTGTATTAATTATTTAATTTTCACACTGTAATCCAAACTGCACTGCTTTATTATTTTATCGTAACTTTTATCTTCCTCTGTGTTGTCTTTCTAAGGCTTTTCTACTAAGTAGACGTCTCTTATTTTGGAGAAAACGGCTCCTGATCAGAGTTAATTTCGGTCGTCGGCCAGTGTTTCTCATCTTGGTAGGACACTGCACATTACCGGATCTTGAGGACGGTGAGTGTTTTTGGTGTGAAGCACCTCTTTTTCTGCTTCAAAGTGTTAAATGTGTGAAGGTGTTGTGTGCACACACGGCGTTTTTTTTGGCTCAGGCAGCCATCTTCAGAGCTACAATGAAAAAAAGAAATTGCTTTCTCTGCCGGTGCTGAGTTTCATTTCCATTTTGAAACTCTCCTCACAATGAAGTGTCGGGCCGAAGGAGCTCTGATCACCGCCACTCACTTCTAGTGGCTGCTTCAAATTCTGGCAGTGGCAGAAATGAATGTTAACTTACTGTTCAGCACACTTTGGATACAAGAATTACTTTTTATGCCTGAACTGTTAAATCGAATGTAAATGGAAAAAATATACACAAGGGACTTTGTGAGACCTCATACTGAAAATACCAATGTGGTTTAAAATATAAGCTTAGATACCTAAAAAAATACTTGGTGGACATGTTTCACTCTACTCGTCCTGCTCATGCATTTTCACAAACTTTATACAAAACCAGAAATGTCAAAACCAAAGTGATAAAAGGCAACCAGGCGATTGTAGCTGATCGCAGATATGTTGCAACCTAAGTTTATTCTGCCGCTGTAAAACTTCCTGCAAAGTACAAACCAGGGTCAAAATTCTTTAATAACCAAATTTAAGCAATCCTTTTTTAAAAAAATGCTTGCAGATTTTTAAACTTAAATATTGATACTCACCTCAAAAAAATCCATCAGGATTGATTTCTGTCTACAGCTGTGAGCTTGTAACCAATCAAACGTGTTCTTGAGCGCATTTCGTATTCTGAACGGCGCATTTCTGAAAGTGATAGCGACTGAAAATGTGTCTCTCTCAACTTTCTTTTAAAAAACATAAATCTTCAGTCCAACCTGGCAACCTAAAAATAAGCAGATCTGGATTGTGTTACTTCCTCCCTCCCCATCGCCTCCTTTTTTTCTCAAATGGTTCCAAATATCTCGGAGGTTAAACTTACAACAATCCAGCCTGGCAACTCCACGCTGTGTAAATAATTCCTTTCATCAGGCTCCTGAAGGAAATAACCTCCTTCTGCAGCTGATAGTATTTGAAGTGGCAACACAGGAAAGCAATTTTGACTTTAACTTGCAAACCTTGTTCCAACCTGGTAATCATAACCTTCTCTGCCTTCGTGTTTTATCCCCTCCTCCCTCCTTCATCTACCCGGTGACTCCATCTGTTTCTCCAAAACATGCCGTCGCGCATCTAACAACCTCCTTGTAGAGCTATCATCAATACCCAAATTGCATTGTATGTACTATGCATTGCTCCAACCTGGCAGCCTCCCCCCTCGATCTGGCGACAGAAGTCTTTCTCGCTCCCCCTGTCTCGAAGCCAAATAACCCTCAAATTTGTCTAATGTTGCTGTTTTTTCTCCAGCAGCTCCAAAACATTTTCAGGGTTATCAAACCTGGCAACTTGACACTGTATTGAAAAACCAAAATTAGTCCTCCTGTGGTTTGTTGTTTGAAGAGGAAAACACAGACGACAACCTCCACCTGTCACCTCTGAAGTGTCGCATCAACAGCTTGTACTGTAAATGCTTTCTGTCTGTGCCAGCATTAAAATGTTTATACTGTCTGTACGAGTTGAAGATAGATAGATTTTAAAAAATATCGACATTAAATATTAAAAAAAAATCTTTGTTATCAAATGTAATCCAGGTTTTTTTTTCATACTTGTCTGGCTGAAATGAGTGAAAGTGAGGTTTCTGATGGTTTGAGTGTGAAACACAAAGGGAAGCTTCGGTTGTTCGTGCAGGAAGTACGATTGGAGCAAATGAGGAAATGAGGTGACGCTGCTATAGAGCGACAAAGTCCACATCGGGAGGACGTTGGAGTGGATGGAGGGGTCGACCATGATCATCCCCTTACCTAATCCACTGTAACCATGACAACAAAAGGTCTCCTAACCTTAAGGAAGTAGTCGTTTTAACCCAAACCTCAACACAAAGTTTACAACTTATTTTAACCAAAACCATGAGACTGACTAATCCTTAACCACAGCACACAACAGTTTTGGAGGGTGAATGATGTCATCCTGCTGATAGAAGATCAGAAAGTGCTTGTATACGTCGTTCTGGAGCGCACGGACCGGTGATGTAGTTTGACATTTAATTCGGAGGACTTGTTGTCTCTGTGTATGTTTCTTGCAAGCTCACAACCTCTGTACAACCGGTATATTTGCTGTTTGTGGTGAACAAACGCAAAGTTCAGACAAAAAAAGTGAAGGGAAAGTTTAGCTTTGCATTCAGTGTGAAGGGCAACCCAAGAGGAGTACTACCCAGCCTGTAAAACAGCTGTATATGTCATGAATCCCGTCTTGTATTTGTGGACAAATAATGAACAGGAAGTCTCCGTTACAGATAGTCGTGGGGTTTGAAAGATGTGGGGCGCTGATATGCCGGGGCGGCTGCGATGAAAGATGCTATCGAGTCAGATTATCGGAGTATACAGTAGGATCCCGGTGTTCATGGCACTAAATCAGTAAAACCTTTTTATTGGAGCAGTCACGCACATCAGTTTCTCTATTTGTCTCTCTTTCTGCTTAAATTGAATTAACCTCCAACACTCAATACTGGAACAGCTGTCATACATAATTAACTGTATTCCCAAAACAATTA
Organism: Euthynnus affinis; assembly: GCA_029490765.1. Taxonomy (NCBI): domain Eukaryota; kingdom Metazoa; phylum Chordata; class Actinopteri; order Scombriformes; family Scombridae; genus Euthynnus; species Euthynnus affinis. The sequence continues at coordinate 3,750,411 of CM055845.1, forward strand.
ACGGCACATCGTGTTGCACACTAAACAATGTGAAGAAATTATCTGGTTGTTTGAGTGCTTTAACAACATATACCTCAGTGTCTGATGGCCCAGCTGCTGTAATTGCGACCCCCTGTTTCTGTAGAAATACTCCCTAACCCTCACTGATGTTTGCACAATGCAACCCTCGAGCAACAAAAACTGGATATCCTTCCAAACGTATGATAACTGCAAAGGGTCTGTGCATCTCGCCACTAATTTCCCCTTCATATTTCACCTAACAGGGAGATCATCTAATAATCTGGGGTTGTAATGTGTCTTTGAGACTTGTCAAGGCTGTAGTGGAAATTATTAATGGAGAGTTTTAATATAATTTGGGGATTTGGTCAGTAAATGTGAGTGAAACACAGACTTACTGTTTCTGACATGCAAATCCCACTGAAAGCTAAAGAAACAATCCTTAAATCCCACAATCCCACTCTTAGTGTGAAATACGAAAGACACCAGTGGAGAAATTAGATGTTTGTTTAACTTCAGATCAGCGGCGACAACTTCTGTCCTTCCTGTCTGACGCCACCGCACTTAAACCCTGTCGCTGCATCATCAAAGCCCATCAAACACCTTCCCGAGACAAATAACCCCTCCTGTCTGTCCGATACCGTCACCGATCTGAGAAATTTGCATTGGTGAAAACTGCGTCTCCTGTCCGTCTCCAGACTATTAAAAGCGCAGATGTCTTCGACCATCTGGCCACCAAAGGCTCTCTCGTTCCATCTAACCATCTTTGATATCGCTTCTGTCTCCATATTTTATTGGCAAGACTTGTAATTGCTGCTGTGCCAACAAAAGGGACATTTTTGCTGTTTTTACAGCTTGTGTCCATCCATGACCTAAGCCTAACGCCACAAAACATTACCATCCAATGTAATCAAACATCCCAAAAGGCTCAAAAGCTGTTCATTTCTTCCCTGGGAAAACCCAACAATTTAGACCGTCTCTACCCTGGTCTTTGAACAAATAACTGTACTTTACTGCAGAGCCTGAAATGCAATAGAGCAGATAAAGATGGACAGACCAAAGAAATGGGTAGAGATATGGATAAACGATCAACCAATCAACCTCTGACACAAAAGACAGATGACATCATGAAAATAGTGATAACGTACAAGTACATTTTGACCCTTTTCCCTGCTGTCCTCAATCCTAAACTTTCTGAATACAAAATAACACAGCAAACCTCTCAACACCATAATTCTTCTGGGTTCATTTAGTATCCTTCCATGGTAGAGGAAATCATCCATAATGTTACACTACAAAGGTGACCTGGTTTTCCTCCCTGGTTTGAGGAAAATATATGTGACACTTGCTCAGCTTTGGGATTAAAATCACTCCAAAACTGGCAGCTGAGTCTTGTCCAACCCTGCTCTTCAAGTCATGAAAGCAACACGCAGCCTTCAACTCGCCAATATTCCGTCGGCTGTGACAAAAAAAATCAGCCATGAAGAATCTGACTACCTCCAAACATGGAATAAGGCAGCATAAACTAAAAAACACTGGCACCGCTTGGTTTTAAAAAACCTGGCAATTCACATCTACCTCCACAAAACGCCCTCACCTGTTTATGCTGGTATGAAATCCTCAAACCATAACCTTTCCACTGGATTAACAGCAACCCTGTTGGAGCACAGTGTGCTTTTGAACAAGCTGCTTTGAGTCTTCATGTCTCCAAAATTACCCTGTCCACTTCACTCCTTTAAAAAAAAAAAAAAAAGTGAGACCAATGCAGCAACCATCCCCATTAACCTTTGAACCTTTGCACATCCATCCTGACAACATCTGCCTCCACATGCCTCCCCTCCGGGCAGCTTAAAACTCACTCCAACCTGGCCAACTTGTACCCTGCATCAAACCGAACCACTTCACATGTGAAGAGCGTGACACCGGGCGGCGTCATTCTTTCCACTGCGCTCTGTCCAAATCCACTCACCTCCTCTGCTTTAAAATCACTCCAACACCATCAACTCTGCCCTGCTTGTAAAACCTCCCTGCAACCTGGCAACCGCAGCAGGTGCAGCGCTCAGCGGTGAGATAAGCTGAGAAGGACAAACTCTCCTCATCCTCATCCTCCTCCCCTCCCTCTCCTTCCTCCTCCTCTTCTCCTCTCTGTATCGCTGCAGCTTCGGTAAGCCTGAATCTCAACCTCTTTAGCTACGCGGACGTACGCGCAATCAAAACTGATGTGTGTACATGCAAAATTGTACAAGATGTGCAGAGTGTGCACGTGCTCTAGCAGCTTCATGAAGTAAAAATCAAAGCAAGTGACTTCATTTTTATGGCACCTCTCAAGTGCTTCACAGTGGAAATGAAGCATAAATATACACACAGACATAAAGGGAGAGAGTCCCAAAGTTTAGGAGCCACAACCTCAAAAGCATTTCCTTTAGTTTTAAACCAAGATTGAGGAACAAACCAGCAAACCCTGCTCAAGAAGACCTCAGAGAGCTGCTGGTGGCATAAAGCTGCAGTAGATCTCTTAACGTATGCAGGTGCCTGACCATGCAGAGCTCTACAGGTGATCACAAGAACCGGATTCTGCATTTGAGGGGACGCCAGTGGGAAGCAATCAGAATCTGTGTCACATGATACCTTTGAGGGGACCTGGACAAGTAATTTTGTCTGCATTTAGCTGTAAGAAATGATCTACTATCCAGTTTTTTATAGTGTTCAGGCGGTTATTTGAAACTGAGAATTTAGCTATATTTTGAGGACTGAACCTTGGGGCACGCTGCAATATAGAGCTTCATATAATGAGGCCGAACAGTTGCCGAACAGAAACTGCAAAACTCCTGTCAGACAGGTAGGAGGAGAACCACTGCAGAGCTGACCCAGAGGTATCCACCCACTGCACACACAGTCTCTCAACCCAAGATACACTGGTCCACAGTATCGAAAGTGCACCAACGTCCAAACATCCTCCTGCATCACCCATGCGTGAAGATATCGTTTGAGCGGTTTCTGTCGAGCGCAAGCGGCACAAGTCGGAAGTCAGCCATTGCAGTTGTGAGCTGCTTTGCAACCTCTTTTTTTGGACACAACCAGATAACAGAGAGTTGTTGATTATGAAGAGTACAGCAGGACGAATAGAGCCAACAACATCTTTTTTTTAACAGAGATGTTGGTAAGATGTCAAGAAGACAAGAGGGAGTTTTCATATGGTTAACCAAATTAGTAAGATCTTGGAGTTTTATTGGAGAAAAAAAAGGTGTCTGACTCTCCTACAGTCTCTCTTTAGAGAGCGAATATTGTCATTTACCCAAAGGAGGGATTTTTTATCAAAGGAACCAATCTAGTTTCATTAGGAGCCACTTTATCCAACGCTGAGAGGCAGTGTTCATTAAAAGATTACACCAAGTAGTTAACAACACTGCACATAACAGAGTTGGAATGGAAAGTGGCGGAAAACTTTGCATGAGAAAGGTAGTTAAGGGTGTCAGAGCTAATGATAGAGACAGGGTAATTAAAGAAAACACAGTTGTAATAAGTAATAAAAATAAAGAATAAATATACAAAGGAGGACCTGATACATGCTGAGTCAGATTACAAGACTGTAATATTTACAGAAATAGAGACAAAACTGTCAGAAACATCAATAAGCAATAAATCTGGATAGTTTAAGGACAAAAAGTCAGTGAAGTCAGTTAAAAACAGGTGGACTGTAGATTAAAATATAGTAAAAAGGATTAGCACATCCAACTTCAGTCATTTGAAGTTTGAAAAGATAAAGAGAACGACCCCGTCCGTGCTCACCAAGCGACATACGAAGTGGCTCCTGAAACACCGCAGCGAGTCCTCCGCCGCAGCCAGAATTTCTGGGCAAGCTGATAAAGGTGTAATCCTTCAGGCTTGAACTCGATGAGAGGAGCAGGTTCCATATTCCTCTGCCAGGTCTCAGTCAGGAAACAGGAAGTCTCGTTTCTTAGACGAGATCATTTAGCAGGAACGGTTTTGGTTCGCAACGCAGCGAGCGTTTTAGCAGAGCAGATTCTGAGAGATGTGAAGATGTGTGGGAATCCTGGGGCGCACCCTCGGCAATCGGCTCATCGGGAGAGTTTGGGGAAGACGGGTCGGAGAAAGTAGAGTCTGATGTTCCCAACCGTGGATGAGGAGAAATCATTCCACGGAGTAACAGACCACACCAAGACGAAGGTTTTAACATGATGTAGCGAAAGCACAGACAATTATTGCAGATTACTGCTGCTTTTTATATGGAGGACTTGTTGGTTTTGTGACTGGGGATATATGTGTGCTGTGAGCAACACTCCATCCACAGCAAAGCCTGTCATCTGCAGCTCTTCATCTAACAGCCACTGCCACCGTTTCAGCTCCTTTCATTCCTCCCTGCAATATTTAAAACACAAGCAGCGACCCAACAGTGCCCGATATGTGTATAACTTGTTATGTAGGGCTGATTTCTTTTAAAGGACAGCACTGAAAAGCAAAGACACGCCGACTCGGTGACAATCTAAATGCACTTCCTGTAGCTGCTTCACAATAAAAGCGTACTTTGCAGCAGGTGGGGAAACTTTTAACGTGAAGCAGAAGGAAAATAGCGGCAATTTAACACAGCTCCAGTTCAGCTTAAAGCTTTCAGTAAATCTGAATAAATGAATGTGGTGTGAAGCTAAACTTCAGTAATTAACTGTAGGTACAAACTTTAAAAAAAAACCCAGCATGCTCTCTAGTTGGAACCACATTCATGGCTTTGGTCTGAGGAAGGAGGCCAGCACTAGTTGACCCACTTCAGCTTTGCTACCGAGGACTGAAATACCGCTACAGTGGAAATACATGTAAATCTGACCTGGAAACATCCCGGAGTCCCCAGACGAGCTGCTGCAAGTGGATGGATGGAGCACGCTATGCACCCCAATACTAATATGACATATGTGAGCTAGTCTATATATATATATAATGCTCATCTTTTGAATATCAGCATACCTGTGTCACAATGTAAAAATAATTACTAATGAGTTACCATCACAGATGATTAAGCATTTTTTTTTATTATACTTCAGTTCAATATCAAATCCACTTATCATATCTGAATCCTTTCAAAGCCCTCACTGAATCTCATTAGGTTAAGCTTTCATTTGCAAGTTACTTATTACTCAAAGATTCAATTTAGATCTGCGGTGAGCTTTTTTTTGTTGAGCCGAGAAGGTGCGGACGGTTTTTAAATGGCTGTAATGAATGTTAGCACAACCGGATGCTTTGACACGAGGGTGAGATGAGCAGCATGTGATATGAGATATTCTGTTTGAAAACTGGTCTTCTGACATATTGAAATGACGGCTCGTAGAAAACTGACCTTTACATCTTTTTTTTCCTCCATCAGCTACTCGGTTGGGATGCGACCGTTCCTCTAGAAAAGACGTTGCAGCTTGTGTGTGTGTGTGTGTGTGTGTTTAGTCAGTTCAGTCAGGTTGAGTTCATTCATAAGACTTTTTAAAGAGCGTCACATCTCTTTGCAGTCGTTGTGCATCTGAGCACGTTTCCTGTGAGCACAAGCACACACACACACAACACAAAAACAACTCGAAAAAGCTAAAACACTGCAAAAAAAACACTGAAGCCTTTACTTAAGATTTTAATTAAGATTTTAAAGTGAAAAGTAAGCATCTGTGAGTGATGTGCTGCCTCGCTTTGATAACACAGGTTTCTCTGCTGTCATGCCAGAAGAGCAGATATGAAGATCAACATGTTTAAAAAAAAAACAGGGAGGATGAAAAAAAAAAGGTTGAATGCCTGGAAGCGTGTGTGTGTGAGTGTGTGTGTGAGTATCCTGGCACATAGTTGACCTCATGCACTCATCGTCATGGAAACCTCCAGTTGATTACAAACCATATGGCCATGGTTTGCGCTAATGGAATAACATTACAGGCGCCGATAAACTGTGAGAGTGTGTGTGTGTGTGTGTGTGTGTGTGTGTGTGTGTGTGTGTGTGTGTGTGTGTCAAGGTGTCCTTATCAGCACGCCCTCGTACCAGAACGACAGAGCAGGTCTATCTCCGGTGAATCCCTGTGTGTATGGAGTGTTTTCAGCGCCCTCTATAGGACGAACGGGGAGCAGAAGAACGACCCCAGAGGACTGTTTTATAATATAATGATGTTTACTGTGGTTTAGATGGACCAGTTACACCACAGCTGTAGCCATGACGACTCACAGTGTCTCTCACTGGGAGGGACATTTGGTTGGAAGAGCCGCTAGATGGCGTAAACATAACTAGTGGCCTGAATTTTAGAGCTATAGTGTTTTTCTTTTGAGGATAGGCTGTTCTGTGTGTGTGTGTGTGTGTGTGTGTGTGCGTCTTCACGTGTGCGTTTAAAAAGGAGGTTCCTGACCCCATCATCGCACGCCGACACTTTCATCCCTCAGCCTCGGTCTCGCTTTCTGTTTCTGTCGCCAATCAATTCTCATCGCCGCGGTGACCATGGGATCCAATTAGAGCCGCCTCGTCCCTCGTCACAGAAGCGCCACACGCACGTACATGCGTGGCCGGGCCTGTGTGTGCGGACGTGCGTTCATTTGTGTCTTTGAGCTATTACAATGACCTTGAAAATGTGAGCATTTAAAAAACACCGCTTCTGCTCGGCGGAGTGAAAGAATGAACGGGAGACAAATGAGAGAGAGAGAGAGAGAAGCGGGGGGAGAGCGGATGGGGAGGGAGGGACGAGAAGAGGGTAACACAGGAATAGTGGGAGATGGATGTCAATCTCATGTCTTGTGTGTAAGTATGGATCGCAAGTCAGGATGTGGTTAGCCTAGCTTAGCATTAAAGATTGTAATGGGGGGAGTCAGCTAGCTTGACTCCATCCAAAGTTCTACCTACACTGCTGAAACTCACTGATCTGTACAGGAACAGATAGAAATCTGACAGTTTTAGTGCTAGAGTTATGTAGAGAGACTATTTCTTGGCAATCATCAGTTTTATCCATTCATCCAGCGCAGGGTCTCCAGATATGGAGCACGTTGCCACATACAGTCAGCATTTGTCGTGTCATGCATTTTGTTTTGCAACAGGAGCTATTAACCATTCATGCAAATGAAGCATTTGAACTTAAAACACACACTCCATTTATCACAACACCATTTACCACCCAACACACACACACACACACACAGAGCCACTAAGCTGTAGCAGCCCTTTTGAAGTCCGACTCGATTTTGTCACAGAGCTAAAAATCCCATTATCAAAAAGGAGAGAGGAGGTAAAAAAAAAAAAAAGAGAGAGAGAAACGCAAGAGAAAATGTAATGAAATCCTTCTCCTGTCAGAGCTCTCTGCTTTCTATGCTCCTCGACAGCCTGATGAGGAGACCAGCTCAGAGCAGAAAGGACGGTTTCTCACTCCACGTCACAATGGACACAAAGTTCCCTTTTCATTTGAAAAGTGTTGTGTATAATGAAAAACTCAGTGCAGGCAAGATGTTACTGTATCCTTCTCAAGGACAACATGGATGTAAGGACAAGTGTTTTGTGTGTGTGTGTGTGTGTGTCCGTCACATGGCGGTGCAACATGATGATAAGGACCTGCTGCCTATATAGATATAAAGGTTCATTCCTTTAAGAAGGAATAGTTAAAACACTTTTACATGTGACTTTCATTAGACGGATTATATAGCAAGTGTGTGTGCATCTTGGATGGCTAGGTACAAAAAACAGCTAGATGCTAATTAGCCGCTTAGCTGCAGCACATTAGACAGCAGGTGAGCATAACTCAGATGCCGCTAATGTCACTGTTAGCGACACACTGTCTGTCCATGACTTGTACTTACAGCACTTTGTCTTAAAGGAGACATTACATTTTGTATTTAATCCGCAGTTCATATGCCTGCTGAACCGTGGAGGGAGATCTTATACTCAATATATGACTCAGCTTAAAAACTAAAGAAACAGTGAGAAGCAGCCAGACCTCCTGCACACTAATCACTCAACATCAACAGGTGACTGAACAACCACTCAATTAAAAACCAATGAATGAGTCCAGACAGTTCACTGTAACTTCAACAAGCAAACTAACCTTACCCACAACATATTATATATTATATCTGCTGCATTCTGGTTAAAGAAATAAATTCACAATAAAGCCACACAGAGACATTTGACCATCAGAGATGAAATTAGCTACCAAAGAAAGAGCTGGATATGACTCACGTTCTCTGACGTCTTCTTCTTTCTTTCACGGGGATGAAGTATTCACGTCATAACGTCCATTTGTAGCTGTTGGTCATCTTGTTTGTTAGTTAACAGAACTTTATTGCTGCTGCTTAACCAGTCTGATATCATTAGCAACAATGACACACAAGCTAACTCTCCTGGTGGTTTCTCCTGTTGCTTCTCTCTCCAGCCTCCCCGCAGCGTCCTGCTGCTGCTGAACAGTCCAGATAATTTCTCCTGTAAACTTAACAACAGTCCTTAACAGTCCTTCCATGGATGTATAAAAAGTTCTTCATGCTGCTACAACAAGCTAACAAGAAGCTATCTATGCTACTTTACTCTGCCTTACAGTGGAGAGAAGAAGAAGATAAAATCTGGAAGCTCTGATTGGACTGTCTAGATGTCAATATTGCATTCTGGCTGTTGATTGGTTAGGGAGGTCGCCCTCCCTTGGAGTGTCATGGCCAATCACAGATTAGCATGAAAAAAACATGGAGTCCAATGTAAGAGTTCCCGCCCTTATCCACCCCTCCCCCTCCACCAACTGCCCCACCATTTAAGCATTTTAAACAGATTTTCAGTAATGAATTTTTTTCCAAAGAAGAGAGAAAAAATATTTTATAAATAATACTGAGGTTTGTCATGGTTTATTTCAATCAAATATTCTTTTTTATATTTTGATCTCCCTTTTGCCTCTTAAAAAATAGAGGAGGATCAACCTCCTCTACCTCAATGGACCAGCCTCCCTATATATATGTATATGTACAGTCCAGAAGGATAGACAAGTGCAGACATGAATCCAGATTGAATTTAACTCCTTTTCCTCTTTTCCTTTGTTCTGAAGTCAGTGTGTGAATTACACTCAGCGAACGGGTCGTGACTGCAGCCAAAAAAAAAAAAATCTTAAAGTACATCGGTACAGTACATTTGGTGTGATTTTCTTATCATACTCTTCTCTCTTAGAATAAAGTAGAAGAGAAGAATTAAAGAGAAGGACATGGAGAATCCAGAAGCTGAAATGGAAATGTATTATGAATAAATTAAAGAGTGAATTACTGAATGACATAAAGAAAGGATTTACATAAGGTAAAACAAGGCCAGAGACTGAGAGTTTGAATGTGGAAAGAGGCGAAGCAGAGCGAGAAGCATCTTAAGAACTCTTCAGTTAAACATAATTAATGTGAGGATCAACCGTCTGATTCGGCGAAGAAGAAGAAGACGACAGAGGATAATGATCACACCGCACAGCTCCTCAAAGCCTCCACAGCCTCTCATGTCCTCCTCCTCCTCCTCTTATCTCCTCCTCCTCCTCCTCCTTCTCTCTCTCTCCCCAGTTTCTTTCATCAGTAGGGAAAACTCACTCTCATTTCTTCTTCTCTTTCATTTTTGTTTTCTCTCTTTCATCACTATCACTCTTTTCCAACTCTTTTATCCTTTTCTTTTTTTACAGTGTCTCTCCATCATTCCCTTACTGTCCGGTCTGTTTTGTCTTTTCTATTCCATCTCTCCATGTCACTCCATTCACTTTTACCTCCCTGTTTTCCTCTCACCCTCTTCATCTTGCATCCACCAACATAAAAATCTATCTACATGGTTCTGGGTATTTAAAGTTAGATTTTGACTGACTGAATGCAATTTTTTGTGAGAGTGAACCCTCTTTTCTTCTTTTCATACTTCAAAAAAACTTTTTTGAAACTTCAACACCAAGGTTTCAGTACACAATCCCTACAAAACTTTGCAACGGTATTTAAAACACACACAGAGTCAAGTATTTAGAGAGCAGGTAGGCTTGTGTTGCCAGACAGGACCATAATTCAGCCCTTCATTGAGTTACAGTTATCATTTCAGGTGATTACTGTCATATGTCTGCGTTCGACACAGCATTAGAGACCTCGTAGCTTCGGTAGCTGCTTTCGTTTTGAGCAAAACATTATTGGATTTGTATCAACTCCATCGTAAAACATGACTCGGTAGACTCCCATCCACCTGTCCGCATGCACATTTTCAATTTGTTCCTAATTACTCTGAGCAGAAGCACCCAAACATTTGGAAAATATGTTTTTTTTTTTTTCTTACTTTGCCGGAAAAGTCAACGTATCAAAAAACAGGTAATGTGATAAACATTCATCTCCTGCTGCCGCTCCTTTTTACTCCGCCAGAGAGACCGAAAACTCCCGCTCCAAAGAAGAAAACGGTCAGCAATCACACCCTCACATCAGAATTTAAATTACAAACATCGCCTGTGTGCATAAATTGCACGGGGGAGATGGGAGCCCATTTTTAATAAAAATGCAAACCTCCGAGCCGATCTATCAAAAAGTCTTACCTTGTGTGACTTCAGATAAAAAAGAAACAGTAATTTACAGTCCCGGGAGTCTGTCTGTCTGCCATTTAGTGAAATTAGATCCTGTAATATTGCATAACAATGTAAGCATAGCTCGAGACGGAGGGGGAGGGAGGAGGAGGGGGAGGGGGGGGGGGGGGGATACCACTAATTTTACTGTCACCAGACTGTCTGGCTGCAGTAATGTTCGAGTTTATGATTTTCTTTCCTAACAGAAGGAGAGACTGAAACACAGCAAACACAAAGCCTTAATATTTCTCCTCACATCTATAAATTCACACATGATCACTCTTTCAATCTTTAACATTTTAAGTGTTAACCTTATTGTGGTGATTTATTTATTGCAAGATTTATAGTTATAAAAGTTAATGACTAATATATATTACAACTGCATTACCACACATTGGACAAGCCAGTCAGATTTTTACCATAAGATGGTCTCTCAGCTATCTAATGAGTTACAAAACAAATCTCTCAGCAATCAGACAGTCAGTCAGTTAACAAATAGTCTCTTCCAATCAGACATCCACATGTTTTCTGGGTAAATTCAACACTTGCTGGGCTTCAGTTGGTTTTTACTAAATCAATGCCTCTGATTTTCAAACTGGAATAAAACGCCAGCTGTTAAGGAAACATCCATTCTCTCTATAATCTTAGAAATGGATCGAACGGCTGCAGAATCATGATTTATTTTTATACTGATTGATATACTGATTACTTTTGTTTACTCTGGGGAAACTCGCTGTAGGGATTTTTTAAATTATAGGATGTTCCATGTTTATAGAGTTTTACTTTATTAACAGAGCAAGTTGGTACATGACAAAACACAACAGCAATATGCAACAGCTAAAATATGTGATGACAAAGTTGATATATCTGTAAGGTCAAGTGTTTTAGCTAGGGTCAGTTGCCTGCAAACAGGCTGTATATTAAAAGTTTGTTGTTGTCTTTTTTAAAAAGACCTTGGTGTGGAATTCAATAATGATATGGGGTTAAATATCTATTACAAGATGTCATTTCCCATTTACTAGCAACAGAATTAAAGAGGCTAAGTTAATAATTCATTCATAAATACCATCTGCATGCATCAGCTCTCTAAAGAAAACTCCCTGAGATGTTGGAGATGTGACACAGCAGACGACACATCTTTTCTGAGAGTGTGTCCAAATACAAATACATTATTCCATAAAGCATAAAGTGTTTCATTTTTTAAAGAAGCATTTATTTTGTACATTTTTTTTTAAATATTTGTTTTCAGGAGGAAAAAAAAACAGCATGCAGGTTGGTTACATGGCTATCTCAGTGTCTCTCCTCTACTCTGCTGTTAAGTCTATCAGCAGGTCTCAAAGAGGAGAGTCACATCCACCTGCTACATGACGCGCATTCCCTAATTTGAAGTTCTTCTCTACACATTGCACACTATGCTGTCTCTATGTAACATAGTTTATTGATAAACTCTTATATTAACACTTTAATATCCTTAAAATTAAGTGTTATAAAAATAAAAAACTGTATTTTTATGCTCATTTCCACTTTTATTCAAATACAAATACAAGTATAAATAATTTTCGTGCCTCAACAAATATACAATTATCATTACTAGGCCCTCTGCAAATCCCCACTAGATACTTAAATTCAATTAAATCCTCTCTTATTTTTAATAAATTCCTCAGCAAATCAGAAATAACATTGATTTGATAGTCAGTCAGTAGATCAGTCAGTCAATTGGTCAATATTTAAGTTTGTCAGGGAGAAAAACACTGTGGGTTTTTGTCACTGAGAAGCTAAAAGTCAAGCAAGTGAGGATATTTCTTAGTAATCTATGTCTCACATATGCAACCACAGTTATATCCAGTAATTAACTCTGTCATCAGCTCTCCTCCTTCATAACACACACACACACACACACACACACATGCACACACACACACACACACACACACTTATCCCTCTGATTGACCTGCAGTAGACCTTTTCGCCTTCATTTTCTCAGTTCTGTGTTAATCAGATGAAGATTACAGAGGCAGAACAAGAGTGGGTGTCACACACACAGACACACACACACACACACACACACATAGAGACACACAACAGACACAGAGAACAAGAGATAAGGGAGATGAATACAGAGACAGATACACAAAACCACGAAAGAAAAGAGTGACAGAAAGAAGAAAGGAGAGAAGCGAGTGAGCGGGGTGATGGATGGTGTGATGGAGGCAAAGTGGCTGCTGGTTGGATAATGACATGACAAGTGCTCTTTGTAGTGTTCTTAACTGCTGGCTGAGTGCCAGTTAGTCGCGGTGGAAAACACTTCTGCTTATAACTGTGAAGGACTCCCATTTATAGTCAAGTAGAGCGCTCTCTACCTCTCTCTCTCTCTCACTCTCTCCCCCTTTTTTCTCTCTAATTCCAAGCGAATTGCAAATAGTTAAAATATGCATTTCTATCATCTTAAAACATTTTTCTTTTACATAACTGAAACTGTTTGGTATTTAAGTCATGTGCTACAAATCCAGAAACATGTAGAAACCTGAATATTGCTCCCATATTTCATGCTTAAACGCATGCATGCTCTTTCAAACATAAATACCTCAGATAATTAGCAGCCCGTTATGTATATAATGCAGATGGAGCTCCATATTAAAACAATATTGCTTGTAAACCTTTTGAACCTAAGACTGAAAACAAAAAAGACTAAAAAAGATGACAAACTAATGTTCTTTTTCTTCATGTAGGGCCTTTTCTGGTGTGACATACATGACAAACTCTGGTTCTGCTGGGAGGAGGTTGGGCCTTTTTTTTGTTAGTATATGAGGTTCCCTCATCTGTCCGAGCTCAGACTGCTTCTCTTGGCACAGCTACTTGCTATAGCATCACTACTGGCCCCTCATCATGAGCTAATGTCGTCAGAGATAGCATCATCACTCTCCTGCTCTAGTTCTGCTTCTGAATTATTTGTTTAACCACTTTGCACAAAAACATCAGTTCCTTCAGTTTCACTTCATTTTCAGAGTTTCTGTCATCAAAACCTTTCTCTGCATTGTGCCTCCTAACTTGATGTATGCATATAAGGGTTAATAATTGATCATACCAGTATAATAATGCTATGATAACAGCCTCCAATCTTCTGGTTTTAGGCTTTCCACCAGATGTTGAAATCGAGCTACAGGGATTTGCTTCAGTTCAGCTACAAGAGCATTAGCTGCTATGTTGGGTGATAAGGTCTGGCTCGCAGCTCGTCAGCGTTTTAGTTCACCCTGAAGGTGTTGGATGGTTTCGAGGTCAGGGCTCTGCGGAGATCGGCCGAGTTCTTGCACAGCAAACCGGGGAAGCCGTTTCTTTAAAAAGGAGCTGGCAACACAAATTGTTGACGACAGTTTCGACACCGTCATTCACGTCCAATCTGGACATTTTGACCTCATTTTACTGCGTTCATAACCGACGGTCGCCGTGTTTAACCACCGATCCGTGATATTTTCCTAACCCTGAACCTAAACCACAGTGTTGTCACATCATAAAATGTCGTAGTGTAACATAACATTGCAGCATATTACCTACCAGTAGGTGTAATGGTCCAGGCCCCTCTAACCCTGACGCTGATAACCACTGTAATGATCATAATCACTGAGTGATAACATCCGAAACAGGTGCTTTTGACCATGTGGTGTATCCTGTCTATGCTACTCACTTCATCTTATCATATTGTATCTTGACTATTTCTACATATTTCCAACTACTGAGAGATTAAATCACCACTATCTCTGTATTTTATTCATATTTTTAACATTTGTCGTTACTTTAACTTCATAGTATTAGTTCTTCTTATTATTATACAGCTCATTTCTGTCTCTCTATAACCTCTTTTTTCTCCCTTTGATTTTTTTTTCAATAGCACAAAATCATTTACTGCTGGATAGATTCAATGCTGGAGTTCAAACTGAGGTAGGGTAAGATCATTTGACTACCCAGCACACCCTCAGACAGCACATGAAGCAAATATTAAATGATTTGTTATGGAAATATTAAAGTAGTATGTCCAACCGCTTCAATTAAAGCAGATCATACTGATATCGTACTGCTAATTGCGTTCTCTCACGATTCACGACCGAACATCCGCCTGTCATTACATGTTGGGAGAATTGGGAGAAATATCACACTTAAAAAGAGTCATTTCATTGGTTAAGTCTTTAATTTGAGCCTTTAATTAGTTTCAGAATTGCACGCTATGAAAGCAGCAGCAGATAAGGTGTATTTCAGTGGAAACAAGGGGGGGCTTCGGGGTCACTCCTTCATCATCGTGTTTGTTAAATCCTCACCACTTCACTGTACGGCTCAAGCTCATCATCCTGCTCCTGAAGTGGAAACATCAACCGAAAATGAGGCTCTTAAAATGCGACGCGTCAAGCAACAACAGACCCGTTTAAACAAGGGAATGGATACTTCCGTTACGTTATTGATAGTCTTCAAACAGATTCCTCCACACTAGAAGAATATAAGTAGGAGAAGAACATTTTTTGGCAGTGAATTATGTTGATTATGTTTTGCTAATTGGACCGGGACTGACTTCCAAACCAGTTTTGATGTCACAGATTCTGCTCGCCTTCACCTCTCACAAACTTTCCACGCCGAGCAGACGAATGTGAGAACTTCCCGGTGTCAAAACTCAGCACAGACGAACTTCCGCATGGTGAAGCTTAAACATCCAACTGAAGGAACAAGAAGTGGAGGAGGACTTCTGTGGCACTGGCGAATAATGTTGTCCCGCTAATAGAGGCGTAAGATCAGGGTCGTTCTAGGTAGCAACACATTTATTTTGTAGTTTAGTTTCAAGGACTTGTTGGATAAGAAGCTGTACTCTAAACACTTGTCGCTTTGTCTCTTTAGAAAAGACGAGAGAAAATAAAAAATGAAACATACAGTTTCACTCAATCTAACGTCATTGGCAAAAGATTAACAAGGAGCACAGTACGTTAACAAGCCGCCGTAATATAAAACACGTTTGACGGATATTTGAAGCAGCATGTTCTGTTCCGGTGGGGTCTGACACTTGGATCGCTGAGGCCTCTTATGGAAGCTCAGTGGCTCGGGGTAATTCCTGGAGCACTCGCATCTGACGCTTCCTCTTATCTTATGTTTTTACCGCCAGATCCAACATGGCAGCTTGTGGCCAAGTCTATAAAAGTCAAATAAGTAAGTAATACACAACACCAGGACCTCCGGGTTTAGAGACGGACGGGAAATCCACAATGTTTAATATGAATATGTTCTCATGTTGTAACGTATCTGCAAGTGTTTTTATTTTTTTTTATTGTTTTATTTTGAAAGGCACAAACTGTTTTAAAACAGGCAACCATTGGTCAGAGACGAGCTTTCAAGTTGTTGTTTAATAGAGAAATTTGATACTTTAGGTCTCTCATGCAATAGTGCTTTCCAGCCACAATGGGACCTGGCTAAATAAAAGTTACATAAATGTTAAATAGATGAATAAAATGGATGTTCAGTATCCTGTCACATGATTAGACACACAAACGACGCCTCCCCTCTGTTTGAGTCCTTGGGATAAAACTCTACAGTTCGGTTCCAGGGAAGTTTGAACAGCGGCAATTACCTCTTTCTTCCTCTATCTTGTGCTTGATTATGGCGGCTTTATGTCGGCTTCCCCTCCAGTCAGGTGTCACTAAATGGATTAGAGATCCAGACCCCCAGAGGTGTAACGGAGCTTCAGCTGGACAACACTGTCGTTTCAGGCTCTCTTTGACTGCAGCTACATCGATCACTGCAGATCCTCCAGAGTCAAGCTCTTTAATTAAAATGCAGATTAGTTTCTTTTTGAAAAAAAAAAAAAAAGAAGTGATGAGACTTCCTTTGGGGGCTCTAAATGTCTTTTTGGAGGTCACATCCACATGCATTTTGCCTCTACTGCCCTGTACTGCTATTAGACCTCATCTTGGGGATTCCCATTCAGCATATCATCAGCTTCCAGTCTTTAATGCTTTGGTCATTATGTTAGATGCATCATATGATATATTCATGAGACCTAATTCCTGTCATGTTACCTGGTTAAAATGTCCACTTTTACAATGATGCTTCCAATGTTTGTACAAAAGACACCAGTGTAAACTACTTAGTAACTGTCGGCTGGTTGCACTAATCTGACTGCAGTCTAGCGCAGCTCGTCTAAACTCGTGCGCCGTACTTTAAAGCTCCCTCAGGTCTCTATTCTACACTCCATAATGTCTGGAAAATGCATCACTTGTCGTCCTCCATATTTAATCTTTACAACCATGTTCATGAAATATTTTCCATGAGGAAAAACCTCAGTAGAAACCCAAAACACTAATGTGGATGTTCACAATCTCTGAAGCAATTACAGTAGCTGTGTTGAATCTGAGTAGATGAGACACACACACTCCGTGATATAACTTGCAGAGATATAATGGTAGTTTGCCCTGAATGATTTTATACATAATATATACTGAGTGACTCAGGCAGAGATGGCCAGCTGGTTCTGACATACAATGGGTAAGTGGATTTAACTTACAAATCTCACAGATCTGCATGTGGAGACAGCTTGCTGATGCAATTAACACCATAATCAAGAGCTGGTAAAAAGCAGCCATGGAGACCAGTCATCTCCTTGCTTCAAAAGAAATTTCAGTCTCTGTACCTTTACAAGGTTTTCAATATGTTGTTTATCAGGAAATATGTTCATTTCAGTGAAGTCTTGGGGTACTTTCAAGACCACAGAGATCAAGTTCAAACTTAGTGCCTGCTGTGATGTTTCATTTTCTGAGAGTTTTGATTCATCGGGGCAGATCGTCTGCCTCATCAGTGACATTGACAACAGGTGTGAATCATTCATCAGCTGCACTTAAGCAGTGAGTCATTAGACTCTGTCAAGTTGAGGTACAAAGGATTAAAACTGTCCTGTCGTTAATGACATCTGTATCATTTGGTGCACTCATGGCTGTGCATGTGTGAGCGTTGTGAGAAATTCTACACACAGCGTTGATCTGTGTTTTGAAAGCTTTGTATCAGTCTAGCTCACCCCCATGGTGACCTGAGTAGATGGTACGTCCCAGTTAGCTGAGCAGGTAAAGGCCAGTCACTGCTCAGTTGTTGAGGGAGTAGGGTAGAGAGTAGGCGGCAGCAGCAGCAGCAGCAGCAGCAGCAGCAGCAGCAGCAGCAGCAGCAGCAGCAGCAGCAGCAGCAGCAGCTTGCTGTGAGGCTGCAGAGTTTATGTTACATTTTCACTTTGCTTTGGTTGTTTTTGCTGAATTTTCCAGTTTTTTTTTCTCCCCTGTTTCATTATCATATTTTTTAATAAACATCACCTTTTTTTTCTGCACATACTCCTGCCTGCCTGCCGACCTGCTTCATTAATATCCCATTAAAAGTTTCCAGCGCCAAAATAATTTCACCTGCCCTTTTATACGGAGCGGTGGCGATACAACTTCTCTTGTCGTCCCTTGAGCTGCGCCGTGTCTATAGGCTTCCCCACAGCTACTCAGCGTCCATAAAAAGTTATTATACCATAAATTATTATAACTGTTGCACACAAAGGCAACAACCCATCTACATGACTTTTCTCAACTTGCTCAAGTAAGTTCAAAATCATAAAAATTAAGCACCTGGTCTGAAAATCTAACACATTTTAGATTTTAATTCCACTAGAGGAACATTATTTATGTTCACATGCAAAGAAGAAGTAGAGCAGAAATACCTGCATTTAAATAGATTTAATTCTATAACACATGAGATTTCACTTTGGTCATAATAATGATAATAATAATGTGATCCACATTATGACAGCATTTGTAACGGCATTCGAATTATCAGTGTACCTAAAACTGAAGGAAACTTGAGGACAATGAACTGCCGAGTGAGAAATCAGAGGAAAAACTAAATCTAAATTGAGAGAAAATAAATGAAATAAATTTTAGTATGCAGGCAATAAATGGTACAAAACACAACAAATCATGTTAATTAAACAATGTTCGCAGCCTGCAGAGTGCGAGTCTCACAGCTCGGTTCGTAACGGAGCTAAATGAGGTCTGACTCTTGTGGAAATTAATCAGCCAGTGTTTTTTGCTTGCGTGACAGTGATAAGACAGAAAATTACCTGTTTCTCACTTCTGTTTCTTTTAGTCCACTGTTTTTTTCTACAGCGAAGCTCTGAGTGACAGGCGGAGAAGACGTGTGTGTGTCACAGTCACACTCAGGATGTGTCGTTTTTTGCTTATTTGGCTCCTGTCAGACGGGTGTTTGGTCACTTTGACATCAAGCCTTTTCTGTCTGATTTGACACCTTTTTTTTTTTTTTTTTCTTTAAAAAAAAAAGGTCCATACAGTAAAATTATAGATGGCAGTCACATCTGTTTACACTGCACTAGTTGTTTATCTCTGAATAACTGCATTAAAATTCAATAAGGCTGCAACTCGCTGTTATTTTCATTGCCAATTAAGTTCTTACTATTTTCCCTTTTTTAAACATTTAGTTTGCACAGATGTTAGAAATGCCAATCAAAAATGTCCCAAAACCCCCAGACACTGAATTTGACTTATGGATCCACTGATTAATATAGAGCTGCAGCGATTAGTCGATTCATTGATTAAACTAGCCAACTAGAAAATTAACTGCCAATTATTTTGATATTCAATTCATTGTTTGGAGTCTTTTCTTTGGTCCTTTTATGATAATAAACTGATATTTTATGGACCAAATAACTAATCAATTAATCAAGGAAATACTCAACAGATTAACTGATAATGAAAAGAATCATTAGTTGCAGCCTTAGACTAATCGTTTCATAACAGAAACTTGTTTGACAAGCCGACATGTCTTCTGTGAGAGAGGTTTTCATTTCATATATATATGATGAAGATATGATGTGTTATATGTGTGTGCACATTGTGTGCAGTTAGTGTAATGTGGCCTCTGTGCAGTGGAGAGTCAGGGGTTATTGATCCTGCACTCTGAGTTAGTTTGTAAATCTGGGCGGACACACACTTTATTTTAGTCTCAGCTTTTTGTTTTATTCCACAGTGCACCTTTTTTTTTTTTTTTTTTTTTTTCTAATCTCCCTTCGTGCAAGTCCAGAAGCTGAAACTTTTACGCTCCACACTACACAGATCGACTGTCTCGACTCCACCTCCGTGAATTAAAGCTCACGCTCTGTCCGGTGAGAATTGCCAATAAAGCTTACTTAAACAAGGAAACTGCACCTTCAATCACTCTGACAAAAAAAAAAAAAAAGGACAGAGGCAACATTTCACATCGGTGCAATTCTACTATAAACAGAAAGTAAGAAGAGGGAAAAACAAATAATATGGAGCCAAAGGAGTCTGGAAGGAGCAGACAATTGGATTGAGGAACTGCTGAAATTGCAGACAGTCGACCGAAACTTCTGACCTGCCAGAAATCCAGCCTGATTGTCTGTCTGAGAGCCAGAACGTTGATTGTTCAAGCATTTTAATCTGGCACCATAACCTCAAACTGCACATCAAATAACAACGGATCTGGCAGATCAATTTAGGTTCTGTCCAGCTTAACTCTCTCATAAGACACCCGCTAGTACGCCTAAATATCTTTACAGACTTCTGTTCTGTATAAACTGATCAACATAATCAGCCTCTACTTCTGCCCACTCCTCATTGAACACCGAATCTATACGGACAAGCTGCTCTCGCTCGTTATTTCCTTGTTTTCGATCACTCCTGACTTATCTTTACAGCTGTTTAAGTTGTAGTGTAGCGTAGCGTAGCGGAACGATACATACATAACAAGAGTTTGGAAACTCACAGCGAGCTTCAGTTTGTGCACAATGACATTTCTGCAAAATCAGCAGAACTGTGTTTGTAAGAGGGGATAAAAACTGTAGATGCATTGTGCACTAGAACTTCTGTGCTTGACAGTGTGTGCGTGCGTGCATGTGTTGTTAGGCAGACATCCTTGTTGCCGTGAGCTCTTTTTAAATGTTTGGAGTCCTTTTTTTAAAAATGTATCAAGGTGGGTGACACTCAGCACTTCTCCATGATTTGTATTGACTTCCTGAGCAGGCGGCTCAGACTAATATCTGATGGTATTAATGCTTGTTAAATATTCATGATGGCTATCACTTTACATAGCCTGAAAGCTGTTAAGATACACACTTACCAATGGAAACATTCAGGCATGCACACACACACATATATATACGTAGTAGTGCCTCTTTTTAGGATAATTATAGTTTTGGTTCTATATCTGTCCATGCTTTAGTTCCTTTTTTGGCGCTACAGCAGTTTGAGATACCTCAATTTGGACAATAAAATAACAAAAAATGCACAAGAATGTTCTCACCCATAGGGGATTAGATGCTAAAAAGACTGTAAATGTGTCAGATATCCACTTGATATGACTAACACAGACTACTGAAGTCTCATAGAAGCTTCACATCTACTTTTTAAATGCCTGTGTGGACACACTGTGGATTTTTTGGCCTCCATTCGCTTCCATTGAAAGCACATTTGAAGGGGATCCAGCTACGGACCTCAAAGTGGTGTGAAGAGTTTACACATAACATTTTTACTATCACTGCTAGAGGCATAAAAGCAAAAACAGCTAAGTGCTAAAATGAACTGAAGCCCTCGTTATGTTATTCAGAGCTGCAGTTGTTTTTTTTTTTTTTTTTTTTAGTCTAATTTATGTTGTTACATGCAGCCTTAATATTCAACCACTCTGCTTGACAGACTGATTTTATTCATATTTTTTTGTCAGCAGTAATGTATGCTAAAGTTTATTTTGCTGTGTGACTTTGTGCACTTGAGTTTTCTAGGTTTTTTCTGTTCACTCCGTGTTTCCTCTTCTTTTGTTTCTGTGCTCCACACCTGCCCTGCATCGCTCTCGTTAGCCCTGCCCTGCTCCCTCCGTCTTCCCCCAGCCTGTCATCTCCTTTCCTGTTCTCCTGTTCCACCTGCACCTCCCCCCCTCGTCAGTTTAGTTTGTATTTCAGGCCTGTGTTTCAGTTCAGTCTTGTGGGATCATTTGTTTGGCTTTGTTCTGTTCAGTTTAGTCTCGCCTGCCTGCACTTCTCTGTGCTGTTCCTGAGCTGTTTAATAAATATACTCCTCTGTCACTCTTGCCTGCTGTATCCTGCACTCCATGACTGTTTAGGTTTAGGCATAAAAAACACTTAGGTTAGGTTAAAATGATTTAAACATGGTTTATACTTCTGTACAGTTGGAAACACTGATGATAACCACTTTTTTTACCATCTATCAAGTCATCTACCCAAACCTCCTCCTCCTAATGAGGTCAATTGTCACCTTTATACTGAGGTCATCTGAACTGCGTCACTTCCCTGGGTCATAATTACCAGGGATGTGCCCAGTATTTATATTTGTATCTATATTTGTTCAGGCAGCAAAATTATTTGTATTTGTAAAACTTTACTCATCGCCTCATTGCAGACAGAATTCTACCTATTTATACACCCATAACACAGAAACAGCACACTCTGTGACACGTAGGGAAGAACATCAAGGTGATTCTTGCTTGATTATTGCCTATTTTTTTCCAACCTAACTTTGTTGAAAGGAGAAGGGTAACAACAGGTTATAGAGAGTCCCTTGGGAGCACTTTCTGTGTGTCAGTAGCTCAGCTTTATCTCTGGGAAACACCCCCAACTCAACAAATTAGGAAATGTGCGTCATGTAGCAGGTGGATGTGACCCACCTCGTTGAGACCTGCTGATAGACGTAACACTGAGATAGAAATGGAACCAATGTTTGTTTTTTTCTTCTTCCTGAAAACAAATTTTAAAAAATATTTGTAGAAAATAAATATTCATAAAAATTTACGCTTCGCCGGATAACATATGTATAACCCCTAATAATTAGTATGGCAGCTAGATGGCATACAGCGACTCTAGCATAGATGGATGGTCGTGGTCTATTCAGCATGTTAATACCAAACACAAAATGCTGCTTGCTTGTGTGTGTGTGTGTGTGTGTGTGTGTGTGTGTATGTTAAGCCCATTTCACAGTACAGTAATTTATGTGCGAGTGGAAAGAGGGAAACAGAGATTGTGAGTGTTTCTTAATTTCACACTGTTTACATGTTTGTGCGCGTGTGTATCAATAAGAGGTTTAAGCACATGAAGCGGACCAGCGTGGAGCTCAGTAGATTACAGTAGATCACTACCTGCATGTTAATATTGTCACTGTGTGTGTGTGTGTGTGTCACTAGTGTCTCTGCATGTTTTCTGTATGCTAGTCTCTCTGTGTGATCATGCATGACATCTGACAAAGACAAGTACAGGAGGTGGACAAAATAAAAGGAACAAATTTAAGGTATTTCTGAGTGGCTGCAACAAATAAATACTGTGCATTAATAATATAACTCTTTGGCATCCATATTCATTTTTTGTAGGCACTGGTGTAACATTCAGTACCAAGCGGATTGTCAGGAGTTTTCCAATTTTAATTACGACTTGGATGTTGATGCGAACACTATTTAAAAGTTGTACAATTTGAAATAATAAGAATGCAGCATTAGCTCTGTCCTCAAACCGGATGCAAATCCTGTTTACTCACCTTTTTTTTTATTTTCAGCTTATTAAGAGTAAATTATTATAATTTCTTTTTCCTTTTTTTTTTTCACCTAAAACGTGTGTGCCCCTCTTTTGATTCATTTCCATATTTGTCCTGTGTAATCAAACAAAACGGAATTAAAAATAAAAATAACATGATCATTTGTGTGTCGCCTTGGACGCCCTCCACATGCTCAGATTTTGTTCTCTCTAAACGTGTAGGCGGGGTGTTTTTGCAGACTGCTGGCAGGGATTTTCCAGGTCTCCGTCTCTCTCTCTCTCTGTTCTGTTCAGCTCCATCTCATTTCTCTGACCACTTAATGGTGGAGCGAACCACCACCAGCAGAAGTCACATTTCTGTAACTTTTTTTTTTTTTTCTTTTTTATCCGGGGATTGCTGCAGCTCTAACTGAGGGGCGTCTGTTTTCTGTCGTATCAGGGCGGCTGAATGGATCCTGACAGCGTTATACTCTGTGCGCCGGGCTGCTCTGAGTGCTCTTGTCATCTCGCCATCCTCACAGAGGAGAGTCTTGTCACAGCTGGAAGCACACTTATTGTTCCCGCAGCAACTATCGCCTGTACAATAAGACACTGTGTCAGCCGTGAGAACACAACATAATGATATTGTTTACCTGAGGGTTTTTTGTTTTTTTTTAATTCAAAACAACAAATGTAAG
Organism: Euthynnus affinis; assembly: GCA_029490765.1. Classification (NCBI taxonomy): domain Eukaryota; kingdom Metazoa; phylum Chordata; class Actinopteri; order Scombriformes; family Scombridae; genus Euthynnus; species Euthynnus affinis. The sequence goes on from CM055845.1 coordinate 3,774,194, forward strand.
AATCATTTCCCAACGGTAGGTGAAAATGAAATGCCAAACTTGTTCTGGAAATGACAGGCAGCTTGGGAACATGCTAAAAATCATCTGAGCTAAAAGGATTCAGTTATAAAAGCTTCACATATTTTATCAGCCAATGACAGATTTACTAATATGCTCTGAGAAATAACTAGCCAATTGACTTCTGTGTATATTTTAGAACCAAAATCTTCAAAATCTAATGTGTTTTAACTGTTCTGCTATCTTCTGGAGGACCGTGTTGAGCGGAGGAAGTGGTGCAGCGCATTAAACAGCCCGATCATATTTCTCCGACATCAGCATCTTGCAGCTTCTGTTTGTGATGGGGAAAAAGACGCCAAAGGCACAAAAAAAAAATCTCATCTGCTCCCTGACAGAAAAGAAAAAAGAGACCGAAGCCACCTACAGCATACAGTGGTGAAAGTAACAATGTCAAACAGTGAGGCAGCGTTTTATATCCTCTCTGATGACAGCAAGTGGAGCCACATTTGACGGTGAACGTCTGAGATGTCCTAAAACGATTGCCTTTTGATCTTTCCTCTGGAGAAATGTCATCTTTTTTTGCCTTTTTAATTGTGTATCATCTGTAAACAGGAAAGGCGTCGCTTCATTTGACATTCACCAGACATGTGAACAGTAATAAAAAATTACAGCCTCACAAGTTGCTGGACTGTCAGGCGAGATGTCGACTAATCTGACACAATCACAATCCTGTATCATTTTGCAAAAACCTCCATAGTGTATGATGCATGAAAGTCGGGCTTCCACTGTTTCAGGGCTGCGACTGATTGGAAAAAATAATGAAATGAGTTCTTATAAATGCAAGGTGACGTCTGTAAATTGCTTGTTTTTTTTCCAACGACAGCCAACAAATGAATATAACTATAAACCGACACTATTTCAGTCATGACTGAGCTTCATCTGCTGAGGAAGACCGTGTGATTATGGTTGAAAGCTCCAGAACCAGCGAGAAAATGGACCTTGATTGTAGATTGTTTAGTCCACTGCTGTTTTCAAAGTTAAAGAATCATCTGTAAAGCTCAAAACAACACTTTTTGTAACTTTCTTTGTCTCCATCCGTCCCTCTTCTTCTTCTCTTTCTCTTTGTCAATTGTTTTATCTGTTTTCATTACAAACACACGCACGAGAGCTAATCACATTTCTCTTCAGGAGTGTGCGGTGTCATGCTCACAGTTTAATTAATCCCTCTTTCGATGCTGTGCGTTTGGCTCACCCAATGGGCGACGATACAAACACACGCGCGCGCACACACACACACACATGAATACACACGTAGAGCAGATGGTTGCTCTCCTGGATACTTAGCATGCTAGCGCCACTTCCGTTTCAAAACAGCCATTAAACACGTTGAAGATAATAACTCAGCTACTGATGAGATGCCAGATCGGATTAAACACACAGACACACACAGACATGAATGTGCACATGCATACCGACACACACACACACTTAAAACAGTACAGTGTTCTGGTTGTTCCCTAATTAAAAGTGTTTGGTTAGCATCATAGGACTGGCCATAGCTGCTGGCTCCAACATTACAGCTAGGTGTGTGTGTGTGTGTGTGTGTGTGTGTGTGTCCAAAATTGATTTTTTTTTTTTTTTTGACATTCCAGCCACATGAACCGGTGGATAAAATAATCTACCTGTCTCTCTTCACCCTGACAGAACAGATAACAAAATGTTGTGAAAGCCGTCTGGAGATCTGTCATAAAAGAGACGGTAAGCAGCCGCCATGTTGGTTAGACTAGACTGACAGTCGAACATGAAGGAGATGTGGAGATCAATACCTTATTCCCAAGTAGGTCAGTTCATTTGATCAGATTTAAAAGGTTCAGTGTGTACAATTTTTTTTTTTTTTTTTTTTTTTTTAGTGGCATCTAGCAGAACGGACTAAATGGAATATAATATCCAGAAATACGTTTTTTTTTTTTTACAGTTTTTCTCGATTCGACACGTGTCAACTGCACACTCATCTTCACAAACTCCCAAGTCAGAACCAAACTCTTCACTCAAAATCATATAATCTTACATCTGAACCACACTTTGCCTGCAGACGTCATATAAAAGCCATCAAACACACAAACACCGGTGAGATCCGTTCAAAACACTGCTGTAAAAACCTGTTACTGCAATGAACGATGGCGCTTATGGTCCCACCCCCCCCTCCCCCAGAACAACCTCTTTACATGAAGAACACTACATAAAGACACAACACAATTCCTCAATGAGTTGAGAAATTGAGTGAGAAAGTGAAAATATGCAATACATTAAAATGGTTTCCATGGTTTTACTGTTATAAAAATTAGGATATACCTGGGTGTGAGCCCCTTTTCCTTTGATGTTTTAAGATGATAGTTTCTCTTTGATTCAGTGACCTGTATACTAAATAACCCAAGGGTGAAGGTTTAGGATAAATATTTAGGAGACGGTCATAAAGGGTCTAAGGGAGGCCATGAGGTGTTAAGTTAGATTGGGGGTGACCATAAAGTAAGATAATATCTTACCTGTGGAATGTGTCTGAAAACATCAAGAGAAAGCCCAGGTATATAAGCAGACTGTGAATGCTCCTCATGGAGCCTTTTCTTTGTAACCCCACTTGTGTGTTGCATTGTAAAACGTTCCTTCTTGTACAAGAAATTAAATTCAACCTGAACTCTGATTCTTCGGATCCGGTCTCCATCATTTTTAAGGTCGTTAAGAAGAAATTCTTATGACATTTACCAATATAACCAATGAAAATAATCAGTTTGTACATAAAAGAAATAATTGTTCCATTGTTCCAAAACATTAAACTGACACTGGCCATGTGACCTATCCATCCTGAGGTTCTGATTGGTTTGTGAACAGTTTTGACTTTTACTGTTTCCACCTGGGAAATTGTATGTTAATTGTATGTTCCAGCTGTTATGACTTGAGTTAATGATATTGAATGCGAACACAGGAGAATACCGTAATGCTGACAGCTTTGGGAGATGGGTCCGTCTTTTGGTGGATGACATCATGGTTTGGGATGTTTAGCTAATGGGACCAGTTATAGTGTGTAAAGCCATCGAGATAAAATTGTCAGCAATTAGGTGCTTGACTAGGTGGCGCATGTGTTTGGCCAATTGGTCCATGCGTCAGGCGTTTTTGAATGGCAGCGTTTTGAAACGGCAAACAAGTGACTTTATGCCAGATTCCTGTGTCTTTATGTAGAGAAGTGTGTGCAGTGTGTTGCAAATAAGTGCCGTGCTGAATTGCAAATTGGATGCAAAGCAGAAAACGTGTTTAGAGTTTTGGAGACTCGAGCCGAGGGTCTGTAACAGTGGCTTAAATGTTAAAGTCACATTATGTCTCAGTTGTATGAAATTTCCCCGCACTCTGCAACAAAAAAAGGGGGATGTTTTGTCGTATCGCTAATGTGGGTGATGAATAAATATTGGTCGGTAGCGCTCACAAACCTGTGAAACTGTGTGCTAAAAATGAAAACTGCAATTATAATCTCTTCACTTCCGAACACAATCCACTTCTGGAGGATTGTCGGAAGTGTAATGTGACCATAACGTATGATTAACACTCAGGTGTTTTCCAGTTTCTGGCTAATTAGACGTAAGTGAATAGTCAAGCTGAGCTACTTGCAATCACATCGTTGTAAAAGTAAGAAACGTGTTCAAAGATGCACACCGTGTGTACATAATATCTCCGGTCCAGATAATCCCTGTTTATTTCTCCCGCATCAAAAAAAAGTAGGATTTGAAGAGAACATCTTTATCAACGACTGCTGATTTTGAACACACACACACACAGCTCATGTCCCCCCCCCCCCCCGAGGGAATTTATTCTGTGACTAATTAAGGGTCCCAGAAACGGGATTAAGTGGAAAACCATCATACGAAGTGCAGCATCCATTTAGCATATTCTGCCTTCTGGTTTCATACCTCCTTTTGCTTCAAATCCTCCTTACACAAGGCTATTAAAGATGCAGTGTGTGTGTGTAGAATTTAGCGGCACGTAGCGGAACAGACGTGGCAGAAATGCGACGATAAAATATTCACAAGTGTGTTGTCATAAGAGTGTAATTATCTGAAAATAAGAATCGTTGTGTTTCTGTTACCTTAGAATGAGCCCTTTAAATCTACTTAAGGAGTAGCTCTTCTTCCACGGAGCCCGCCATGCTACATCCTGCACACTGGTCCTTTAAGTAACACTTGGAACAGACATGCACAACATAACATTTCCTGTACGGCAAGTCTGCAAAGAAGCTGAACAGCTGTTGTTTGGGGCGGATGATTGATAGAAAGAAATTTGAAAAAGCTTCAAGAAAACTGACTGCCTCACATCCACAGGGCTGCATGTGTGAATGTTAATGATTCTGTAGTAAATTATTTTTTTTAATGTGTTTTTTGTACTAAAGTCAATATTACAGCACTCTGGAAATAAACTTTTCATTTGTTTCATTATAATTCATGGCCGTTGTTTTACGTTGTTCATTTCCAAAGCTATTTAGGTCCGTTGCTTTAAATTGATCATTCCTGCAGCCAATTTAGGAGATACTGACTGCGGTAGTTAATTTTAAAAGTAATTTCAAAGCGTTGCTTTTAACTGTTCGTCTTGGAAGCAATTTTAGGGTCACCGGGCGGCGGAGAGTCTATTTAGCGATGCCGCTGATTGATTGATTGAGAAGAACGGAGGAAAGCAGGAGTGAAACTGCGTGAGAGTTTTGCATCGAGGAAAACACGAATGTTGCCAAAAAAAAGGTGAATATTCCTTTTTAGATGGATGCTTAGAAAGACACTAATCCCACACATCACACACACAGTGCTGATACAGTCTGTGGGAGGTAATATCACAGTCTACAGAGTCTTCAAACACCCACTTTTTTAGCACCGAAAAAGTATGTCGAGTAGGTTTCTGCATCAAGACAAATCATCATATATGTATTTATACTTGCTGGATAAATTATTCTGATAAGAAAATGTTCAGTAAACTCACATTTCTGCCCTCAGAGGCTGAAAGTTTAAAGATCCCCTCCAGACATATAAAATACTCTGCTTGGAACAATAATGTGTGTCTGGTGTAATTCCCACTTTAAGATCATTAAAATTACATATTCTCCATTATTAAAAATCCTAGAATCTATAAGTATATCAATATTTTTCATTACAAAAGTTTAACTGTTGGACACAAGACGTCTCCTCCTTCACTGTAAAGTCCATTGCATGTCCACTTGCCAACAATGGAAGTATTGTTATCCATATTTTTTTAGGACAACATATTTTTAAATAAGCATTAAATAGTAATAATAGAAATTAATCAACAACTCCTAAAAGCCTGTCAGCCATGATTATTAGGACTGATTGCACTCTAAAATTAAAAATAACACATTTGGTGAAACCTGACACTCAAGGAGCAAAAGCTGATCTGCACAACTACAAACACATTCACACATTCTCAGCCTCACACTTTTTGCACTAAACTCTAAACAAACTTCTCTACGTTAGACTCAAAGCTAACAGGCACTGCCTTTTGAAACACCACACCTATGAACCAGCTGATCAAACACGACCATCGGGTGTCCAGACACTTACTGTAGATGCTTCATTTTAAACTCACGAATCAGGCATAAGCATTATAAAAAAGGCAACAGGTTGAGTGTACTTGTCTTCAACAAAAATGGAAGGCAACACTGCAGGAAGAGGAAGAAGGACAGGAAGAGGAAGACCTACAGGAGGACATGGACAAAGACGACAAGGACCAAAATTATCAGATGAGATTTGACCATGTTGTAAACCAGGAGTTGACACTGAGAGAGGCTAGACAGAGAGTTCGGTACATCCTATGCAGATATACTGTTATACTGACATTTCAACAAGAGCAGAGGTGAAAAACAATGTTTCTCTACTGTCTACAGTAAAATTATCACTCCGATATCTCCCACCATGCTCTCCCTTCCTTAACCTCCCATTGAGTTTTTTTTCCCGGCATTGCGGTGAAAGTTTTACCACGGAGGAGGCCTGCGACCATATTGATGAGGGCCAGATGTTTTGTTTTGTTTTTTTTTTCCAAATCCATGCTTTCTTTATTGTCTCCATAAATATTTTGCTGTGTTTATGTACTATTTTCTCCTTTTTAGAATGTGTTCTGTTGTGATTTTCAGTGCAAAATGCAACCTTTGGAAATGCATGCATGTATTGACTGAATTTACAATGTGGAGAGAAATAAATATTTTTCATCAGTGTGCAGTGCTGTAATTGGTCAATATATTCATGTACTGTATCTCTGAAAAAAAACAAACCCAGACTATATCATTAGAGCACAGCAGTGAGGTTCAAATAGAATAAGATCATATGAACCATGTGTTTGCCAAACAGTGACAAAACTGGGTTTTTATACATTATTGCATAATATTTAACTGAGTGTTTCGTTTTGCAAAGGATCTGACATGTTCTGCTACTTGTGTGTGTGCTCGTGTGAATTTTGACAAAACGCACCCAGTTTTCAAAACTGTGCTTAATCGTAAAATCATAAAATATATATATATATATATATATATATATATATATAATGGTGATGAGCACATTGCATTGCAGTTGTTGAGTTATTTAAAAATAATGCACTTACTCATCCTCTGATTCATGTAATATTTAAAGACATCTGTGCATCTATGCGTCTACATTATCAATCATTAAAAGAAACATTTCTCAGTGATAAGTCTGGCTGTCAAGGATTCACTTGAGTGGTGATGTTGGTTTTTATTTATGCATTGTGTTTACCGTTTTTGTTCCAGCTGCACAGAGAGTTGTAATTTCGTAAAGGGCGCTACGTTCCAGACCAAATCCAGCCGACAAAAACAACCTATCTACATTTACGGCCATCTAGCAGCCGTGGTAATTATAACCCAGAGAAATGAATGCAGTTCAGATGACCTCAATATGAGGTGACGAATGCCCGTGTTCGAAGGTTGCAGGTTGGGTGGGTGTCGAGAAAGATAGATGGTAAAAAAGTGGACTGTAGCTGTAGGAGACGGCTGATTGCTTTCCGCTTCCAACCGCGAGTGTCACCTTTACGACCGTGAGTTGGGACATTTTTAAAAAAAAACTTAAAACTTTGATTGTCGTAGTGGTTACTGTTGCCATGAGGACAAAGGTTGCATAATCAAATCATCTTTCCCTGAACCTAACCAAGTGGGTTTTGTGCCTAAACATAACCAGACCTTAACCACAACTTTTTTTTTTTTTTACTGCAGATAGAGGCGACATATTAGAAAAACCTCCTATGGGTAGTTGTGGAAACACTCCTATGAGTCATTCTGGAGTGCAAGTACAATCAACCTATGTGATTGTTTCATTGTGTTGCTATGTTCTTACCACACTGCCTTCAGGGCATTTCATATACAGTCCAGCCATATATGAGGTTTTGACCTAGTCTAGTTTAACAGTTCATTTAAAAACATCTTACTTTTTATAATACCTGCACATGGTCAGAAGGTTAGGTTTGGGGGAGGAGTGTGGTTATGCCAAATAAACCACGGTTAATAATTAATATGGATATGGTTAGGCAACTCTTACGTCTAGGTAAAGATGGTGGTTATGGATAATGAAAGGCAAACATCACTTGAAAGTCAGACTCATTAAATGTTCTTCATGTTTGCTATATAAAGGGAACACAGCTTCCTGCTTTGGTCCTTGGTAATTGGACGTAAATCATGAGGAAATATCCAATAAGAACATAATTATCAGGATATTAGGCTGTAAAACAAACACTCAGCTTCTGAGGATCGGCTCAAGACGCCCACAGATTTCTGTATCTGTGATCTATATTCTGCTTGTCTGATCTCATCTGTATTCCCAAGTAACCTATATATCGCGTCTTGAGCTAATGGTTGAGAACCTTTTTGTTTGGAACGGTTCCTCAAGACCCCCCCAGATCGGGTATCAGCCAAATTCCCTGATTGACAGGATAAATTTACCAGATTTAAAGTTGACCGTGATTTGACCGGTAGCCGGTGTGAAATTTCAACCGTTATTTGCATCGCGGCTTCATTAATACTTTAAGGCTCACGGCTCTTGTTACTGATGCGCCGCAGCCTATATAGATTTGCATATACACACACAGTCTGTGTCAAGGTTGTGAATAATTAAACAATGTACAGTACGTTTGACAGCTTCATTAAAGCAGTTTCGTGGATTAGATTATATCGGGCTAGCTGGTGATGCAAGAGCAAAACTTCATATCTTCAGCCAGCGAACTCTGTGAACTTCCTCAACAATACACATCACTGAATAGAGAGTAGGTGAAGAGAAAGAAAGGAGAAAGGTGCGAGTACAGACTCTATTGTCTCCCCTAGGTTGACTGGTTAGGGGCGGCAGCTGCAGAATATTAATATATAGGAAACACTGAACTCTATAGTGTCTCATGACTTATAGACCTAATTCAACTGTATCCTATAATAGCTTTATTTATCATCATTCTCATCACTGGTGTTGCAGTCACCCATGCAAATTAACAGAGGGAGTATCGTCTCCTGTTTCTGTGATGTTGATTTCATTAGGAAGAGGAGGATTGTGGGTGAGTTTTGTGAAAAATCACAGCTCGGCGGTGACGGTTTATGCTTAAAAATATAGTTTTATAATCGTAAATCTTACAAGTAGACAGTGCTCAATTTGGAAAAAAAAGAAGAAGATAACAGGATGATTCAATGGAAGCCAACTACTGCACACCATCATTAAGTTTAATTGCATACAAGTATAATGGAATAAAGTGTTTCAGCCAGACTCAAGCGATGGCAAACACAGAGGCCTAATTTACACAACTCTGGTGTCAGTAAATGTTTGACCTTTAATTATAGTTCCTTATTCAGACAAATTGTATAATTATAATGTTAAAGATGCATCTTTCCCTCCAGGTCTGGACAAATCTGTCATGTTTTTAAAATAATCAGATCTGTAGTCAAACACCAAACTAATTTTAAAATCAAATAAATGTAGAATAATGAAGCAGACATTCAACTGTCTCAGGGTCAGAGGTCAAGACTTAAACAATCCTGCAAAAAACAAATCTCAGTCCTTTCACAAACTCCCCTCCAGTGAGCCGAAGGAGTTTGTCCTTGGCTTCCTCTGTGTTTAATATGTAAGCATTCAGCCGCACTGCATATAACTCATCCAGACAGATTTATGACTCTCAGGCCGCTCTGGGCTGCAGATCAGCCACACTGAGGGGCTGATCTGCTCTCCAAGAAAAAAACAATAATCAAAAATTTAGTTGATACATAAAATATGAACATATTATTATCCCAGTGGCACACATGCAAAGCAAAAAGAAAGGAGGGACAGAAAGTACAAATTAATTGACAGTAAAACATAGTCCTAGTAGTGCTAAAACAGTCCATTTTATTGTTGTTGATCAAGTAAAAAGTCTCATATAATCTAATGATTTGCTGCTAATTTCTGTTTTATGAAATCGTGAACTGGCTCTGCTGGACTTTTGGTCACACAGTTGAAGCTGAAGCTTTTACATATTCAGAAAATAAATGGATAGATTTATGAATAAGGAAAACAATCATTGGTTGCAGCTCTACTGCATTTCCTGTTATGAACTATGATTGTGTTTTAAACATGAACTTCTAATTGCTCATTCATTCATTCATTCATATAAAATTGAAACTTTATTAGTAAATTATTTTCCTTTTTTAAGTACAAAATTAAAAGATTTATATTGATCTGATTGACCATAATCTGTATTTTTCTTATTGTCAGCAGAGAGAAAAATCAACAATGTGTCTCTCATACTTTCTGACTTCCCTTGCTTCCACCTGTCCGTAAGTCTTTAAAAACAGCTCATAAATATATATATATGTATTTTTTTTATGCTCAGTAATTTTCTGGAACGGCTGGGCGCTGTAGCTTTTAGTAAGCTTTGCTCAAACAAGAAGGAAATAGTGCATTTTGTTAGAGATACAGCAGTGGATGAATCCACATTTGGTGCTCCAGTGAGTATTTCTGGCAGCAGAACGTGTATGTGGGATTGAGTCAAAATAAACTACAGTGTGTGTGTGTGTGTGTGTGTTCATGGTGATGAAGGAACATGTCACCCAGTGCAGCGATGTGGCTCACTGAGGTGTTTATTTCAATAGTAATAGTAGTTTTAATTGTACAAAGGGATAAGGTTAATTAAGTTTTGATTATAGTTAATTGTTGGTTTGGATGAAAATGTCACCTGACTTATCTTTAGAGAGAATCAAGTATCTACACCAAATAATTGCAGTTAAGTGAGATATCATCTGCAAAACAACACAGTCACACTAATTCATTGTTGCGTGTTTTATTTGACTGCACAGGTGTTGCATGGAGCCAAACACAGTTCAGGCAGATGTATCTGTTGTTGAAGTGAAGATATTCTTGCAGAAATATTTCCCTTCAATTATAATTATGAATCCTACAAACTGATTTTTTTTAAATTTCACAACAGATGGACTGAACAGAAGGTAGCACGACTGTTTATAATGGTCAAAATTTGATTTAAAAATTCCCTTTCAGAGCTTTGTACAAGGGATGTGTTTGTATTTATATTTGTATGAGGCAGCAAAATTATATATATTTGTATTTGTATTCGAATAAAATTGGAAATAGGTGTAAAAATACAGTTTTTCTTTTTTTTCGCTTTCAATTTGAGGACATTAAAGTGTTAAAATAAGTATTAAAGAATAAATAATCTTATGAAGGATAATGTGTGGTGAAGAACTTCAAAGACAATTCTTGCTTTTGGTCTTTTCAACACACACCCCAACTCCAGGAATGATGTCCAAATTAGGAAATGTGCGTCATGTAGCAGGTGGATGTGACTTCGCTCGTTGAGACCTGAGGAGAGACACTAAGGTCTGCACGCTGGTATTTAAAGTTTTTTGCTTTTTCTTCCCCAAAACAGATGAAACAAATATTAATAAAAAAACCCACCTGTTGTTTATAAGTAGTGGGTTATGAATAACTATATAACTATAACTGTATTTGTATTCGGGCAGCACCCCTACTTTGTGTGTTTTGTATTTACCTGCTGTGATCATGCAAGTCTAATCTCGCCACGTTGAAACAGCTAAAAACTGAATGAAGAGGTGAGAACAACAGGAGGATACACAGACAGAACGACGACAGGTTGAGGAGGCAGAGCAGAAGAAGACAGAGTGAGTGAAGAGATGGAAGGATGCAAATAGAGCTGATTGTTCTTCCAGCACAGTTGCTATCGATTGTTCTTCCTGGCAGAGACATCCATATTAGCAGAGAGAACGCTACGCAGTGTGACCTATTTACAGCTGCTATAATTATACACACACACACACACACACAGAGATCACACATAAACATCACAGCAGGAAAGGGAATCACATGCATACAGGATACTTATGTAATCAAACACAAACATGCATACAGAAGAAACAAACAAACTGTGAATTAACTGCTGATGAGATGAAATTACATAGACACACACTTCTAAACTATACCTTCACCCATACCGTCTGCACCGCTACGCTATTCTGCTGCACACACTATATATACTGTAATAATGCACTCCACCTCTTTAACCTGTCTTATGCTATGATATACTACACTATAAGCACTTCCTGTATAAGCAGCCTGTGCAGAACAGTTGATTTAGGCTGAGCCGTTAGTGTTGAAAGTAAGCATTTGCAATTTAAATATTTAAAAAAAGTGGACTTGAGGCGTGAGACAATAATTTGTTTAAAATGTATTTGCTCTCTGGATTATGTTCACTGTCAATATTGAAAGAATTCAAAATACTTTGTCCCTCGTTTTTCGTCTCTCAAGGGGAAGTTTGAGGTTTTGCAAACACAAGTACACAAATACAGTTCGTTTGCATGTACAGAGACAATTAAAAACTATAAATTCAACAATGTCAGAGTTAAAATGCATGAGGATTAATGACGGTGGCTGCTCTGTAGCTGACCAACAACACCAAAAAAGGCACATACTAAGTAAAAAAGTATCAAAAGTGCAAGTGCATCAGTCTGTATGTAAGGTGAACTGATCATATCTGTTAACTGTGACTGTTCACAAGTCTAATGGCTTCTGGAATAAAACCAGACTTCCTTCTGTTTGTTTTATATACATAAATAATCAAAAACAAACCGCTGATGGCTTCAGCTGAAAGTAGTTATGGAGGACGTGTGTGTGTGAGGTTGTTGAGTGTTTAAGTGCATGTGTTGTTAAGTTTCGTGCTTCAACTCACTGTTGGCTTTTTCAGTATTTAACCAAGACCAGAACCTTTTTATAACCTTAACCGAGTGCTTTGAGTTGTGTATACATAATCCTAAAAAAGATGTTCACACCTTTTTCTGATTCAGTGTCAGAATTATGACTTGACTGACAAAGAAGCACTAAGGTTTAGGATGTGTTAATGTCTCTATTGTTTTAGTAGGGCACACTATTTTAGCCACAATTGACGATTTCTTCTTCTTCTTTTTTTTTTTTTTTTTTAGAAATAAACAGATACATTTGTTTTCTACACCAAGTCATCTGTTTTCATCTTACAGAGATGCTTTCAAGGATCCACCTTTGCTGTGCCAAAATAAAAGTGTCACATTTTCTGCATTTGACTTGTTGTTTCTTCTCCACTACAGTGAATGCAGACACTTTGAAAGCACGGTGGTGATTGGAGCTGATGCTGTCCTCACTGACACTGACACTGCACTCACTGTATAAACTTCCACAGGTGAAGATTATAGATGCAGGGTAGTTTTGCAGTGAAAATGAAAATGATCTTTTTTCAGTAGCGGCGTCACTTACAGTGCTAAAGAAGATATATATACCATGCCCCTGTATATAAAATGTGCAAAAACCTTCTGCAGGGAGCATCAAACATCTACATCCCATCAGATTATATCTCTGTAAAACAGAGGAGAGAAACGTCCATTCCCTCGCCGCACCTCCAACTCCTCTCTGAACTCCCCGACTGTCTGTCTCTCCATTTCAGTCCACTCAATCCTGCTTCCTTCAGGACTGAGCGAATCAATTCACACACACATGAGGAGCAAGTAAGTAATCTGAGCAAATAACTCAGTGTGTTCATTCCACATTAACAGAGAGAGCGAGAGAGAGAGAGAGAACAGAACATCTAATCAGGATGTGATGATTTCCAAGTAGCAACACAACCAATTAGTTTCAAGAGTGGATGATTACAGTAGAAAGAGAGAAAAGGATGAGAAAGGAAAGAAAAAGATAATTGATATTCTCTTAAACTAACCGCATCAGACTGAGATCAACAACTGGAGTCATCTTTTATTTTCTGTCTATCTTCAGGGCAACAGAGCTACAAAAGCAACAGTGATTAAAACCGACCTTTTTTGTGGTTTTGAATTGTGACTCATCTGCATGGCAGCAAGAGAAAAGCATGAATCACGCGCAGCCCGCTACGACTCCAACCTCTGCACTTTACACTGTGAACTCACATATAGTACGGGCTGTGTTTGATTTGGACATCTGAGAGGAAGGTTCAAGGAGGGGGGGGGGGGTGCTCTTTTTCAGACATCATCCTGTTTCATATTTATACAGTTGCAAATATTCACCAGTAGGAGCTGCCGCGACGCTCAGACCACCAGAAGAGAACCTTAATGCATTTAGAGTGCCTCCTCTGGTGGTGGTATCCTGATGCATATTCATCTGTTTCTTCATGAAAAGCACAATGGATGCAACCAAGATTAAATTTTAAAAAAAAATATTTTCCGTGAGGTGAAGAGTGAAGAGTGAAGAGGTGGAGACCACTGATAGAGGAGGAGAAAACTGAGAGAAAGTATCATGGAAATACCAGAGTGTGTTTATTCCTGGCTGATCCTCCAGCAAGGAGAACACACTGACTCACCAGCTGACACACACACACACACACACACACACACACACACTCAAATAACTGAAGACGGAGACATGAAATTGTTATGATCAGAGGGAAGAGTATTCAGTGAGTCAATCTCAGGGCGACTTTCACATCAGATCAACAAAGTGTGTGTGTCTGTGTGTGTCGGGGGTGTTTGTATAGAGAAGACTTAGATAAACATCAATATGGATGAAAAGGCGAAAATAAACCCTGTAAACCATACTGCGCACACACACACACACACACACACACACACACACACAGCATCCCCATCGTCCACTTTTTCTAGTTTTGCTGTAACATTGTTTTTTTTTTTTTATCTCATATTACATAAACTTGGCGAGAGGAGACGTGAAATCAGCACAATCATCCTTCCAGCACTCCAATGACTTTATTGGCTGATTCACTGAATATGATGTGTAATCATAATAACAGAGGTGTGGACTCATGACATGACTTGATATCCTCCAAATATATATATATAAAATGTTGTGAAAAAGTGCATAAAGGAAAAAAAACAACAACTCTTCCTTCAGCTGACAACAGACTAGACTTCAAATCAATACAACAGCCACCAGACCATCAGACAGACAACAGTTGACACTTCGGATTATCGCAGTCAGACAAAGCCTCTGCTGTCAACAACAACAACAAAAAAAATGCTGAACATGCAAAACATTCATATTCACAGCTCCAAATCAAGGGATGCGTCGTGATTTGTTTAGGACTCGAAGCACAAAGTTTCAGACTTGGACTTGACTTGACAAGACTTTTTGTGACTTTGTCCCACTTTTCTATGATAATAGACCAGGGACCAGTTTGTGGAAACAGGACAAAAAAGGGCATCCTTCTCTCTAAGCTCCCTTCTTGACTGTCTCATACATTGTGTGGGAGACAGACCTCAGCTAACCTACCCAAACGCCCCCGGGGGGGAAGCTGCTGTGTGCTGCCCTGTAACAGAGACGGGACATTTAACTAGATGTGCATTTGTGAAACCGACCAGTTAGGTACGAGCTCCTTGTTTTCGTCCATCATTGTGTGGAAGAGTAATTTATTAATCCGAGCAGAACATGGACAGACTCCAAATGATGAAAAATACTGAATATATGATAGACCATAAAATGAAAATGATGATAGATATCATCATATCACACAGTCCTACATCTGATAAAGCACGAATCTCACCTTTGTGTCGCTTGTCTGAGTTTGTTTTTGAGTATGGAGTTATTTCATTTTCTCGCCTGGTGGACGTTTGGGGGGAGGAAAACACAATGACATCAACTACTGCTGGATGTTTTCTGCATGTTGTGGTTTGGTGTGCCAGAAAAAAATAGGAAGGAGACTTGAAAAGCAACAGGAAGGTGAGATTTATGCTTTTGGTTTTACAAGAGAAAAGAAAAACGAGTTGGTTTGGCAATTGTATGCTTGTATGTTTCTAATCTCTGTTAAAGGGCAGCATGCAGCAGCTTCCCCGGGCTTTTTTTTAGCAGATTAGGGAACTACTTTCTCTCAAACCTGCACACCTGGAATTTTTTTTTTGTTGTTGTCTGATTATCTTTGTCTGTGTCGATAGGTATTCTGCATATTAATGAGTTTGTATCATGCTTCAACACAAAAGCCAGCTCTGCTAAAACTTAAGAATACTGGAAATAGAAAGCTGACTGTGTGTGTGTGTGTGTGTGTGTGTGCAGCTCTCCTATCTCTCCAAGCAGTAATTGTCTCATAATTATTATTCATCATATACCATAGACTCTTTGATCGGGGCGCTCTCTACTGATATTAATATTATCATCTACTGGAGCGAGAGAGAAAGAGAGGAGAGAGAGAGAGAGTAATACAACCAAGGAGAAAATAGACAGTAATCAATGAATAATTTGAAAGACAGAGAAGAAAAAAAAGAAGAAGAGAGAGATTCAGAAAAAGAGAAAGTGAGAACAAAGAGAAGCTGGATAAAGTGACGGAAGAGTAACAGAGAGAGTTAATTAGAGTCAATATCAAAACAAGTCAAAACAATTAGAGTCGGCTAAATTACAACACGCCAGAAACAAAACTACAGACGGGTAACAAATTAAAGGTACAAACTGGTCCAAGTCTGAATGCTTTGACCCTTACAGTGAGGGGATCTGGTGGCTCTGCTGTGCTTTGGGGGGGCAGTTTGCTGGCATGGATTGGGTCCAGAGTCACTGCTAATCAATACAAAGTTGCTCTGAATGACCAGCTTTTATCCCATCCTGATGGGAGTGGTCTCTTCCAGGACGACAATGCTCTCATCCATAGAGCGCAAGGGGGTCACTGAATGGTTTGATGAGGATGAAAATGATGTGAGTCATATGCTATGGCTTTTTTGGGTGATTGTGTTAGACACCGCTCTCCACTACCTATCATCAAAACACCAAATGAGGGAATATCTTTTGGAAGAACGGTGTTCATCACCTCCAGAAGAGACTTAATACCGAGGCACACTGAAGCTGTTCTGGCAGCACGTGGTGGTCCAACACCTCACTAAGACCTTCCAATCTATCATCCGTCTGTTCGTTCACCGATTGAGAACACACAAACGGGAAAGCACAAAGCAAAAATACAGAGCTGTCTGGCCCTAAAAAAAGTCAGCGGAGTGTGGCAGATTACCCTGACTGCAGTGACTGACACTAAACAAAAGGACTACCTTGAGAAAGTACAGACTCAGCGAGCACAGCCCTGGCCATCGAGACAGACCCATACCAAAAAAAATCATGGCTCTCCAAAGAAAAGAAGTGTGTCCTTCCTGCCATACTTTGAGGAACAGCGAGTGAGTGAAAATGTATTATTTATTATGTTCATATTTTTGTTGGTATCTATCTATCTATCTATCTATCTATCTATCTATCTATCTATCTATCTATCTATCTAGTTTCTACTACCTTGTACAATGTGCTTTGGTGATACTGTACTTCAGTCGGGTCATGTCAGTCATGAGACAGCGGGGACAGTAAAGTGGGATAGAAGTATCCTGTGCGTGACAGAAATCACGGAAAGGCAGGATGCAACAGCAACACTCTGACTGAAAGAAAAGACAAGAGAGGGGAAGGTGACAGAAGATGACGGGGAGAGAAAAAAGGTGACGATAAGATAAGAGAGAGAGAGAGAGAAAGAGAGGGAAGTCAGGCAGAGAGAGAGAGAGAGGGGAGAAGGTTTTATAAGGAATGAGTAATGAAACCTGCAGAGAGTAATTCAAGAAACTCATCATGTTCCACAAACAGCTCTCCATCCCCGACAAACTAAACAAAGATAAATACGAGATGATTTGCAAAAGTGTGCAAAAGTACAGTGCTTTAACTACTTGGTGATTTTCCTCTAATTTTCAGTGTTGCTCTGTTTGAGCCTTCGTTGTGTCTCTTGTGAACTTCACATCACTCCAGCGTTGGCGTCTCTCCTTTGGCCGCCAGTGGAACGTAGAAATAAAGCTTTAAGTTTATACAGTGAGGCCCCTGGTTACATTTCTGATACCATCTTGCTACCATTTTCCCCTTACAGGACCACAATAGAAATAAGCTTTTAGCTTCAATTGTGTTTTTATCCCTCATGATTTCATTGCGTGTCAAGACTGGGTGACTGCAGTCTTGTATTGTTGTCAAATGAATCTATCAACCTATTTTACCTACAAGACTGTCCTCCCCAAGAAAAAAACAGCAGGATCATTAAGTGCCCAAAACAACACATATATTTATGTAGAAGTGACAGAAGCCCTTTAGCAGACGTGGTGATTGGATAACGTAGATATGGAGTGAGGTTGGGGTGGATAGACGGGTCGAGAAAACGCTGGACTTTGACACAGGAGATTGTTGTTCATTTCCTGTTCCCAACAGCCTGTCAACACTGTTTTATACCATGACCATGATCTCCCCCCTGACCTTAACCACATGGTTATTATTGTAACCATGACCACAAAGTTCACCTAACCTGCACAAAGTGATCATTTGAACTCTAGACTATGATGTTTCCTGAAACCTAACCTAAAGATCAGTGCATGGACCGACACTGTTTTTGTCATTTAAGCTACAATATCTGTACCTTTTGAACTTCTATACCAATGCTACAATGCTACACTACTTCTATGTCTTTTAGATACAAATTTGTGCAGAGAAAGACCCATACAGTCAACATGTGACCCCTAGTTGATTTTTTCCAGCAATTAGAACTTCTATCAACATTCGGCGAGTATTCATTTTGGACCCTCGTGTGCATCCGCAGCCAATAAAATCTTCTGCAGAAAGCAGAAGAACTAGATATAGAGCCTCAGGAGTTAAAGGTCAGACAAAGAGAAATAGAGCCAGAGAGTCATATATGGAGAGGAGGTCAAAGGTCGCTCATTTCTTGTTCTATTTGGGTACACGGGAGCTGCAGATTAAGATGAGATATCCATCGCCCACATGATAAACGATTGCAATCGTACGCCGGTGCAGAGATCTGAATCACAGTAAAGAGACAGCTTTAGTATTTTGCGGACTGTGATTTGCTCCTCGGAGAGTGACTGCAGCCCGGAGGAATACCGCCACGTCTCCTGGTGCAAGAACAATATATCAGGTGTGTGTTCCTATCTCCGGTCCTCCACCGGGGACTTTATGTCAAGAGCTCTCCGCTTGAATTATCAATTCCGATGGTAAATCTGACGATAAGCACAGTATCGGACTGTTTCATAACACCGCGTTCTCCAGAGTCAAACAATAAAAAGCCTGGAGGACCGCTGTTGCTGTTTTGTCGTGTATGCAGGGTCTATAATTTCAGCTCTCACCTCGGGTTTGAAGCAGATTTGAACTTTTCTATATGCTGCGGCAGGTTCCCCTGGGATAAAAGCTGCCACCATAAAAGAAAACTGCCTGTATCTGATCTAAAAAAACATAAAGGTTCAGGCAAGAATTCTTCTGTTATCTGCAGGGGAATCAGTGAGAATGTTGATGCCTCTCACAAGGACATGTAACTAAAAGCTTTAGCGATATTTGGTTCATTGAAACATTGTTGGGTTTCTTAAAATCAGCCATTACATGTAAAACTTACTGATGCAACAAACCTTCATTTAGATTTGCAATTAATAGACTGCATGGCACAGAACCAGCACATACTAAGGGCATTTTCAGACCTGCACTTTTTTAGACCGCTTGAATTGGACTCTGCTTCGTTGTTGGACTCCCCTTACACCAACCAAATGGAGTTATACCAAGACCCTTTAGAGGAAGTGGTCTTGGTTCGATCCCAAACAAACTGTTGAGCAGTTGGTTTGCTGGGAGGAAGTGATTCAACCTCAGTCCAACCCAACTACTCAACTACTCAACTAAATCAACAGTTGCTAGCAGCTAGCTGGACAATTGAGGGTCCAACCTGGACTAGTGCAATGATGCACATTGCATTTTTGATATTTGGGCAGATAAGACCTTCTTCTGGACCTTCTGGACCTTCTTCCTGTGTTTATGTTTTTGCATAAACACAAATGAAGAAGAAATCACCATGAACAAGTATGTTCAAAAGTTCTGAATCAACAAAACCTTTCATTTCTTTCAATCTTGTTCTCTTTCTTTTGGGCAGTAAACATTATAAACACTACTGTGATGGCAAATATTTCAGAGAAAGCCAAATGATTTGTTTTCACCTGCATTCCTTGGTACTTTTTTAAAAAAAAAATATAATTCCTATTGTTAAAGTAGCTGCCATTAGCTTTGAAACACAGTGAAGGTCTCGACACCTCCTGGTGATGTTTACAGTAAACTAAACAAAGACTGAAACCAAACTCGGCAGAGATAAATGCCACGCTCCCCCCCCCCCCCTTTGTAACAGCCTGTGGGATGCTTCTATCCTGTCCTCACTTCCCAAGGTGTTCGCATCATGTTTGCTCAGTGACTAGAATAGTTTTCTGCTCCACCGGTAATGAGGACAAAACTCTTAGATATCCAACCCTCATTCTTCTGATTCTGTTTATTTGCACCTTTTTACATAAAACATCCTTTAAAGAGAAGAGAAAAAAACAAACAAGAAGAAAAACACTCAGTGTGTGGGTGAGATAAAGAAATCAAATTTCTCTGCTTAACATAAAAAAAGATAAAAAATGTACACACCGTATTGACTGCTTTAATTTGCTTTCCAAGTTGCTACTCAAAGCTTAATGTGTAGCATTGTGGAAGGTACACCGCAGCACACCAACACTCTGGTTTTATACAGAGAGAGAGAGAGAGAGAGAGAGAGAACACAACAGCTGGTCAACGAAGATAAAAGAAGACTTTAACTTCAACTTTAAGTTAAAGTTTTCACATCGTACATGACTCCGCTGCAAATAGAAGCATTCATAAAAATGCTAAAGTATGTAAGTATATCATAAATACAAATGCTCATTATGCAGAATGCTATGTTATTATTGGGCTACTGGATTATTGTTACAGATGCATTAGCATGTGAGTCACATTTTAAAGTCATAACTTATGGAAGTAAAGCTAATTTCGACAACCTCATATTACAGTTGGGTAGTTTAATCTACGGCGATCCATCATATTTTATAAGCTCGCTGTATACTGTGAGATCTTCATCAGTGGTAGTAGCTCACTATGGTGGAGTAGCATACACCATGTGACTCTCTATGAAGTAACGTACTCTATTAGTGCCTCCAAAGTTTTTTGTTTGACGATGTAGAAAATTGAAAAGGATCTATTCTCTGGGAGGAACGCTATCGCCTTTCCTCACACACGCACTCACTCTATGATTGGCTGAGAATGGACTCCCTTTCTCCTTCATCTCCTCCTGTTCTGCACTAATCAGATGGAGATTACAGAGAAGGAAGAGACACACACGCACACACACAGACTATCTACAGGTGCTGCACCACTCACCCTGGTCTATTCTCAGCAGAAATGGCGCACAATTAGATTTTCAAGGCAAGTACGTGTGTGAGTGTTTCTATATGTAAGGGTAGAGAGACCACAAAAGACAGAGAGACAGAGAGAGAGATGGGTGAAAAGAGGTCTGAGGGGAGTAGAGGCTCTCCCATCATCTTGATGTTTAATCATGATCATCATCATCAGCCCACACAGACTGTTTTTCGCTCTCTGTTCCTGCATATTAAACACAGAACGAAGCAGGAGGGGAAGGAGGAGCAGCAGCGTCCTGGTGGGGCCGACTGAAGACACCGAGGGACCCGAGTCTGGAGGATCACTCCTCTCTGGAGTCAGTCGCTGCGCATTATCAAAAGAGCTTCCCAACAGTTTCATTACCACATCAAAAAAGCTCATCTTTTAGTCTCTAGTGCGGGTCAATACGTCTGAGCGATGTCTCAAGCTTTCTGTTGTTTAACATGTTTATCCTCCGATTCCAAGCAGATATTTGAAAGCTTTGTCAGAGTCATGAAATATATAATACACTGTAAGAATCTGGTTCAACTTTTTAAGCTTAGTTTTTAAAGATGTACATTCCTCCGCTGTCTCGAAAATGCGAGTCAATCAAAGTCGTTTAGTGAGTTGAATGAACCCTGAGTGGTGCTTTCATTCACCTCATCACTTCTGATCAAAAGACTTGGAGTCAGATGAACTCTCTTCATACTTTTTTTTTTTTATTCTGAAGAGGTCTGAAAGTAAAAATCTAAAAAAAAAAAAAAAGTTGAATTAACTTTTATGAATAAAATAGTTTGAATGCAGCCTTATAGAGGATTTAATGCCCTGCTTCTGTTGACATAGTTTTCTAAAAGGTGTTAATTCCACTTTATGGTGATTTTAGAGGCTGTAGTTTGTGATGCTGTCCGGCTGTATTCCTTTCTACTGATAGATGTTTCCAATCTCTCATCCAACCCGATATTATTTCTTTTGATATTAGCCTATAGCTTTACAATCCACACATCATATCTTGAATATAGATAACATCTCATCACTTTTAAAGGTGTTCCTCGCTGATTCCTTATACTAAAGTCTCTTTGAATGTTTGATTAAATTAGTTTTCTGTGATATACAGTGATGTAAAAGTGCAATAAAGTGCACCGAATGTCATATTGATCTTTTTTTTTTTCACCCCTGTGGAGAAGCTCTTGCACCACAGATCAGCTGAACCATAACTGACATGCTCTGTCATCCTAAAATAAGTCCAAAACTTTCAACTCCAAATCTAAGTTTAAAGGAGTTTCTATTTGCAGTGTTGTTCAGTCAGATTGATCTGAGTGACGCTCATCCGCCTTTTCAGCTCAGAAAGCTAAAAAAGAAGATTGAATAACTTAGAAAAATCAAGAGCAATAACCTTGAAACAGTAATCTAATGTAAATTTGACATTATTGCTTTTTATTCTCATAAGAAGAAAAAAAAAATCAATCATGCTGAAATAAAATATAGTGAAGTGCTCTCACTGCTGATTTTTACCATACGAGCCGTTTTAAAAAACAAAAAGGAGAGGAATTTCTCCCCCGAATCTTTTCTTTCAACTCTTATTTCATGCTCCGGCACGCCGCTGTAATACACTACAAGATCTCTTTTTATGGACACAGGAATATTTATTCCATCTATTGTCCGTGCACTGAAGCTCTGACCCTTGCAATCCTCTTAGAGCTCTTCTTCTTGGACACTTATACTGGTGGCGATGCAGGAAGTGCGGGCTTATTGCAGCTTATGCTACTGTTGCGGCCATTGTGAGTCACTCTGGATAAGTCAGCTGAGAGCCTCAACTAGCGAGGCTTTAGCGGGATGTTTTATTTCCTGAAATGGCTGAATGGACCGTCGGAGTAAAATCCTGCAGCGACTAGAAGACGAGAACGAGAGCAGAGCGGCCGAGCTTCGCATACCGGAATACGACAAGCATGTTCATCGCATACAGCAAGAAAAACTAATTGCTGTGTTCTTCATGCATCAGTTTGCATGGACGTCTGCCATCTGTGATGTCACATGATTAGCTGTTAGGGTTGTAGATCACATGATGAGGTATTTATAGTGGGTGCAAAGCAGGACTTTTTATTCATAGTGTGTACAGTATGTGAGATTTTACAAGCTCTGCTTAAGTGACTGAGTTCAGAGGCTGTTTCGGTCTGCTATGACACACACACACACACACACACACACACACACACACACACACACGCACACACAGCAGGAATAAAGCATAGTGCCATCAGCTGTGCATGAGTCAGCAGAAGGTCTGTCCCGTCCTTCACATCTATTCAGGAAAACACACTCATACTGTGTCTACACACACACACACACACAAAATACAGCATGTGTAGGCACACACACAACCCAGTGTGTAGTCTTGCTTTTAGAGTACACACAGAGAATCAGAGATGAGGATAATGTGCGTCTATTATTATTATTATTATTATCAGTTCATTTCACCAGATCAACACCTGCACAGGTAAAGTGGATGAATTTATATTTTCTTCCCTTGTTCGCTGCTGCAGAGCCTTAAATGAGGGATTTAAGGAGGCAAGCTGCACTGTGGGAACTGATCAGTGCTCAGGAATATAATGAGATGTAACAGATTCTGACCAGACATCATGATGGAAGTCCTCATATCTTCATGTTATCAGCAGACACACCTGGTTTTAAGAGATGTTTTCTGTAGTTTATGGTTCAGCTCTAGTGCTCCTTTACTGAACTTTAAGCACTGAACCCTCACAGACTTTAACTTAAGTCACCGTTAGTGTCTGAGCACACGAGGGCTCCAAATGTTTGTACGAGGAATAGGACGAGAAATGAACCAGAGGCTCATATTTCATACATATCTAATTCATTTTAGGTTTTGTTGTTGGCTCCTTATTCATTTATTGTCACTATCATGCCAATAAATAACCAGCAAGTGCATATTCTGCTTGTTAGTGATAGATATATTTTTTCTTTATGCCACTTCTTCTATGTTTTGTGAATATTTCTTGTTTTACAACGCAGTGTTACCACTGTCGCCGCCTTTTTTAATGTGACAGAATGATGCATTGTGGGTGATATCCTTGACTAAAATCAGCAGATTTGTGGATTTACCGAAATTGTCCGCAAAGGACATCAAAATGTCAGGCAGAAAGCCTTCTAATACTTCAATTTTAAAGCGGGATAGCCTTGAGCCACGAATCAAAAGTGTGAGAGTCCATGAGACCTTTTTTTTACAGGCCACACACACACACACACACACACACACACAAACACAGGATGTCTTCAATTATTCAATTATACCTTAGCTCAGGTTGAAGGTTAGTGGAGATATGCTGGAAATTATATGGCATCACCAAACTGTCCCAAACTGTTGCAGCAAAAACCCGCTGTGTGTTTCCATCCTGCTGCTTCTACGCACATTTTCAAATTCAAAAATATCGCTAAAAGCTTTTTACGCTTGGCTGAAAGTGTAAAAGTTGTTGTGTGGATAGAAATCAAACATCAACAGACTTGGTGTATAAATGATGATGAACATGAAGCGTTTGACTTAAAGAGGTCTCCTTCTGAAACGTTGCAAATGTTGAGTTAGTCGCCGAAATTAGCTAAATATTCAGCCGTGACTCACTCCCAGCACTCCTCTCTCCAACTTGTCACGCCGCGGTGAAGTTTAGTTGGGGGTTTTTTGTCCTGTCTCCGTGTTTTGTCTCGTCACTTCCTGTTTTATTTTGAAAATTATCCCTCCTTGTCTCTGGTCACTTGCCCTTCCTCATGTGTCTGTCTGATTACCCCAAGTGTCTCCACCTGTTCCCCTCACCTGTTCCCCATTCCCTCGTCAGTTCTGTCCATGTATTTAATCCCTGCCAGTCTTCACAGAAACAGGACCCAGGCGCAGAGGTATTGTGACAAAAAAAAAAAAAAAAAAGCTTTTATTTTAAGATCCAAAAACAAAGGCAAGACTGTGACTATGACAAAACTATGACTGAATCAAATGAACCGACAAGGACAGAACTGAAAACTAGGGATTAAATACATGCACAGAGCTGACGAGGGAATGGGGAACAGGTGGAAACACTTGGGGTAATCAGAGACAAGGAGGAATAATTTTCAAAATAAAACAGGAAGTGACGAGACAAAACATGGAGACAGGACATAAACCCCCAACTAAACTTCACCATGGCGTGACAGAACTCTGACATGGCTGAATGACAATTACTCAACTTCCCTGAAACGAGTACTTTTAAGTGGACGTACATTGACGAGGCGCCTTTGCCCCGAACGAACGATTGCACTGCAGACCGTGTCGCAGCTGTCGGCTGCAGCGCTCTCGCTCAATATCGGACCAATGTCAAAAACTGTTGTCCCTCATTAGTCACAAAAACATGGGAACATACCAAAGTTTCCCTTTAAATGGCACCAACTGGAATTAGCACCACCAACTGTTAATCTTGATGAATGAAGCGCTAATATTCACATAACTGTAGTGGATGGAAACATGCATGAATATGCATTTTCTAATTTCTTAATTTCCATTTCTATTTGCATTACATTAAGATGGAAACTTGGTTACAGTCTGTACATTAATGGTTCTGCTCCTGAACACCAACAGAAGAGTACAAATGGATGTAAAATATATTCTGTGAATATAATATGAGGAACATAAGAAAAGAGCCACTGGACATCGTCAATAATGGTTAAACCACCTCTTACCAAACATTTTTGAAAAAAAACAAAACAAAAAAAAAACATCCAGGCCCATTATGTGCCTAATTAACTAATCAATCACCAATATTTCAGTTGGTGCTGATCAGTTTCCAGTTGAGTGACGTTGCCGGTTAGTTGACTTCCACATCGTCACCAGGCGTCTGGTTGTTTGCCGACCCTGCTGGTCAGCGTGAGTAATTGTTCCGCACGTATTATAATCAAATCTCATCGACGTTTATCGCATTAGGAATTCCATTATCGACGCCCCCTACCTGAGCTTCTCAGTGAAGCAGGAAGTCCTCGGGTGGAGTCGGTCCTCTGGTGGTGAATTCGCATTCCAGTCACATCACTGGCCTCGGGGTTACAACAGGATGACAAGCTAACAAGGACACCCTCCTACCTGGAGAAAGGCAGAGAGAAGAGGAGGAGGAGGAGGAGGAGGAGGAGTGCAGGGATGGAGAGAAGAAAGAGAGAAATGTCAACATGTTGCATCATTAATTCATTAGTATTCCTAAAGGCTCTTTCCTTCTGTCTTCTGTCCCTGGTGAGGGAACTTACACATACAACAAGTATAATCGAGTCTGAATATCTTTTTTTATTGCACGTGTCTGCTTACACAGTTAATTTTCACTATATAATCACGTTTAATTTTCCCCTATATTTGATTATTCTGAATCTTAAACATGCGCTCATTATCAGACTCGGAGAGCTTCTGCTGTGCTGTGAAAGACGTCTTATTCACTGAGAGTGTGGAGAGAAAAAAAAAAAAAGAATAAGGTTCAGAAAAAAAAACCAAAGCTAAAGGTGCAGATAAGAAAGAAAGAGTGAGAAGGTGTCTGGTCCGTCGCTCCCAGCGGATGCAAAACGTATCAAAGGCTTCTCAGCAGCTGTAGGAGTCTCCCCAGGAAAGAGGAAGATGATGAGTTACTGACAATGGACTAGCTGTAGTTTTTAATTACTTCAGAGAGTGATGAAATGCTTTGCAGCTTTCGCGCCAGGTGGCTATATATTGTGCGTTTCCACTCTGCCTCTTCGCTCTTTGTCAAACGAGGCTTTGTGCACACGTGACGCTCTGAGCTCTTCAGTTTAAGTGTGACAATATTGTAAGAGAGATCTTTGTCTCGTTCTCTCTTTTGTGAGAGTGGAAATGCAAAATTGCCACGACAACACCTCCCTGTCACTTTCTCCCTCCTTCCCTTTCTCTTTAACCCCCCCACCTTCTCTTTGCTCTCCTCTCTCGCGGCTGCCTCTTTTCTTTTTTTACCACATATTCCTTTTTTTTTTCTTCTTCAGCAGGATGTATAATGTGTGAGGAGAAGAAAAAAAAACAAACCCCAGAGCTACTGGTAGTTCTGCATTACAGAGATGCAAATTTCTGCAGTAAAAAAACAAAATTAAG
Organism: Euthynnus affinis; assembly: GCA_029490765.1. NCBI lineage: Eukaryota > Metazoa > Chordata > Actinopteri > Scombriformes > Scombridae > Euthynnus > Euthynnus affinis. The sequence continues at coordinate 3,801,044 of CM055845.1, forward strand.
ATTATAATTTGCTGATGAATTACCTTTCAGTCCTTTATAGCAGGTAATTATTTGTCTTTTTCCATGTTTAAAGATGTCCGTCACATTTAAAACATAATGCTAAGTCTTAAATTCCATCTTAAATATTGAATAGTTATTAGTAAAGTAACTTTTACAGTGTTTTAAAAGCTGAAACAATGATTCAATTAACTCATCAGCTGACCTACAACTAATTAATTGTCAACTTTACTAATTAAATAACTGTTTATGTATTTTTTTTTTTGTTCAAGCAGAGAGCCAATTTGTCAACATCCTCTCCGGCTTCAGGGAACTGTGATGGGGATTTGTCACCATTTTCACATTTCATGGACCAAGTAGTCGAGTAAACAAACGTCGGATCAATAATTAATGTCGAGTCAGGTCAACAACTCTCTCTCGTTGCATTTTGATTTGAAATTTGTCAGAAAGGCATGTCACCTTTTATCCAACCGAGCCCCCGTCCACATGACACCGGTGAGAAAAGACGAAAACGGCACAGGCACAGGACCAATGGCGGTTGAGGACGTTTTTCTATTGTATCTTGTGGAGCTCGTGTTTGCTTTCACTTCCACTTGTGTTTTTCGGTTCAGGAGTCGGATGAGGGAGAAATTAATCAACCGAACACACCTCAACTTTATGGATATAGCACCTTTCATACAAACATGCAACCTAAAGTGCTTCACATAGCGAGATTAAAACGACACAATCAAACAAAAAGGTAGCTTCTACAGCCCAGTATCACCCAAGATACAGGATAAGACATTAAAACATGTCAAAACTTATAGAAAAAGAGGAATCTGGACATTTATTTTAAATGCTTTTTTAAAAAAAAGAAGATATATATAGTATTTGACACATACTAAGAGATATCCGAAAAGCTCATAGCATCGGTCTGTCAGAGTGGAGGAGTCAGGATTTTTTGGAAAGTGCTGACATTTACACCAACATTCAACAGTCATACGGGGAGAAATCCATCACACAATGAAGAGGAGATGTACTGTATTCTCTTCTGAAGCCTCAACAGATGAAAAAGAAGAAGAAGAAAACATTTTCTGAGTAAGTGGCACGACTCTCGGGTTGGGAGAAAAAAAAAAAAAATTCTTTCTTTGCATATCACTCTGTCCACCTACACATTAAAAACCTGCAGCTGCTCGCTCATGTTTCTGCTCTCTTAGCTTTCTCCAGAGGCTCTCTGGGAAACACAAGAAACTACTAAGTGATGTTGATGAGGAGGGGAGGGAAGGGCTGCGCCGGAAAAATAAATAAATTAGAACATTTTCTTCACAAAAAAAAAAAAAAAAAACTCCTGGAACGCACTGAACATCTCAGACTGATGATATATGACAGTGTGCCAGAAAAGGCGCCTGAAGGTGAGATCTTTCCTGTAAGTTTGATGTCGGGAGGGGTGATGTGGGCGTAGCGTAGGTGACTGTTTTAGCAGGCAGGAGGAATAGTTACATCACATCCTATGCATCGGCAAATAGTATATCCATATAAATATATATATACGGTTTCTCTAATGCGTGTTTTGTTATTTTATTTTTCTAAATGTATTCAATTGAAAGCGAAACAGCTCCAGGCCTGCAAGGATGTATTTTCTGTTTACTTTAGTTTAGTTTTGCATAGTCATAAAAGATAGAAGGTAATTAAACAAGGTGATAAAATGCCGCAGACGAACAGACGAACACACGGCGGAAACACAATTTGTGCAGCGGAGATAAATGACAGAACAAGGCGGCGTGTAATAACTGTGGCTTCAAAAATAAAATACAAGAGAACCGTGGTGATAGGGTGCAACTGGAATTAGATAACAACATCTAAATGTCTTTAAAACACAAAGTTGATGGATGATGGCTGAGAGAAAACCAGCGTTTGTGGAAAAATAAGCGTGAAAATGACGCGAATAGGAGTGATGACGGAAGAGTGGGAGGAGGAGGAGGAGGAGGAGGAGGAGGAAGGTGCAGTGTGTGTGCAGTGTTGGATGACTGGGGAGAACTTCAAGCTGCTGCTGTTGTTCAGAAGCAGGGTATTTTAGCAACGACAGGAATCAAATAAACAGGAGATAACTGCAGAGAGCAGGAGATCAGGAAGCTTCCAGTAGAGCTGCTGTAATTTGAAGACGCGTGTCTAAAGGAATCGCACTGAAGTAACTGTGTGTCTAATTCCCCCCTAAAAGAAACAGAACAAAACAGTCTTTTGACTTTTTTAAATGAAGAAAAGAAAAGAAGAAAAGATCCAAACCAACAATGAATTGACTCTAACGTCACCCGTGTGTCCAAAATCATGAATAAAACACATCCACGTCTGCGCCTTAGCTCACAAAATGTGGATTCATCCGCCACCGAAAGTAGTCCCCAACAAAAGCATTGTTTTGTTGGGTAAAAACTGCAGTGACCAGCTGTTTTAAGACTTTACAAAGCTGTTTGTATGAAGAAAAAACAACTATATATTTGTGAGCTTTTAGCGGAAGTTCAAGCAGGAAGACAACTGTCGGCCTATCGCACTGAACGATCACTTCACTACACACACAGACTTTTCTATCATCCACTTATCATCATATTAGCCGGAAGAGTATTTCAACCGCTTTCCCCTGTTTTGTCTCTCCGTGCGTTCACTGCAGCCTGCGCCTCGTCGTCACAGCGTGCATGCTTTCATCTCCTAGTTCCACTTGTCCCAGCTTCGCCTTCCACCACCAACTTTTCTCTCTCTCTCGTTTTTTTTCCCTTTCATCACTGGAACCGCTTCCCATCTGCCCCCTCATATTTCTGAGCAATGTTTACTCTTTTTTTTTCTTAATATAGGCTATAAACATGTTCTTGTCTCTGGGGAGAAAAAAAAAACCAAACACATTTGTTTCTTCTGAGTATGGTAAGTGATTTCTATTATTATCTTTTGGAGGATCTGCGGTTGGTTGCTATTTATAGGGCTCCGTCCCTATATATCCATTCAAACTGACAGAGTCGACACCAAAGACGATCAGATAAAGCTTTTGAATTCATGTCAACTTGTGTCTTCTGTGATTGAAATGGGCTCAGGGCTAAATATTGACATTGAAATTAATTTATAGCACTTTTCAAACACAAGTGATTTAAAAAAAAAACTGAAATACAGAAGACAATGCGTCCAAACAAGGACACAACTTGCACAGTTGTACAATGCGCTATTGAAAATGTGCACTGATTTGGCTTTTCTCATACATTTGGAGGATGATCTAAAGTGGAAAAGCAACTATTGCAAAATCACAATCACATAAAGCGAGCATTTAAATGTGCAAACCTCTTTTTTTTTTTTTATAGAATTGATATCAGTGAAGATTTATGCAAGCGGGGTCAATGTGAGGTTAAGCATCAACCAACCTACATTATCTGGACAGAGGGTTGGATTAGGACAGATATTAGCAAGAATGTAGAGACAGAATAAGAATAATGTAACACAGATGATGTGAGACAATGTGTGATGAGATCTGTTAGAGATAGGTTTATATATATAATATCAAAAGGGTGAGCTACAAAATATAAAGTCAGAGAAAGTGATGGAGGTGAGCAGCAGACAGGTGTCTCACAGGAACTGCTTCTTCTCATCTTCCTGCCGGTCAGTACTTGTCTGACTGACAGCTGGATTAGCATTAGCACGACTACACAACAGAGGATTAGCGTTAGCCTGGCCCGGTGCTACAAAAAAAAAAAAAAAAAAAAAAAAAGGGGATTAGCCTTAGCACGAGCTAATGCTGAGGGCTAAGAGATTAGCACTAGCTATAAGATGGCTCCAAGCTATATGAGAAAATATTAGCTGCTGTGATCTGACTCCAAACTGAACAGCTTCAGATGATCATGGGTATTTAGGACCATACAGGTGGGCATGAGTGGACAGGAAGCTTTGAAAATGTGGCTGGGACAAGCTAACAGGGGTCTGAAGGTCCTCCAGAGTAGATTTCATTTCAGGTGGTTTGATACTTTAATGGCTGGCTGTGCTAGCATGAGAAAAATTATGGCACATTTTGCAGTTTCATCCAGAGGAAGATGTCGGTCCCAGATCACATATTTGAAGATATTAAAAAGCTAAAAGTATGAATAATTCACATCCATCTCTGATAATAACAACTGCCATTGCAATTTCTGTTAAACGAATTTCTTTAATGTTATCAAATCAAAGAGTGCAGTCAAAGTGTCCTGATGCATGCTCCAATAAACTACATTCATCTTTCAGTCATTCCTACTACTGTGACGAATCACAGGACCTGAGGCCTGTGTCTCAAAGCTAGCTTATGTTGTGGTTTTGTTTACACACACATTTGACATATATTTTGACCATCATTATGACTTTGTGTAATATCTGCATATTTATATGTAAATAGATCCTTTTTCTGTATTTACCAGGTTATATTTGTAACTTCTCCGTACATGGCTGTCAATCCATTATTTATTTGAGTCGATTCAAACTTTAAAAAAAAAAAAAAAAAATTATAAAATAGTTTCTAGGTTGGCCATGTATGTATGTAGTTTTTCCAACTGTAGCTTTGTTGCCTTTAAATATAGAGATAGATAATATAGATAATATAGATATAATAAAGTAAATTGCTTTGTTGAAATTAAAGAGAAATTTAAAGTTTTAAAGTTTCAGTAACTTGAAGGACCATATTTTTTATTGATATCTTATTTGATGCCCAGTCAGATACTATATGACAGATGTCAACTAAATATGAAATTCACTTATAGAAGCTTCAAATTGAAAAATGGACATTATTAACTTTTAACACGTGCTACTTAAACAGTGACTTAGTAACAGATACTCCACTGATGCCAGGAACATTCTCTGATTGATCGGCCACAAAACATTTTTTTTTGATCAGAAACTCCAGCGCGAGAGAGAAACAAACAAATGCAGGGATGTCGGTTTGCCACAGAGTAGCCCGCCAAGGACAATCAATCTCTTGAGCAGCACTTTGATTTGTTTTTTTGTACATGTGTGAACTGAACGAACTGAAAGAAGAACGATCATGAGGACTCCACCGCGTCCTTCTATTAAAAAGGAGTCAACCGCGACCCGACCCGAGCTACTTGGCGCTCGCTGCTCTCTGTAAGAGGATGGTGTGAGCAGCCTCCTGGCTACATGTTCTGTGCTGTGACACAAACATAAAATGTTGCGATGGTTCAAAATGTTACCCATCACACTTGAATGTGCATGCAGACAACTGTTAAATAAGGACAGTTGTTGGGGGTTTGCAGGCATGTGTGTTTATAGTTATATATATATATTGGATCTCTATGGGGAAACATTTGAACATTGAAGTGAAACCTTCAAACCTTCAAAATAAAGTGTGAGGGCTGCTGTTTCAATCTCAGGAGTGAGTTCAGAAAAAAAAACACCCATCCTTCCTGACTATGTTACACAAGCAGCTGTCAAGTGTCAGTAGTAATTACAGAGGAGTCGCCGTTCCTTCAGTAAACACGGTTTTGAGGAATGAGCAGTTACAGTGAAGTCATGCTGCGATGCTGCTAGCGCGGGAGGAGGAGGACCGAGGACAAAGCCGAATGAGTCCGGTGCCGCTGGGTTCGGGCTTTACATCGGGGAGTAGGAATAATAATAAAAATCATGCTGTGACAGAATAGAGGAATTTTTAAGGTGTTTCAAGTCTTCCATTGGTTGTCTACTGGAAATTCAAGGAAAATCAAAAACCTCTGAAAGAAGGTCGAACTGCTGCTGCTGCTGCGGCGGGAAAAAAAGTGGCTGTTATTATCTTACTTGAAACCAGAGTGTACTTTATGTATTGGGTTTCATAACTGCTGAAATCTTTAAAAAAAAAAATATATATATATATAGAAGAAAGAAAGGAAGAAAGCAAAGCAGAGATTCAAACATTGGAGTGTTTTCTTTTCAGAGAACTCTCTCAGATGCACGGCTCGTTCATTTCATTTCCTCTTCCCTCCATTGTCTCGTTTACCCAACAAGGTCTTCAATAAACTGCTGATTATCCAAAAATTTAGAAGCGCGTGTGAGCGCACGATCCATCTGTTTGAGTCCCTTTACGATCAACAGCATCATTAGAATTTTATTAGGGTGGACTCGCGGAATGTTAATGAGACCTACAAGGCTTGTTAGCGGTTTGAGATGTGAAAAAAAAAGAAGAAAAATAGAAAGGAAATGATATTAGGATCATAAAGTTGGACGGTCGTGAAAGGGAGACGGGTGAATAATAAAGTCATTCATATGCGAAAAGCGTTAATGTGGCACTGAAAAAAACAACCGCAGAGGTTTATTTTGCTCATCAAAGACATGCATTTCAATGTAAAGTGCATGCACGGCTTAAGAGAAACTGTATGTTACATGTTAGGAGGGGCAATATTTAATAATACTTTGGTTTTTGCTGCCTCTCCCAAAAAAGTGGAACTATTCCTTTAATGCACTGCTACGTCACAGTGTTCTTATCTACAGTACAGCTGTTGTGCCCCTTCGGTTACATGTGTCAGACAGTCCGTGGCGCCGCAGAGATGTCTGAACTCTGTCGTCCTCCCCGTCCGTCTCGCCGACCGTCTAAAGCTCAGTCATCCCTGCATCCGTGAGTGACAGGCGCACAAAACACGCGTACACAAAGAAGAGATGTCTACATGCGGAATGACAGAGGTGCACACTGCCGAGATGCTGAGTTGTCTGTGTTACAGAGGGATTATTGTAATGAGCTGTGCATTCACTCACATTATACACAGCGGGGTTTTAGCTGTGAGATTGCGTGTGTGTGTGTGTGTGTGTGTGTGTGTGTGGGGAGCAGCAGCAACAACAAGTCTCCTACAGTAATCACATGTGCAGCAGTGTGTGTGTGTGTGTGTGTGTGTGTGTATCTGAGCTCTTCTATGCATTCGTGTATCACTATGTGACACGCCTATACATACTCAAGCTGTTGGTTTGTTTGCAGCCTTGTGTGTGTGTGTGTGTGTGTGTGTGTGTTTATGTAAAGATCTCAACAGCCTGCAGTTTTGTGTGTCAGTGCCTCATTTATTTAATCCACATCAATTTCTTATAAGTTCATTTCCATCTGCTGGAAATTAACTTATTAACTTGTTATTTGTAATGGACTTGTTATACAGTATTTATGTGAATGTGTGTGTGTGTGTGTGTGTGTGTGTGTGTGTGTACAGTATTGTATGTATACTGCAGGTAATGTGGGATTGTGTGTTCATTACTTTATTCATTTGTGTTTCTAAAGCAATGCGCTTTAATTAAATCCATCAATTTCTCAAACTTCAGCTCCTTCTTATATATTTCTATTCTGCTCTTGTGCTCTAATATGTGCTCTAATATCCTGCAGGCTCCGAGCTATTTGAACATGTTACATACGATTGATTTATACGCCGTCAAGAATAGAACAATGACGAGAGAGAGTATTGATACGGCTCTCGTTTGAACTTCAAGTCTTTTATTTTTAACTGACTCTTACATCTTACGAGTGACAACATCCTGCAATGGAAGTCTCAATATAATATCATCACAAGTGTTTTTCAAAACACGTTCATTTATCTCGTTTGAGCGGCCGGTCAAGTGCAATGAAGCCCGGATTTTTTTTTTTTTTTTTCATGTGACGTGACACAATTTAGAAAAGAAAAAGCTGAACGTTTAAAGCCACTTAAAGGGAAAATCTGTGCTTCTTTCAAGACATTTGGCTCTTTTTTTTTTAGGAAAATTCCTAAAATGTGAGTCTGACTTTCACAGCTGGTACACCAGGTGAAATCTGTGTACATTTAAATGAGAGCCAATGAAATTAAGTGAAGGAAACCAAAGCTAAATGTATTTATTTTCAGTGATTCACACAGTTGACGCTGACACGCCTATCAAAACAAGTAAAGACCCGTCAGACCAGAATAATGAGACATGTGATCAGTCCAGCATTAGATCTGTGACATTTAGAAGAATCCAGAGTAAATATTTCACATGCAAAGCAATAACCCGGCTCTGGTTCTTTATCTGAGGTGTCAGCTTTCAGACCTCTGAAGGAGCTCGGAGGCCCTTTTAAAACCTGCAGGAAGCTTCTGAACGGATCAGATTTCCAGGAAGCTCTTATTGACTGGATGTCAATAAGAATATGTTTCAGTCAGCAGCTTTAATCAAGCAGCTCGTGCTGGGAAACATGATCTTCTCTCAGAAATGCCTGATTTATGCACACATACACACACACACAGGTGCATGACAGAGCTCCTGAGAGAACACATGGACCTACAGATCAGCAAATCTATGCTTTGACTTGACCTTGAATCTAAATCTTAAACATTTTAAAATTCATTAAAATGGTACATAAACACAACTATATGCCACTATACTGTGTCCTGTTTCCATGCAGCCCCCGTTACTGTTACACGCTAGCTCAGATAGCAGCCTGCTGACGATCCTCCTATTCCTGCGTGAGCGCTAACAGCCGACAGCTGTGAACAGGAGCGCTGCAGCAGAGGACGCTGGCATCACGCGATGATGAAGTGTTAATAACAGCCTCCTAGAAGTCACCCATCTCTCTGTCATAGACCTCCATGGACTCGCGAGCAGGAGCCCTGGAGCTACAGACGTTGTGGAGCAGCATATAAAAAGAAGACGATGATGATAACAGTTTGACAAATTAAATATAGACTATCTTGACTGACTGATTCTGAAGGATCAAAGCCATGTGGATGCATAAGATGATCTTATAAATACATCTATAATCAAAGCAGGTTGGTGGTCGGGGGCCACGTTTCCTACTGAGCGGTGTCAGTTACTGAAAAGCAGATATATCTTCATATCTTCATTTTAAATGGAGATTTTTTACGAGCTTACATCGATCCATCACGGATATGACATTTACATCCTGTAATCCCGTTTTAATCCCTTCTGATCTATCGTGCAATACACTGATCATGTAATGCACAGGCTTTATGGTTCATTCCCAGTGCATTGTGGGTCGGTTAACCATATAAAAGAGTTCCGATCTGTGTAACTGATCGACATGCGGAGCTGGAAAAGCCGATGTCTGGCATTTCCTCATCTCCTGATTGAACGTTCAGCGTCATCCAGTGAGCGAACACTGACCAGAATTTGCTAGCCTGGTCATATTAGCTTTTAGCTTGACTTTGAAGCGACCCGGCCCACTAACCCCCCTCCTCTGTCTTACATGCACGCCTCCCTCCTGAGCCGTAGCGTGCTGCTGCAGAGCCTCAGGAGCTGCAGTCCGCTGAGCGCCGCACTGAGTGAGGCGGCAGAGTCGTTGACAATGTTCAGAAGTTCTGTCGGTTCTGTATACCTTCATGGCCTAGTTGCACACACTCTTTCCACCATAACCGGGAGCCAGAGAAGAAGCCGCTGCACTGCTGCACACCGCCACGTGCATATTTGCATATTCATAATTTATAGAATTTTGATGAGAGAGAAGGAGTAGATGTAATTTTAAGGATTTTAAAGTGGTAATTATATTTTTTTTCTCCCCACAAAAACACCACAAAATCAGACACCCATTGTTCCAAGCAGAGTATTTTTATATGTCTTAATACATGTCTGCAGGGGGTCTTTAATGAGAGGAAGAAAACTGTTTACCAAACTGTACCATTTAGCTTTATAAGCTGAATCTGCTTCATTAAGTGGAGTTTCTCAGCCTGACTGAGTTGTTTTAGTTATTAAAAGGGAAGTCCATGTTGTATGTCTCTTTGGCCCCTTTGGCCATATGTTAGAGCTCCTGTATATGTGTCTGTGTAGGTCAGAGTGTGTACAGTGAGCACTGTAAACTGCCAGATCAAATAATGACCGTCTGTACAAACAAATAAAGGCAAAGGGAGGGAAGGGATCAGCCGCTCTGAACTGCTGTTTGGCTTTTAATGTGAAACGTCCGCAGGAAGTGTTGGGTGTTTGAACAGCAGCTTGACACCAAGAAATAAAGAGGGGGAAAGATGATATTCTTGCACCAATATGGTTGTTTTTGTCTCACGGATACATCTCCACCGACAGGGCTTTCTTCTCCTCGCCTCCTATCTCCTCTGCTATCTCCTGTGTCCTCGTCTCCTCGCGGGAGGATCGTCCTATCCCATCCTATCCTCCGTCTGTCCCGCCTAAAGTCGACTGTCAGCTCTGACTGATGGTCGAGCGTTTGATACTGTCGGGGTTTGATTGCCAGGGTCTTGTTATCTGTCACCCCGGCGAAGGGGGAAACTCAATCTCGGGTTCCATCCGCGAAATGGTTTCCCCGGGCAACGCCCCCCTCGGTGGCGGAATCGACGTGTAAAAAAGCGGCGCCACTGTCGCCACGTTCAATCCCACCACCTGCCATCTGTCAGCGTCAGTCGCTGTCCGTGTGTGTGTGTGTGAGATAGTGTGGGAGATACACTGTGTGCAAACGGGGAAGTGTGTGTAAGACAGAGAGTGTGTGTGTGTGTGTGTGTGTGTGTTTATGGGCGTTTATCGGTCTCATGTCGAGGTGTGTTTACTCGGCTGGATGTGTACGTGTGTAGCCGTGTGTTTGTGTTGACGTTGAGATTGTACGTGCATGGACGGTTTGGTGCGTAAACGGGATGTGTGTGTGTGTGTGTGTGTGTGTGTGTGTGTGTGTGTGTGTGGTGTCTGACCTCTTTAATCTCATTAGTGCTCCCCAACCCAGTGTTGGGGTCACCAGATTAATCCGAGGGGTCATGAGATGTTTGACAATTTCTGGAGAGTAGAATTTGATCCCATAAGATGATGTGTATATATATATATTTTCTTGTTAAATTCTGGATCTTTCCAGGAATTTGAAGAATATTCAAATAACACCGTCTCATGCTTATAGCTGATAGAAATAGGCAGAAATAGACTCGGTTTGACACAGTAACAAACAGACTGTATCGAGCGAATGGTAAAGAAAAAATGTTTTATTTCTCTGTAGGGTCCTTTCCATAATGTTGTCGGACACTTATAGAATAACAACCTGAGCCTGTCAGTGGCAAAAAACAAACACTTTTTAATGGACGTACACTGGTGTGGAATCGCCCCAAAGCATTACATCGCAGCCTGTTTTGCGGCGGCCGGCTGCAGCGCTCTCGCTTAATAAGTTTCAAAAAATGGTTGTCCCCGTTAGTCACTCAGACACACACACACACACACGGAAAATAGTGCCTTCAACTGCACCATAATCGCCATGCAGAGATATTGTAAACAGAACCAGTTTCAAGTATATTGTCGTCATGGAAAATCAAGTTTTTGCATAATCATTGGTGATAAAGTTGCGCCTCTTCTTCTTTATAGTGAAGTCTGAACTGGTGGGAAACTTTATCACACATTGAGTTGTGGATTCCTATATGGAGTGTATGTGGAGAACTAGTGCCAAGCCAATAAATGATACAGATATTCATATACACAGGCCACAGCTGATAAGAAATACTAGAATATACCGGCTACTTCTGCATTAAACATAAAGGCTGTTGGTGATTTCCAACTGTAGAAAAAAAACCAACCTGATCGAATCTCCATTTTCCTGCCTTCTCCGCTACAGGCGGAGCAGGTCCGGGCTGTGACATCCACACTTCATGACGTTACCTGAGCATAACTAACACCTGAATCTCCTCTTCTCCCTTCCCGTTCTCCCTCCGCCCCCTCTTCTCCCCTCCTTTCTTTTCCTCCCTTGTTTTTTTAAGCGGCTTCTCTTCTCTTCCCTCACTCCGTCATTCTCCCTTCACCCCCCGTGCTTCTCCCTTCTCTTGGCACGACTTGCCTTGATCTCCTTCCATCTCCTGTCATCTTCCTATCTGTCACTATATTTCATCGTCCTATCTCCTTTCTCTCCTCCCCCTTTGTCACCTCCATCTCCTCCTTATCGTCTCTTCTTCTTCTTCTTCTTTCCCTACGCCCTTCTCTCATCTCTCCTGTCCTAGATAGCTCTCTTATCATTTCCTTCTCCTCCTTCTTTCCTTTCCTTCTTCTCATCTTCTCTCTCCTCACTGCTTGTCTCTCTCACCCCTCCCCTTCCTAGTCTTCCCTTGCTCTCACACCTCTCCCTTCCCTCCATCTCTCTCTCTCTCTCCCTCTCTCTCCCCCCACCATGAGTTATAACAGATAAGTATGGAGCTATCTTAAGCTCTACTCTGCTCTTCTTCCTAGAAAGTAATTTGGCAGCGGGTCGCTAAGTCACCCCCAACTGTCACCCAGCAACCGCCTCTATCACAGGGCTTCCATCTATCTCCTCCTCCTCCTCCTGGTTAAATCCCTCTGCTCCCCCCTGACACACATGTACACACACACACACACACACAAAGACACAAAATAAACACATACAGACGGGACAAAACACACAAGCACGTTAAGACACACACATATTCACATTCACACACATGTAAAGGGTTCAAAGACAGTTATCACAATCAGAACTGCCGAAAAACACACAAACACACATCATGTTTTTTTTTCCTCTCTGTGTGCCTTATCGGCCCAGACAGAGAGAGGTAGGCAGCTACTAAACTGACACACTGCTAGTAATAAAGTATGTGTGTGTGTGTGTGTGTGTGTGTGTTTGTGTGGGCACGCTGGTGTTCTGCATTAGCTTCTATTTCTTATCAATGTTTCAGCGTTCATACATTCATCATGTCCTCATATGTGTGCGTAAGTGTGCATGTGTGTGTGTGTGTGTGATGTTTCCAGCTGTACAGTAAACAATGTTAGCACAGCCAGCTTAGGGCTCAGGCATAAAGAACACAGTTTGGAGGAAGAAGAAGGAAATGCGGAGAGAGAGAGAAAAGAGAAGGATGAAGATGAAGAAAAGAGAGAACAGACAACAAATAAGAGACAAACAAACGACACCACAGGTGAGAGGAGCAAGGGAGGGGAGAAGCAGTGAAGGACAGATGAAGGTGTGGAGGTGTGGAGCAGAAGGAGGTCTACTTTAACGGACTGTTCTGCATTTTCAGGTTGTTGCTGGAGGCTTTATGGAAACCCCCCCCCCCCCCCCCCCCCCCGACACACTCAGTCTATTAGTCTAGTAAAAGGGCAAACACAACAGCAGTTACAAGGCCTCGCCGCCGACTACACACCTCATTGCATCGACCATTTTTTTTTTCGGACAATCCTCACCTGCTTCCGGCTTTTCCCCACGTCGTCAGACACAGACGAGTCAGTAGGAGTCTGTTCAGAACAACCAGGTGTAATGTCCCAATGATTATCTTGCAAGTAGCTGTGCTGTAGAGACAGCGTAGTGAGAGAAAGGCTGGTGGTTATGACGCACGCCATCTCACCAGTCGTGGTAATCTTTGTTGCATATCATCAGCCTCTCTCTCTCTCTGCTCTGTGTAAGATTACATTTTGAAGTAGCGCTATTGAAGCCGATCTAAAATAAATGACCACATGTGGAGGCTGCCTGTAAATATTCAGCTCTCATGTCTGATGCTCACCACGTTCCTCTGGCATATGGTTTGTTGACAAGTGCGATCCCGTCTCCTAGACGTTACGATCATATAAGTTGTTTTTCCCAGGCTATGTTATGGCGGCAAACATAATCGCTGCCAGGATTATGTTTTTTTTTTTTTAAATGAATCAAGTGTTACAAGCTCTGGAGTCAGAGGGGAGGAGGGTCTAGGTGCTGTCAGTGCCTGAACATAACCATAAAAAGTTTAATATCGCTGCGCTACCAGCAGAGACTCCACTGCAGGATCCGGATATTTTGTGGGGGGAAAAAAAAAAGCAAAACTGCTGTCTTCACTCATGCATTCAGTATTAAACATTTTTTGCAATTTTCCAAATATGTTAATCAACATTATAATTGAGAGAAAATGTCATTCAGCATCATTATTGTACAACATCAACTTAGATTCTAGGAGACAGAGTTGACAAATGTTAAACTTCACTCTCATTCGATCTCCGCTCCGCCTCCGTTTCCTAAAAAACTGAATGGTAAGAACATCTATTATAGTAGAATAATGTATAATAGCCCTTAGTTATGAATTAATGCCACACTACCTCCACCGTGCTACTACTCCAGCAGCTGCTGATAGATATTATTAAAGTTATACGACGCAGGGTTTTTACAAAAAATAATCCCTCTCAATCATCACTTAGAAGCGTGTGGCGGTGTGTTTATCTGCAGAGACCCCGCCCCCTCTGCCCGGGTGTGAGGTCGGGACTCCTACCGTAGCGACCGGGTTACAACCGCCGTGTGTTTATTTGATTGGGCGCTCCATTGTTGCTCTAACTTTTAATTTATGTCCTGTTTTCAAAGTTTTTTTTTTTACATCGTGTTGATACTACTGTCTTAACTTTGTGATGCAGCTTCTACATCTGCTTATATTATCAGCGCGTATCTCGTCCAATCGGTCGCATGCACACTCACAAGCTTATCCATTCAGGATATATAAAGTTTCCGTTAATCATGAAACAGATTATTGAGATAAAAAAAGCTTTTACGCAACGTTTTTTTGAACAGTATCATATCCGCACATGCTCTGTTTTTTTTAATTTTAAAATGAACAGCAACACAAATCAATCTTTACAGTATGCAGTGTGTGATTACAGTGTACAACACGGCGTGGCAGCTCCCGTCTCATCGGCGGCACTTATGTCATCACCCGATATTCATGAGCGCGTTCAAAGTTGACAAAGCGTCTCAATAATTATCATTTAGTTTAAATTTCATTTCCAGGTATCCTCCACCTTCCTTTATCCCTCGCTTGGCCTCTGCACTGCCTCCTGAATACATTTAAATAGGGAATGAAGAGACGAGATCAAAGTGTGGTTACAGCGATGAATTTAAAAAACGTTCACATTGCTCAAGGGCTTCTCATTTATGCATGAAAATAAAACAGGAAGAGAAAAAAAAACAGCTTAAAGGAATATAAGAGGTTGCAGTGATGTGTATGTAACAGACTGTTAACGTCTACGAAACAGTTAATAAAATAGTTAAAGCTGACGTTTGTCTTGTATCTGACTGATGCTCTGAGTTCATCTGCAGACAAGACTTTAGCATTTTCATTTTCTGATTAAATGTTTACAACTTCCCGCTTCTCTTGTCAGGTAATTATTAAACTCTATATTTCATCCTTCATAATGCTTCATAATCGTCTCTTTTCTATTTTGCATTTTCATTCAAGCTCTCTGTGAAGCGACGTCATGCTGGTAGAGAAGGTGCTTCTATCCGATATCGCGCCGCTTTCTACTCGACGAATGCATGACATACTTAAAAGGGAAGTATCAGGCGCACGTTTTTCATGTCTATATTTATATTTTGGGGCTCCACTGGAATATCTTCACATGATTTATAGTATTAAAAAATATTTATTTGTCTTATACTGGCTTCATCACGTCTGACTTCCTGGCTGCTCGGGAAGCTACGTCAACAAACCGTAAAACAAACTAGAGTCGTAGGATTTCACTACTTTTTTTCACAGTCATACATGTTTTGAGCGGGACTCTTAGCAACAACCTTAGCAACCGAGGCTACGGAGCCAGCCTTTGCATGCACAAGAGATGCAGCTCATCTGCAAAGTAGAAAAAAAAAAAACACTTTGCAAACTAAGCATCCGGAGCAGGTTGAAGCCCTGGGTTTTGACTTGCAGGGATGTTATGTTACTTTGACCATGCTTAACCTCAGACATCATAAAAGTAGAGGTCCCCTTTAACAATGCAAAGGTTTAAAACGGTTGGTTAGTCATCTTTTTTTACAGTTGGAGCAAACAGAAGGAAGAGAAAGACTAAAACCTGCTTCCTGCTGCTGCTGCTGTCAGGAGAAACTCTTGCACGAGGAATGAAAAGCACAAGTGTGACAGACTCAGCTTGTAGTCTGGATTCATCACCAGAAGCCAGAATAAGCTTCTCCGGTCTTCGCTCTACACTCGTGAACGTTGTTGTTTTTTTTGTCTGCTCGCCCTTTTGAAGCCATTGACGAATGATTTACTATCCGCTATTTAAACTGCACCAATCAGAGCACTGAACAACCCCACCTACCCTCAGCTTCTCTCTCTCTCTCTCTCTCACTCTCTCGCTCTTTCAAAGCAACCTCGACCTCATTCCTGCATAGTTCCTCCATCTTTCTATTCTTCTCTGTTTTTTCTCCATTTTCTGAAAAGCAGCATATATATATATATATTTTTTTGTTTGTGATTCATATGCCGGTTGTGCTGCTGCTTGAAAACAGTGCGAGTGAGTGCGTACGTGCAGGTGTGCGGGTTTGTTCCTGAGTGTTTGTGGTTGTTTTACCTTCTGGCTAGTTGTGCTGTGGTTTCATTAAATAAAAGGTGAGAGTCTCTCACAGCTCAGCTGCGGGTCTGACCATGATTTGGGAATGTGATAGGAGAAGAGAGGGAGAGAGGAGAGCGGAGGGAGCGAGGGATGCAGGGGAGGAGACAAGTATTTATAGACAGTCAGGGAGGTAAACAGTGCTGCCTGGCAAACAGCTTCATTGTTGTTCTCTCTCTCTCTCTCTCACACACACACACACACACACACGATGCATCCCTAAGGTGTTTACCTATCGCTTTCTCTAACTTTCCTTCCCATTTGTCTCCGTCTCTCTCGCTCTCAAATACGCTCCCGTTCCAAAACGCTGCATAAACCGAAATTACCGTCAAACAAAAGTAAATGTGAGTCATTGTACTCATTGTTTTCATTTTTCAATGGAGGAAAAAAAATACCTGGTTGCTTAGTAAACAAGGACCGATTGTGTTGTTGACAGCTCCCTAAGTCAGAAAAATGGGTAAAAAATGCAAATGAGCGGAATCCTTCCAAGAATAACAAAAAAAGTTCAACTCTACACGCCCACTGCAAATAGTGCAATTACAAGCTCAATCAGGTATAAATAGATACATTTGTTTTTGATGAACAATGTGACGTCTTTGCAGTAACTGTTCAGTAAAGTCTTAACGCCTGAACTGCGTTAATCGGCGCTCGTAGCGCACGCTGAATGTATCGTACCGACGGAAGACGTACACAGCTTATAAGAGCTTATAAATCATGTGTTGATGTGTTAATGCTTGTCTCATAGATGTCATTTGAACTGAAGGTTGCTGTTGCTGCTCTGTCAGTGAACAGGTGGGGATTCCTTCAGAAGCTGAAGGCAAACAAAACGGGAAGTTAAAGAAAACTGATTGAACACCCAGAGTGTATATGTGTGTGTGTGTGTATGTAGCAGCCAGTTAGAACCGGTGGAGATGTGTCGACGTGCATCTAAAACGTCATTTATGTTACTTTTTGCCATTTTTACTTTTAGATTTTGGAGTCTTGGAGTTGCAGCAGCAGCAGCCTGATGCAATGCCAACACTTATCACATGCGCCCATCAACGGTATGAAACTTTGCACCTTTAGAGCCACAAAAAAAAGAGAAAAAGCTTTTGTTTATTTTATGAACGGCTTCTGCACTAATTCAAAACCCTGCAGCTGTTGAGAGCTGTGTCTCAACATCACCTCCTTCCATGTTAGCTGTTCTCCTCTTCTTCACTTCTCTCTCTCTCTCTCTGCTATCCTGTCATCAGCATGTCTTTCTTATCATGCTCTGTGTTCAAGAAGCTAATTAGGTAGGTAAGTACTTCATTAATCCCCAGGGGGGGGAAATATATTTATTACAGCAGCAACAGCAATAACACAGAATAGAATAGCACAACAAGAATGAACAACAACAACAACAACAACAACAATAATGGTAGTATTGAGAAATGATGTTGCTCTTTCTGCGCTGGACACTGGTTTATATTAAGCAGTTAGTTTCCTCTGTTGTCACACAGCAGCACTGACAGGAATAGATACGAAACTATAACAGCATGACTTTATTTTATTAAAAGGCTCCCTTTAAAGAGAGATGCTTAGTTAATTCAGATACAGCCTTGGTTAGGCCTGACAGACGCATGAATATGTAGCGAATCGCAAATTCTGTTTTATTTTATTCGGACTGGCTTTTGCTCCTGATGAAGTTAGTTAAGCATTATTTATTCAAAGAGTCTCACTGATGCTGATGACTGCTTTTGAAATGAGAGGCCTGGGTCTACATTTCCAGCAAATTATAAGTCGACTCATTACATGTGTTTCTTTATGTAGCCGTATTTAGAGAACTCAAACAGCACCCCGGTCAGGCTGGATTCGTTGACAGAGGAAGATGTCTGTCTCATTATAAACCGCTGCGTCTGAAGATCTCAATGAAGCAAACGTTTCTCAATAAAAACAGGATGGAAACACTAAATGAAGCTATTTCACGTGCTGTCGTAGACTAAACTTTGGAAGCTCTCGCTGCACTCTGCGTGAGAAAGACTTCTGCTCAATCAGGACTACTCTCTCTACGCTGGAGTGTCTCATCCTCTGGGGGCCAAATGAACACATGCAGGTGTGTGGAGTGATTCATTGAGACGCCACTCCTGATCTATAAGTGCATTTTATTTCTTTTTCTTGGAAGGTCAGAGGTCACGGTTCAGTGTCCAGCTGCGTTCAATAATGTTTCATTTGCAGACGAGTTTTGGTCCAGATTGATTAAATGTCCCTGCACTTCTTTCACCAGTCATCAGAACAGCAGCTAAATCAGATCTGACTGTGTGTGTGTGTGTGTGTGTGTGTGTGACAGCGGGATTAAAGGCATCCTGGCAGCTCAGCAGGCAAAACGCACCCCTCGCTATGTCTTTCTTCTTTCCCCCTCACCTCTTTACCTTCACATATTTTTACAGCCGGCGGTCCCGGTGGTTCAAAAACAACGCGCGCCGGTCCTTGCGAGAGCGACAGAGGAGAGGTTAATTACACCGCAGTGATCTATAACTTTTAAGAAGAAGTGTCGCTGCGCATTAAAAGTCAAAGTCGCCCATCACACCACGAGGTGTCACGAGTTTGGCTTTGAAGTTGCGTCACGTCTGACCGCTCCTCTCTCTCTTTCTCTCTGTCATCTCTGCCGTCTCTTCACTTCCCATTTATTGTCCAATAAATCACATACGACAGCAGATATCTTTAAACGGCGGCGATTATTAGATCAAAACATCAGAGCTTAGAAGACAAAGAGTTCACAAGAACCAACCACTGCTTGAACTACTAAACAGCGTCGTGACCAGTTAGATATCTGTCCGACTGAGTAACATAGTTCCACCACTTTCTACAGAAAAAAAAAAAAAATCACTTACTTATGAATAGTTTAAACTTTTTCCAAAGTAAAAGCACTAGACAGCTCCTCCAGTGTGATAATCTGTTTTCTCTTCTCTGTTGTATATGAATGTAAATCTTTAGCTTTTGGGCTGTTGGTCGGATAAATCACACATATTAGAGGAAGCCACGTTTACTAGTCATTCCCAAATTTGATACACTAAACAATTAATCCAAAACGAATCAATTGATCTTGTCAGCCCTACTGTGTTAACTGTACGATAACCATATAGCCACTATTTCATGTAAAGCAAGAGTAGACCTCCAAATGCTGATATAATGGTTGGTTAACTAGACAAACATATCACAGCACGCACAGAAAAACAAACTAAAATCATTTGTCTGCTGCTATTTTTTGCATCACAAAAAACAACTGTTGCAGCACCCATGTCTGTTAATTACCTTCGTATTAAATCCCAACATATCATTTCTGTCTTATTACCGTTGTCTGCTGTTTAAATTAGATCCTGGGGGTTAAGATATGTGCGGCGGTGCAGCGGTTACTGTAGCTAAAAGGGGGTTGTGCTGTAATCGCGTTATCTCTTGTGACAGACCTGTTTATTAAATGCAAACATATCAAACACATGTAGATTTAATAATAGAGTATCTGTTACAGCGGTGTTTATATTAATACATGCAACTGATCTGAAGATTCCCTCCCTTGTTAGATTCTGTCCATTAGCAGGGTTAAAGAAATATGGAGTGTCATTTGGAGCCTAGCTATTAGCTTGACTAAACTACTACTAAATATATCTAAAATAACGACTTCAATCATAATAATCAGACTGTGTTTCACCTATGGGGGGGCTCGCCAAGTGTACATTTTAACCTTGCATTCCTGTAATTATGCTAATATGTGTTACATTATTAACATGCGATTCAATTTATTTCTCCAGCATCCTCCTTATCAAGTTCGCAGATATCGCCGGCTGATTGTGCGAGTGAGCTGAGCCAAATCATTTAATCTGGTTGAGCGGTGTAGCTGTTTAGCAGCTGAAGTCGCTCTGTACCCCCCTCGCTGGCTGCACGCCAAACGGAGGGTTTTTTTTTTTTTTTTTTCATTTCTAATTCAGTCCCTGGAATTCAACCAGTTGGGAGACCGGATGAGGAATTCACTGGCTCTGTTATCTTCCCACCTACAGCAGACTGCCTTCAGCTGGGTGTTTCTGTGCTCAGCTTTCGGGGGGTTTCTTAACAAGGAGAAGTTTGAAAAGCGGAGGCATTTAAAAACGTATTTAAAGTGATATCCCTGCAAAACAAGAAAGGCGAATCTATATTTGAGTATTAAGCACAATATCCTCCTCCATGTAGACCTGAGAGACGACAGAACAGTTCTATCCGAGCTCAGTCGTCGGCAAAACCTGACAAACCTGCCACGAGCTCGTTAAATTCAATCACATCCAGCAGGGAGTGACTTAAAATAATATTTCTACTGAAAGTCGTGACAGCACGGTAACCTCACGCTCTGAGATCACAGAATATTACCAGACATAATAAAGCAGATGGAAGTGGAAGTGGCTTTTTTTTTTTTTTTCTTTCAGTCACTATAACTACAAAAGGACTGTGTGAACAATGGGGGTCTGTGTCTCACTGGGAGACTGGCAGGTAACTGGTGGAAACAACAGTGCGGTGCAGTTAGTTTAGCTGCAGGTATGGCTTCACTTCTCCAGAAGGGTCGCTCACCAAGTTCCATCCGCCAGCAGATAACACGTCTATGTAGGTCGTAATATTCGATTTTCAAAAAAAATCTGGTTACATGGTAGAAGTGGGAAGTGAAACTAACCACAGGGGCCTGTGCAAAAAAGGAGCACTGGAACAAAAAATAATGAAGATAGCATTCACTGGAGAGCATGCTGCTTTCCTTTTCTCTTAGTCTTAACTATTTCAAAAAAGTTTGGAGCACCATCATCCAAAAACCTCAAAGTCCCATTCCACTCACACACAAATATGTTTTTCTTCTTTTGGATGTTTGAGCTTCTCTGTAGAGGGTGATGCATGTGCAGAGTTTGTCTGCTGGAAGCGGAGAGTTAATTGGCCCAATCCTGGCCCAAAATCCATTGGGTCAGGATTGAGAATCCAGGATCCTCGGGCCCTAATAACTTACACAAGTGTGATGTGGACACTTGAAGTCCAGTCCAGGACACAAACACTGAGAATGGACTTTACAGGTAAGTACGAGTTTTAATGAGGTAGAAGGAGTGGATGCCGTTTTAAGGATTTTAAAGTGGTAATTACACTTTTTTTTGTGGAAAAACCAATATGAGATATACATTATGGTTCCAAGCAGAGAATGTTTAAATGTCTTAATACATATCAGGAGGGATCTTTAAAGCTATTCTGCTGACAGACAAGCAAAAAGGCAAGAACTGCTTCTAGACGAGATGACACTATAATATCTAAACTCCATTGAAACCCCTGAAACTGAGCTAAGACAGTAAAGTCTACAAGAGAGGGTGAAATACTTCTCGAGATACCTTACAAGACCTAACCTCTGACACGCCAGATGGTTTGTTACACAAAACCATACGAGAAGTTGTCCTTGGAAACTGTTTGGAAAAGGGCAGGCACTTTCAAAAAAGTACTTGGCAGGTGATTGGATGAACTATCTTGTCTATGACCGTCTTATCTTGCGAGGCAGCTGGGATTTATGAGATCACAAGATCAGGCAAGAATCCTCACAGGACGCTGATTGGTTTGAACCACCAGTGAGGGCGTGACTTGTAGCCTGACGAGACAGATTCTCGCGTGACCTTGCCATGTTGTGATCTCGCCAATCCGGCTGCCTCGCAAGGTAATGCGTTTCCAGGTGTTACATGTAAAAAAAATAAAGTCAAAAAAAGCCTTTTGTGTCTTCGGAGGGAGCCGTATGGGTTGGGGCAGAAGTCAAAAGCCACAAGTCCAAAGGGGGTGTGGAGTTAGGTAGAAATGGGGTTACCAGACCTCTGTAACCTACCTCTCATCTCAGCTGGAGGCCAGCAGCTTCAGGCTACATTAGCCGCTATCTCAGACCAAACCGTTGGTGGCGGCAGCGGCGGTGGTGGAGTTGTATTGCGGGTAATATAGTCGCCATGTTTTGACAAGGAATCGGTGGAGACTTAATACGCTGACACAGAAACCTGCCATTGGAAGCCCAGTGGGGTTTTTTTTTTCCTGGCTGCTGCACCTCCACACTCTGCTGCTGCCATGACTATGCACAACACTGAGTGTGACTGATTCTCGGCGTGACTGCATTACCCCACATGGGATACCCCACCAGCTGTTCTGTTGTAGGGGGAAAATACCCCTGTGGTCCTCACTTATTGTGCCCTCCCAAGCTTTCCTCAAGAGTTGTTTGTAAGTAGGTTTGCGGCAAAGTCGTTGCCAAGTCTCAAATCTGTCAAAGCCAATCTGAGCCAAGTCGAGTCAGATCTTCAAAATGCATGTAAAGCTTCAAGTAAATGAAGAAATGTTTAAACGCTGTGTTATTTTAATAGCCAGCAGTCTTTGCTATCATGTATCTATATTATATTTTAAACCAGGTGATCGCATGTAGCCACAGCACCACCCTGTTGATGAATTAGAAGATTCACAGGCTTGCGTAAAACACTTTGAAACACGCTCGTAACAAAGGGTTAACTTTAACTATTATTCAATTTTTCTGTTTTCTTCTCACTAAGAAAATGTTCTGGTTTGCCGTGGAGCATGTAATGAGGATTTGGTGGAGCATCAGAGTAAAAGGCAGAGCGCTGACTTGGAGTCGTGTTAGACAGGGAGGATGAGAGAGAGAGACTCAAAAAAAAAAACAGAGCGAGACAGAGGGATAACTTGATAACGTGCACTGGAGGAGACAACCATCTCCCAGTCGCTGTCTTAGTCTCTCGCAGCCTGCCGTCTGCAGACTCCGAATCTTGTGAGTCAACTCATTCGTCATTAAATTCAACAACAGTGAAACCCTTTTTTTTTTTTTTAATGTGGAAATGTGAAATAGATGAATGTTTCTGGACAAAACTGCTGTAATTTTCTCCAGTTTGAAGTCACTCCACTGATCGACTAAATGGAAACTTTTCAGAGAAGATGATTTTCATATATTAATATCTCTGCTGTTGCCCAGATGCAGCAAATTATAATTGCAGAGTTATAACTGTAGCTGGTTGGTACTGGTTGTGTCCAGGCAGTGTCCTTTCTTCTTCTCTGTTTCAATCGTCCTTATTTTTTGTCTTTGTTACGCTGCGACTGTACCTTTTATAACAATCTGAGCACATGAGAGAACTTACAAGTGAAAGGACAGAAGAACATTCCTTCAACAACAGCGGAGTTCACGTTTCACGAAAGGAGAACAGAGAGGACTGAAAGAGGAGCAGGGCCGACAACGTCAAACTGGAACCGCCCATCCTGACATTTTTACCGTGCCAGTTTCGCAGGAGGTTACATTTGGAGTGCTCCATCTTGATGACTGACTGACTTCGGCGACAAAAGGCTTAAAGCTCCTCCAGAGTGTACTGATGTAAACATGCAGGGGCGACTGGGTTTGGAAAATCTTCAGCTTTAGAGCGCTACTTGTACGAGCGAGCAGGGGAAGCTTCCTGATATTTTCTGACACACAGGACAGAGACAACATCAGTGCCGTTTATTTTCTTCAGCTGAGGGAATCGGAAATGCTTGGTTATTGTTGGGGAAAGATCATCTTGACAGTGAAAACAAACCACTGTTGACTGTCGGTCCACAGTAACCATGTTCCCCAGTGTCAAGTTGTGTCGCTAAGAGACCGTCCGTCCTCTTGCGACGATGATTGTTGTCTGTCAGAACCAAAGTCAGAAGTAGTGTGATGTCATTACACCCTAAAACCTGTTAGGCTATCTTCATTTCTTTTAGCTATGTAGGTGATCTTTTCTTAACCTTAAGTGTTTTTGTGTCCCCCATTGTTACTAAACCCTTACTGCCGCAGTGGCATATCAGAAACAGTCATATTAATAATTATGTTGCTATTGGTCATACATTTGTTTTGATTTGGAAAGGTTGTTTTGGAAGGAAATGACCAGTTTTTAGTGAGTCATTTATTTTGGAGGGCTCCTCAGACTTTCTCTCTGTTAACACCAGGGTTTGTGCAATCACTTTATTACCATGAATTTCATTTAAAAACAATGTCATATAATACTTTTAGTCATTCTGCCCTTCTCATATCAAAGGCTGGATGAGCATGTCTACACTGAAACTCATTTTTCTTTTTTAATATCTTGCTGGTTGCAAACATCTTTCTTGAGAAACCCAAATATGCCAGCTGGTAAATTCATGATAGAGCGATGTGTACATACTTTATCTGGGTTTCTGCTGTGTGTGCATGTGTGTGCATGTGTGTGTGTGTAGTTGAAATGCACGGTAGTTACTAAAACTGAAAATACGATGTTGAACAATGTGATGAATGAGAATAAACAGTGAAAAGACGGAGGATGCAAAGAAAAGTGTGTTCGTCCTCAACTGTGGAGAAAATTCAGTTAGTGCATAATTGACAGAATCTGCACCAGATTGTGTTCAGAATGAAATGAATAATAGGTTTTTACCATATTCTCAAAACTGAGACGCTATAGAGGAAAATATCATTATCAGTGTATTATCTGACCACTACTCAGCAGCTCAGTTTACTGGATCTAAAATGTGCAGTTTATTTACTTTTCAACCCCAGTATCACGTCTTTTTTTTTGAATAAAAGCATCAGATGTAGATGGTTCAGGGGAACAGGACCTGATCCCTCTCTGCTGCTCTGCCTCGAGGAATAAAGAGATAAATTGAGGCTGAGCTCCTGTGATGAATAGGTGTCATGTCCAGGGGGGCTGTGCAGGTACACCTAAGCCGCTTCAAGCCACACAAACAAGAAGATAAGCCGCTGGCCTACAAGTCACCTCGGCTCAGGCTTAATTCATAAATTTACTTCTTATGGCAGCGGTAACCTGAAGGGAAGAGGGGCTGAGCCTGAGAGATGTTCAGACCCCTGAACCCGGATGGATTAAGTGGATCAGAAAAGTCTGCTGCCCTCATTAAAAAAAAGAAAAAACCTGCTTCTTGCAGTGTTAACATCAGCCTTAAAGTAGTGATGAATCCCTGAACATTAAAACTGCTTTCCAGTTTTATTTCTTCTTCTTCTACTATTCACTGTGTGAACTGAAGTTGTGTCTCTGTGATTTCCTGCCAGGCTGTTTAATACGCCTCCAAACGTCCAGACCGCCTCCGTCTTGTTTATGAGAGTCATTGCAGTGGAAACCCGACTTGACTGCATGAGGAGTACGCTGTCTACAGCTCCGCTCTCTCTTCCTCTTCACGCCTCCATTTCGGCATATTCCATTTCAGCATAACACCTGCTCCGGATGTTATCAGCCCGTTAAATAGCCAGTACCAGTCGTCATGGGGACCCGTAGATTTTGAGGTCCTATTCTACCTCCTAATCATCTATTGGTTAAGCTGGGGATCACCTTTGAATTGCAGAATAGTGATTATGACGCAGGGAAGTGACGTTGTTAACGTGACGGGGTGACCGGATAGTTGCAAGCAGCAGGAGACGACTGTTTGAGTCCACTGTTTTGCTTCCTGTTTCAACCGGACATCTTCACTGTAACGTTGGGACATTTTTACCACATTTGTGATCATTTTAACCCAAACCATAACCATTTCCTAAGCCTAACCAAGTGGTTTCCATGCCTAAACCTAACCAGACCTCAGTCATCACACCATAAAACACCATTATCTTGTAACGGCATAGCACGTAGCATAGCATAGTGGCGCATTACGGCGCTATTCCAATGGGTTGATGGAGCCTGCTCCGTCTGAAGCCTTACAACGGTAGTGCTAACAACCGATAACAGCCGTTTAATGGGCTGATAACACCTGAAATGAGTGACCAAGCTGACACAGCAGAGAAGAAAACCCCCTCCGAGCCATAAAGAGTTAGACACAGACACGAGGATGGAGGCTTTACAGTGAGATGGCCTCTTTCTGCTCTCCGGCTCTTCAATCTCATCTGCCTCTTTCACTTCCCAGTCTCTCCCTTGTTCTCCCCCCCAACACTTCATATATTTCTCTCAACACTCCGCTGTCTGTTTCCATCTGGGTTTCTACATCACTGATCTCAGGCTCTGTTTGCGTCGTGTTTATGTCTCTCATTCCTCTTCTCTCTAGATTTTTTTTTTGTTTTTTTGGGCTCACTCTTCATGCCAGTTACTTTCTTTTTCCTATGTTTGTGTCCATTTTAGGAAAAAAGAAAGTGTTATCTGAATATTCACTCACATAAGGGAGAAATATTCATACATGCATAGGTATTAATGCTATATGGCAGATCCTTTATTTCAATATGTGACGACGTGTGTTACGAGATGATGTCGCATCGCGTTTTGGAGAAAAGTTAAGTTTGGGTTCAACCATTTTTTTCATGCAGTATTAATGTTAGTCTGAACATCACAGGATGTTAAATCCTCCACGTTGTCGGAGCGTCGCTGATGTTTACTCGGGGTTTTTGGAGAGGAAGTGAATTCATGTGCAGAAGGATTAAGTTGTGGAGCCGTTCGAGGAGCAGGAAGCATCCCCTGCAAACACACAGGCAGGCTCCAAAAATAGTGTTTACCTGTTTAGAAAAGTTCAGAATCTCAGCAGCTAGAGAGGTTATTGATTATCACTGATCAGCAGGGGGTGTTTTGTGCAAAGACAGAAGAATATCAGTGTCCCTGAACCTGCTATACTTTGCGTAAACTGCTGTCTTTTTTGATTCCACCCTCAAACGCCATCCCAAATATATCGCCAATATACAGAAGCGGGTAGAGTCTTTCTCCTCCTTGTTGCGATTACGATGATAAAAACCCAAACTATTCTGTTTGTCATGAAAACATTAAGATAAATGGTACTTCATCGGTCTTTCCATCTGCTAGATTCTCTCTGCCCCACTTTCCCTCCTTTCTCTCTCTCCCCTCCCCTCCTCCGAGCCTGTGCGATGTCATCCATCCTGTATATTTAAGGTGGACAATTTCAGGGGGTTATTAGGACGAAGAGGCAGAGCCTGAATGCAAGTCAATCCTGATATTAAGGTAATTCATCACACTATTGATGCTTCACGCTTGCCACATTCTGCATGCTGGGTCCGTGCTTCCGTGCTGCGTCTTAGAATGTGTGTGTGTGTGACAAATAGAGAGAGAGAGAGAGTGTGTGTGTGTGTGTGTGTGTGTGTGTGCAGCTCAAGGCTCGGGGGTTAATATTGCTTCATAACAGACTATTTTCCATGCCACATTAGCCTTCTCCCTCCCCTCTCCATCCTCGCTGCCTGTCTTGTCTCAGCCCCGATAATAAAATAACCCAGCATGCCGTGGGGCCGGCACTGCCATCGCGACTGTTTGTTCAGCCCGACTGATCGATAGAGGCTGTGAATATTTTCTACTCATCTCTGTCCTGTCGCACGGAGCCATCGATCCGGGGCCTCAACAAGATGCCTCCGAAAGATACGAAGCCGAGCGGAGTGACGGGCAGGAAGGCGGACAGGTGGCTCCTCAAAGCCTCCTGGAATGCAAAAGGAGCGAAACCTATTTCACCTCTCGCGGTTTCGATCTGCAGATTGCTCACTTTATATGTTCATGACAGCCGGGGGATGGAGGAGGATGTCTCCGCTCCGAGACCAGAAGAATAACGAGGAGAGGACGATGTCAAAAGCGTCGGTGTCTGATGTAAACTGGGGAAGATGGAAACTGTGACTGTGCAGCTGGTGCACATACATATCCATAACTGAGACATGTATTTTATAGAGAAGAAGGTCAGAGCAAGAAATAATGTTCTCACCAGGTACGATTCATCATGTCAGCAGTGCAATACATCCTTACCTCACTGGAAGATCCCCTATTTAGCATTTATAAGCAGTATATAAACATAAAAGTGGTTATTAATGCATATGTCAACAGCAATAATTCCTCCAGTTGTATATTAACAGGTAATGAATGACACTGTTGTTATAATATCAAATATGTCTTCAAAGGAGAAGTTTTATCTGTTTGTTCATTAATATATCTGCTTATAACAATATTATAATGTGTTATAAACCCTGTATTAAATGTTCAAATGATATATAGGGAGACATAAAGTTAAATTTTACTGAGATAATTACAATAATTTGGATTTGTTTGGGTTTTTAGGATGTAGAACTGCTTGATTCTGACCCTTAGTAATGTCAAAAATGTCATTTTTAGTATGAAATTGGGACAAAAACACCCCATTTTCAATGATTTTGTCACTCCTCACTCCTCATTTCCATTTATGATGAACACGTTCTGGACTCCGGTGCTACAGTCGGGTCGACAAGAAAGATGTTAACCAAAAAAAATTAACCGACACCAACTTGGTATTTCAGAAACGTTCAGCCTCATCTCTAGACCTTCCTCGGTGGTTTATCCCCACTTTGTCAAGGAGAAGTGTGGAATTTCATGTCTTGTGATAACATCTGCGGAGGAAGGCCGCGAGATGTGTAGACAAAAACCTGGACCTTGTGATAAGATTGTTATTTTTTTGGTAAATCTGCTGTTGCTAAGGCGAAACATGGGAGCCTTCAAGCTGAAGAGATGCTGATGTTGTGGAACTTATAGTGATTTTTAAATGGATTTAAGCACATTTATCCTCAGCAGACACATGAGAAGAACCGCCACTGGGGGACGAGTGAGTTGCACTGATTCTAGCGGCGTGAATGTGACGTCTGTGTGTTCTCGTTTGACTGAGTTATGTCACAAAACGTCTCAAACAGGCACTCGGGCTTCAGTGATTTCACCCCCAGAATAGGACCTCAGTGTTACATCAAACATTCACAAGACAAGTTTTTACATCTGAAGATTGAGCCTTTTTTTTTTCCCACCTCTTCCCCTTTTTGAATGACACGAGGAACAGAAAAAAAACAACAAATGGTGGGCGAAATTGCACAGCAACCAACAAATTACTGACTGAAATTGTAGAATTTGATTCATACGGGCGTAGTATTATCAGGGGGGGGGGCCCCCACTGTCTTCAGCAGAATGCGGGAAGGCAATTTTGCACTTTTACTTTTACAAATTACAGACGCTTGCAGATTCCTTAAAAATCACTGGCAGTTTCCACAATTATTACAAATCACCGGTGTTCCCTGGCACTGTAGTATTAGAGCTGAATGAACAAGTTATAATAGAATAACATTGAATTTCTCAGGTTTTAACCAAAACAGAGAAAACGGATGCTTTTACAACACTGGGGAAAAAAATAACTGTGAATCAAGTGACTTTTTATTCTTAAAAAAAAAGCTTAAATTGTCTGATGCACAATTATGCCGCCAATCATTCTCATCATTTAGGGGTAAACAGCATCATTTTTCAGATAACAGGTCTTCTATTTTGAAATAAAACGGGCTCAATTATCTTTTAATACCCGTTTAAAACTTTCCAAGCTGTGGTTGAGGTCACAGTAGGGGTTCTGCCAAAATCACCTGTCCCTCCCTCCCCGACCCCCCCCCCCCACCTGAGCAGTGACGCATGTACCGTAAGGAAGCTTCCTGTGTCTCCCTGCGCTGGAGTGTTTGTTGTCAGAGAACATCCTGTAGAGTTATTAAAGTTGGATCACGTCGTTAAAGGTTGTCCTCCTCTCACTCTACCTCTCTGCTGCTCTTCCCAGAGACAAAGAGCTTATTTTTAGCCCGAGTAATACACTTATACACACACACACACACACACACACATAGATAGATGTAGACACACACAGTCACGCTTCATTGTGAACACAGACTCTTTTCACAAAGTCGTAGAAAGACAGCGGAAAAGCAAATGTACATGAAGGTGTCTCTTTTTTTCTTTTTCTTTTTTTTTGTGGGTGAAAAATGTATCACACAGGGAAGTAATAAAAGTGTACATATTCACACCCATGCACATCATTTAAGAGACATGGAGCTGAATGCTCAGTCTTTTCTTTTCTTGCACTCTTATCTTATTCCTGAAGGAAAATGCTTTTAAAAAAGAGCTGAAACAGAGCAGAAAAATTCAAACCTTTGACTTAATTAGGAGTCTAACCAGGATTACTGGAGGACTTGTAAGTATATCCCCCATAATATGACACAACTGGAGCCCAGTTTGGGAAATATATTTTGGATTTCATCCAATTTAAATGTGCTCTGTATTTGTTTTGGCGGGTTACAGCAAAGGCAGGGGGTGAATAGAAGTGCTGAAGAAGCAGTTATCATAATGGAGTGAAGTGGCATATACTTACTACACTTATCTTAATATTAAATGAGAGAAAAACGCATGATGATCTGCTGGTTTATGCCCCGACAGATCAGAGCACCAGGAAAAGGAGGAAGGGGAGAATAATACTGTACTGGAGGGCTGGATTTTAACACCATATCTTTGGTTCATGTCAGGGATGGAAGATTGTAGTTCTGTTTGCCTAAAATTAACCAAGTACACATAAGCTTTAAAGATGTGAATATGTTTTGGTTGCTATTGGAGGATTTTAAATTGCAAGGGTTGACCTGGTGGAAAAAGCGAATGTTTCGTGACTTTGTCAGATACGTTATATAAATATTTCAGGTTACTTGATGAGTTCTACATAAGTTCTGTCATTTCGGATAACTAGCGGGACACGCACTGTTCAAAAAAAAAGGCACCAACACAGTACACCAGAGCTGACATCATCAAGCTAGCTTGTGGCATGACAGAAGTTAGCTGTTAGCTAAACGGTGGTGTTTAGCTGCAGCCCAGCTTTCAATTTAACATGATGTGCAGCAGATGAACTTTCTAGCAGGATATTAAAACTGCTGTAGATTTCACAAACATGCTACCAAGCATCAGATCTGCGAGCTAACTGGTGAGCTGACGCGTGGCGATGCTCAGACAGCTAGCAGGCTAACAGCAAGACCCAACACAAACACAGCTGCTCGCTGTTTTCATAGCATTTACCATTAAAATCAATCAGTTTGGGCTCCTGATGTGAACCGTGCAGACCTGAGATCTTTGTCACTGGAGTTCATTCTCTCCAGCAGATTGGGGATCTGGTACAAGGCTCTCGCCACGTTGGCGCTGTTACTCGTTTGCTAGCAGACTGTGCTCCGTCACAGAGCTGAGCTGATACAATGTGCACTGTAGCACAATACTAATGATCTCAGACCGTGTAGACATTTTAATTGTTCATAATCTAATATTGTCATATCACACACCCCTACTTGTAGCTGAATCAACAGTAAGCTGATGGAAAAGCCAGAGTACTGTGGGACTCATTAAAAGTCTAATAGCTACTATCAGCTCCATTAGATCAAGGGTCCTTAACCTTTTACAGACAGGAAACTCCCTGAGCTGCACTCAGCCTCATTAAAACATATTACTTCTTCACAGCTGAATGCAAACCAAACAAGAAGGTCAAACTACCAAACACCTCATTAACAATCTGACATTTACAAAAAAACAACAAAAAAAAAAAGTGGTCTCACCTCAATAGTCAGACTCATTAAAACATATTACTTCAGTTTAAGTGCAAACCAAACCGAAAAGCCCAAACTATAGAAGCAGTTATCAGCCTAATGCTATGAAAAAAGATAGATGTTATTGCCAGTACACGACGAGAAACAATCACAGCAGGAAAATCAAGTAAATGAAACTAAATGGATTGTAATTCAGCGCCTCAATTGAACTTCATCTGCAGTGTCACTGAAGAACCCACAAATACTTAAAGGGTTTAACTTTGCTGTTTTTCAGCCTGGACTCTATTTCCCCATCTTTTTGTATCTAAGTGACTAATGGAGACAAAAGTTTTTGAATTTGATCTAGTATTGAGCGAGAGCACTTCAGCCAGCGCCGACGGGGGAATAGCACCCTGTCAATGTATGTCCAATAAAAGTGCTTGTTTTTGCCATATCGTCATCATCATCATCATGTTTTTGCAACATCATCATCATATATGTGACAGCACACAGGAGAAAGTGCATGTCTTGTCCAAAACCTTGTTTCACATGTTACTAGCTAGACTGTACCCTATACACAGTGATGGAAGAAGCATCCTATCTCACTTCAGAGAGCCTATCATATGTTAACAATGTTTTTGTGTGGCCGTCGGACTATTGCCGTAATATTTCCCTGAGTTTAATGTTACTTGATTATGACACCTGCCCTGTTAGCACAATTTAGCTAAAGTAGCTAATTCAACCCCAAATGTGTATTGCTCGGCGTTCCCAGTGAACTAGCATTAGCTTGGGTCTGAGATATGAAAGACAACACACCACCCTGCGCTTCTTATTTGGAGGGTCCTGGCTCCAAACAGAAAAGATGGCACCGACCATAAGCTGCGACTCTGAGCTTCACATCAGCTCTAATGCAAACCAACCAATGACATCACACCTCGTGATGTTAAACTTATATACAGTCTATGATTTCAATTTGTTGCATGACTTCTTTTTTCCATAAAATTTTTTTTTTACCAAACTGTACTCATGTCAAAATACGTTGATGATATCTGACCACACAATGACCAGACCTCCTCCAGACGTGGACTGGATGATGTCATACCTTTCTGTTTGCAGTGTGTACATTTATAACTGCATTAGCAATAGTTTTCTTTTTTTAATACACTATCAGGTGGAAATGGACTCACTAGTTTATTATACAATAACACTATGTTGTATGTAAAGGATTATTCATTTTTATTGCTTTGACAGGGGTTACATGTTGAAAATATAGTCCTGGAAATGTCATTAACATAAAAGGTCATAGCAGACATTTGCATATCTTTTAACCTGCAAACTGACCGGCTGGTGCCATTACCAGCTGCTCCACAAGCATTTAAAAAAAAAAAGCCTCTGCTCTGTGAAATCAATTTTGTTTTAATTAATCTACATTAAATCTTGTTTTCCGTCTAAAACCCTTATTTGTCTGAGGGGGCGATTGCCGACCGTGATCAGCCGAAGCATATCTGCCGTCTACTGTCTGTTAAAAAATGCTCTCAGCATCCCTAAAGCACAGGAGGCATAAATCAGCTGTTGGATTACACCTACAATCTGCCTGTGTGATGAGTCCAGTGCTGCACAGTAGAGAGGGACAAGATGATGGTGATGATCATTTCCCAGACATATATATATATAGTTTGGATATTGTCATGTCAGTTTTAAAATGTCGTTTAGCTCAGGTGACGTTTATCTACGGCTTCATTTCTCCATTCTGAACCGCGATAGTGTCTTAAAAAAAAAAGTTCTGTCACTGAATCATATCACATTTCTCTCTCCCTCTATGTCTTTTTCCAACAGCAACCATTCAGCTGTTGTTGCGAACGGCCTTCCATATTAATTGCTTCCTCTCTTCTCCTGTGTTTATCTTTATCTCTTCCTTTCTACTTTGAGCTCAGTGCAGATTTTTTTAAAAATTTTTTTTACATCTTTAAAGGGGCATTCATCCAGCAAAACCCTTCCTTTTCTCTTCCAGTTCATCTCATAATTGATTCATAGTTTTTTTTACTCATAAATATGATTGATTTTGACATTTTTGGTTGCCCCGGGGAGAACTATCCCACTC
Organism: Euthynnus affinis; assembly: GCA_029490765.1. Taxonomy (NCBI): domain Eukaryota; kingdom Metazoa; phylum Chordata; class Actinopteri; order Scombriformes; family Scombridae; genus Euthynnus; species Euthynnus affinis. The sequence continues at coordinate 3,834,637 of CM055845.1, forward strand.
TTGACTGCCATCAAAATCGAAATTAAATACAAATAATGCATTTGAGAAGCACAATATAATTTGATTGAAGCCAGAATAGTATATTAATGTGTTAGAACTGCTTCCGTATAGATTTGTCAGGACCTGAAGGACATTCGGTGCTGTGATTATGGGTACGACTGTGTTGAATAAAAGGTACGAGGCACAGCTGAATGAAGGACCTCTAATCATAGTATCGGATGTCCTCTCAGGTGAAACTCTGCCCTGCAGGTAAAGACCATCGTCTGTGTTAAAACAGTCTTTACAAAGCGGTCCTGTTTTAAAAGAGTGCTCTTGCTCATGCATGGAGGATGATGCTAAGACGGATACAAGGTGATAACAACTGAAAACCGTCCCGAAAGTCCCCAGCAATCATTCTTACCGCAGCCTTATTGGTATGATAGACACATCTCACTGTATAGAAAACAAGCAGAAAATGCAGCAGTGCATTTCTGAAGTTCCCCCATGACCCATTCTTTTTTCACTATTAATTTCCACCTCATCCATCAACATTCAAACAGCTTATTTTAGCCAGTGCTTAACTAATTACAGCTTTAATTGAAGCTTTAAGTGTTTGCTTATTGATTATTGTGTTTTGTATAAAAATGAATGAACATTGTAGGAAATATACATTCGAAACTCTAAAAGGTTTCAAGCAAAATGGAAAGTTTACATAATTAGATGATAGCAAAGGAGCAAAAGCCCTAATGTGCTCCTCTGAGTTGACTTTATTGCATCATATTTTAAGGATGTGCCTAAATGGCTGTGACTGTATTTACCCACAAAAGCTGACATCGTCTCATTTAAAACGGAGCTTTTTAAGTTTCACAAAGGTGGTTATTCTTGCAGATCTTTTCTACTGTATTGTGTCACATTTACTTTTATTGTTTCCAAACTCTTTCCATGCTAGAGTTTAATATAAATGTAAATCCATGAAGGGATGCACACACCTGATCTACTGTATCTGTACTGGTGCAGCTACTGACCCAATTATCAGCCAGAACCGATTCACATTAAAAATGTTTCTTCATCACTATTTTGTGCTTTATGCTTACACAGCAACCACTAATCTCTCTTAAAATCTCTATCTACCTAATGGTCATCTTTCAGTATCTATATATATATATATAAAAAAAAGTGAACACAGTCTCCCATGCGTGTGATATGGGTGAAAAATAAGAGTGGAAGATAAGAAATGACCTGCGCAAAGTGGCTTCAGATGGGGGTTGTGACATCAATCGAAGCAGAGAGAATGAGGTGTTGTTGTCATTCAGAGGCAGACTTGTGCCAGATAAATGCTTCTGGTTTCTCTCATGAGCATCAGAAACACAACATCTGTTTCTTATTGTCTCTCTGTTACATCACTCGCTGGCTGCAGCAGGTCACTGCTCCGCTCTTCACACTCTGTCTGCGTATTTATGTGTGTGTGCATGTGTGTGTGTGTGTGTGTGTACAAATAATAGAGGGTAAGACACGTTCATATATGTCACAAAGCAGACATCATGTTTGTGTGTCTGTGTGTATGAGAAGGAGAGAGAGAGAGAGAGTAGTATCCATCTGTCAGTCTGACGCATCACCACAGTCAGCAGAGCTCTCTCCTTCACATGTCATTGGCTGTCGCCGTGAGACCGGGACTTCTTCAGCCAATTAGTTCAGAACAAGACAGCAGTTGAAGAGAGCGTGCTGTGTGAGCTCTCTCGCCGTATCTTTAAATGTCAGCGGCCACAATAACGTGTGAGGAGTGAGAAGGAAGGTGAGGAAACTGTACTGTAATATGTCGTCATATCAGGAGATGAAATCTGCAGCACCAGCGCTGTTTGAACACTGCAGTGACACAGCTGATGAGTGAAAAGTCCTGTCAGGTCTAATTACAGCAGCGCGGGGCTGTTTCTTAAGTGCTTCAAATTTTAAACAATCGCACTAAATAGACAGAACACATGGGCTCAATGGACCAGAATGCATTGTGGCGTGGACTACAGATACTGTTCAGACAATAGAGCATCCTGGGAAATTTAGGAATGTCAAAAACGGTCAAACAGTTAGTCAGGTCCTGAGTGTCTCTTCAAACTTTTGTTAAATAGGGAAAAAAGGGGGTTTGTAGAAAAGCATGTCAATATTTCTTGAAGTTAATATCTTTTTTTCTTTTTTTTTTATTTAGTGTGTTGCCGGCTTGTTGTTTGTTGAATGTAATTTATTGGAACTGAACCTGTTTTATCTCTCTATCCTTTGGTGTCTGTGTTCTCAACCACTAAAATCCCAATAAGCATATACAGTAGCTGATACCTACAGCCTGACTGATGCAGGATTTTTGGTGGATACAAATATAGATATTTGAATTTTTTTGTAAACTGATAACAATATTAGATGATATTCAGGTTTTTAAATAAATGCATTACAGACATTTTTGGTAAAGATACCTTTAATTTGTTTTTTTTTTTTTTTGGATAGATGTGACTGTGGCATTAACAGTCGATCTGGTGGTAGCACTATTTATCTAAAACGTCAGCAGTCGTTTACCACTTACCAACTTTTTCTGGTTATTGATACACTGATGCTGAAATCAGTCAGGCTCTAATCCTGAGTTTACTGTAGACCCTTAGTTTAACTGCTTGTCTCTTATAGGTTAAGTCTAATCCTCTCTGCAACACTGGCCTTAGCAGCTATTACAGTCACCTAAAAGTGAAAAGTTTTGCTTGGTGTGGCCTCAGCGTTTAATCTAAGCTCTCAGCTCTCTCTGGAACATGCAACAGACCGACACTCTCTGACGATGTAAGCAGAAGGTGAAGAGAACTATGATAAAGAATTTCCTGGAGGACGCGAAAGCTTAATCGAACGCTGACTCCGTCTCTTCTTCCACCCGCCTTGATCCTTTCAGCTGAACCCGCTGCTGCTGCTGTTGTTGCTGCTGAATATAAGACCGGACAGTTGTTTGTCTATTAGCGCCCGCTAATCACACTGAGCCACCCTTGTCAATAAAATTCATTATATCAAATGAGCGGCTCATCAGCCGGGCATTGCCCTGCTTATCAGCACAGCCAGGTCCAATTCATCATCGCTGCGTTTATGAAACATCATCATCTTTTTAAATCAGCGCGGCCCGGCATGTAACGGATTACGCGCCGAGCAGTGTACGGATTAGTAACTTTAAAGTGGTAACCCCAGTTTGTACAACTATTTAGAAAGGATGCTAATGATGTAAGATAAAGTTTTGGTTCCCACAATTAGAATTAACGATCATTAGGCTGGTTTCTGCTTGGTTTTAAAGTGCTTTATAGACTGATGGTACAGGCGCTACACGTCTAGCCTTCCAGTATATTGTTCTTTTCAGGTGCTAGGATACATTTTATATCTAGAGTAGCCTGTAGCACCATAACACGGATGTTCACAGGAGTTTACTTTTAACCATCTTTGCTGAGAAATATATCCGACAGATATCTACAGATAACCAGCAGATCCCAGCTTTTAATGTGAAAAACTTTCCGACAAAATGTAGCCCAGCTTTTGTCAGACGGCCAAATACATTTTCACCTGCAAATCAATAAAAGCACACTTACTGTTCCGCGTCGCGATCAACTGCACTGAAAATAAACTTTACCTTTGGAAAGCAAAGTGTACAAGCCTTTTAATTCAAGGTTGTCTGATAAAAGCAGTAAATTTAATTTCATTTGAGCGTTTAGAGAAGAATAACCTCCACGCCGCAGGTTCAATTCATCCATCAGAGGGAGGCGATTACATGCTGCGCTTACCCAGACGTCTCTGCTTTCACTGCGAGTTTGTCTTCTGCCACTGCAGAGACACCAGCGTCACTAAACAGCATGACACATACTGTAGGTCAGGTGGTGAACGGGTCTATTAGAAAGCGGTTGAAAGCAACTTAAAAAATGCTTGTTTTTCATCTGGATGTTTTCAACGTACAGCAAATGTCTGAATCTGAACAGACAGAGTTTCATTTAAGGTTCAATGATAAATGAATAAATACAAAACTGCAGACTTGAACCTGAGCATCATGTCTGAGGCTATATATATATATATATATATATTCTATATATTTGTGTGCTTCAATTTGACAGACTTTAAGATTAGATGAATATTTACTTCATGCTCAAGGTGCTTCACTCTATCTGTCTTTACTTGTGACAGTGTGAGTTGTGGGAATTCACACTGTTGCACTCATTATGGGTTTATCTAAATGTCAGCAGCTCAGTTATTAAATGTGAAATGTAAATTCAAGTGACACAGATGGTGTTTTTTTTTTTTTTTTTTTTCCAGATGTGGTTTTTGTTATTTTGGAACAATTCTTCAAATCTTCAATGTTTCTTTCTGCAAATTGAATCAAACAACGATTATATTCTCTTTTCAGGTTTCAAGCAGAGAGAGTGCAGAAGCGCGTTAATGTTCGCTGGCTCAACACACAGATGTAATAAACAGGCCCAGAGAAACAGACAGAGATCATGTCAAAACATACAGGAGCTTAACCAACTAATTAATTAGACTAATACAGCCGTGTTGTCTGTGCCAGCTGCGCTGTGCGGAGGTGTGTGTGTGTGTGTGTATGTCTGTCAGCTTGTGGTACTTCATCACTGTTGTTGTCACATGTCAGTGTCCTGATGCCAGACATGTCAGTTAGTGTTTAAAGCCAATTAACAGTGTCAGACGTGATCGGTAGCAGCTGGACAAACAGTGAAGCTGACATTATGTTGCTTTCAGCCAGAGACATGTCGAGCCTTGAGCTTTGTTTAGCTGTTAGCTTCTGACGCGATACCTTATCGATTTTTGCAGGGAAGTGCCACTGTCCCTAAAGGGGAGGTCAGAGGTCAGGGTCGGCTGCAGAAGAGCTCTCTGGGAGCTGGTGTCTAGTTGAATGTGCCAATAAGATATATCAATAATTCAGGTGCAGATTCAATGTGTGTTATAGAGCAGGTTAAGTGATTGGTTGCTTCAAAACTGACGAACATGTTTTTTTTATTTTTAGAGAAATAAATTTGATTAATTGTCAATGAAAATAATCATTAATTGCACATATAATGTGACGTATAGTTGTTTATAAGCTCTGTTTATGTTACAATTCAAATTTTTATAGTATTGTATTGATCACTTAACAATAATAATACAATTATTGGTATATTTTCTTATATAATACCCATATAATGCCATGGTACAGAAGACAACGCTGTGAAATTAACATACAGAAGCTGCATCAGTGCAGTATATTATCAATATTCAATTTAAATACATTGTTAGATGCATTTATATTTATATTCTTCTGTTCCTAGTTTAATTTCAGGTTCACATATTGACGAACCCTTTTAGATGATCACTTGTGATTTTTAATTGTGTTTATTTGTGACTTGTTGGCTGCTGTACACTTTCAGTCGTTCAGGTTATGAGTTGTATTGATGAACTATAGCAGCAGATATGACAGGCAGGTTTCCAGGGTCTGCTGGCAGATGAAGCAATGGGCTTTATCTCGTCTTTTCTTCTTCCTCTGCGTTCACTGAACCTTCAGGACGGCGACGGAGCCAGCTGCTCCCACGTGTTAACTTAACGCTTCCGAGACAGAAATCCATATTGTTTATTTGTACGCTATCAAATTAAAAGTAATAAGGACTTTCTTTATTTCAATATGAATCTACAGATGTGCTGGCTCCTCTCATACTGTAATGCTTTTATCAATGTGCTAACAATTAGCAATGAGTTATCTGTTAATGTGTTTCTAAAGAGCTCCGGAGGAAATAAATAATGACCGATATAAAAACTGAGACCTTGCAGAGAGTTTTTCTACTCATTAATTAGTCTTATTTGTTTGTAGAGCAAATACCTCACTTTGTCAAGACATGAATTGAAGTTTGACACTTTAAGCCTCTGCTGTATGCTTGACGGCTAAACTCCAAGCCGGTGAACGAAGCCATGGCCAGCAACAGACTCTGAACAAACCACAACAACAATGGAGGGACTTTCCTGAAGTGGAGCTAATAGAGCTAGTCATCAGTGCTTCTCTGTTTGCAATGATCTAAACATTATAGTAATTTAAACCCTCTCAGGTGTCACCATGTTTAGTTAGGATGACACTCGCAGAGATGGAAGTGCAAGGAAGTTATGCTGGCGTTGGACGATCCAGCCCTGGGGGCTGGGGACATGTTTCTTGAATCTGACAGCCGTAGGGCACAATATGTTTTTATGCACTGCTGTATTTGTGTTGACGTTTTAGAGGTAAATTCAATTTATTTGAACCGTTTTTGTGGTGAAAACTCAGCAGCTGAATGAATATTTACTGGATAGCTGCCCAAAACATGCACACATTTTATGCATGCACACATTTCCAGTAGAAAACAATACTAGCAGTGTGTGTGTGTGTGTGTGTGTGAACTTGACTGCTAATAGAGTTGTTGTTAAGTGATCGAGCCCCGCTGACAGAGAGGAAGCTAGACTGGAATGGAGATCTCTCTCTCTCTCTCTCTCTCAGTAAGATTCGTTGAGGGAGCTCCAGTAGAAATTTGACCCAGTGCTTGTAGCTAGCTAGCATCGTCTGGCAGCAAGCTAGTCAGCTGGGTCAATACTTATTTGGCTGTAATTCTCTGTCTGCAGTCCAAAAGCTGCCTGCTCCTATTACTGCTATTCAAAAGGCTGTATTCACTCCCCTTCTCTCTTTTTGTAGGCCAAGACACAGTCACAGCTCTGGCACTGTCCTGACTCCTCACTGCTTCACTCCAAACTCCTCTAATTCTATCCTCTCTTCTGCTCTCATGTCCTCTCCTTTCCTCCTCCTCCTCCTCCTCCTCCTCAGTCTTACAGCAGCCTGTGCCAGATACTTGAAGCGTTGAAATTTGCATGTTTCTTTTGTGGCTCCGGCGAATCATACATTGGCCTTGTTGAGACGATCGATATCTGCGCTCAGCTTTTATTCATCACAGCCTGCAGCTGATAAACACCGCCTCATAATAAGTCAGAGTGTTTTTTTTCAGAGTGACCTCTGACTCAACATTTGTTGCGCTCTTCCTGTTTCCTCTGAACCTCTTTTTTTTTTAAAAGAGGACATTAAAATTTGAGAAAGCGGAGAGTGTAAAATATGCAGTGACTTCCTTCTGTTTCCTACTCGTAAGTCAGTCACGCCACTCTCCAAGTGTCATTAAAACAAGCTGATGTCAAGTCACAGCAAACATACAGATGTTTACCAGCTGCTACCAAAGTTACTAATTTGTAATATTAGATTTGAGTCACAGAACTAAACGTGCACATTTTTGCAACATAACTGCATGACAAGCGTTGTAAAACTCAGAAAGTAACCCTTTTCACCAGTTTGCCAAATTGCAACTCTTCATCTTATTCAAAAGAAATAATTAACAGACATGATGAAAATGCTACTTATTGTGCAGAGGACAAAAATATTCTGGGATTTGGGCAAATCCCCACAAATTCATTGGTGTATTTGATTTGGACCAAGGGGGAAAAATATATTTTGTTGCCTCTTTGCCCCCCTTTGTCGTCACTTTTAATTCCTTTTCAATAAAACACTGTCATTTAAATGCTGTTGAAACGACGGTTGCATGTCATGTAACTGCTTAAACAAACATGTCATGCCATGTTTTAACCTTTAAGCATCTACTTGTCACTCACCGACTCAACAAGTCCTCCATATTAAATGATCAAATACATCATTTCATCAGGACCGTCCATCCACAACGACCTCCTTCCTATGAGGATTCAGTCGCTATGACATTACATCACCTGATTTCCACCTTTGTGAGAGGTGGTCTCATTTTTTTGGGGGTCTCTACCAATCAGTGTTTGCAATCTGTTCACATCTGAATACTGGATTTTGCCTTTCGCTCCATTGTTTCAATCTACAGTCTTCCCATGAGTTTAGAAAGCAAACATTGTCCCAGATATTAATTTCTTTTAGAGCAGAGTTTGTCTCGGTAAAGAAGAAACCCCCGGCACAGTGCAGCCCAACTCTTCACCCATCGCCTCCTGCTCTCACTCCTCCTCTTAATGACATCAATTTGCTGCTCCTCTGCTCCGATGCGCTGCACCTTTTAATCCCTCAACATCTCTGCTTAATGATTCCTAATTCCATCCTACTGTAACATACAGAGAGAGATGATGTGTGCCTAATTTTGATTTGTCATAGGAGGGGAATCAGAGTTTTGTAAGTGGACCATATATGTACTTTGTGTGTGTGTGTGTTTCATCTCAATTACCGTAAAGCTTATAATAACGTAACATAGGGCCCAGAAATATTGACATACCTGTTCTCAGAGTCCATTATGTCACTGATCTGAGATCAAGTTGACAATACGAGAGCGAGATCCAGTGAGTTTTTCCATCGGACCCCCATTTTAACCCGTGTGGTCATGTGATCGTTCATGTTAATGGCCTCTGTTGCTGCCACGTCGCCGCCTCTCAAGTTGATGAGTATGCTTTCATCATCACAAACAGGGAAGCAAAATATCAAATAATGTCCGCCTGCGATGTCTTGTTTTGTCCGACTGACAACCCAGTCGCAGTTCAATCTTTTCATTCAGTCATTGACTCATCAACTGTCCTTTCATTTCACATTCAGTCACTCCCGTCTGCTCCCCGGTAACCCCAGTCCCCTCCCTCACACCCGCTGACTCATGTGTTCCCCATTCCCTCTTTAGTTAAATAGTATACACACACACACCTGTCCTCTTCTACTTGTCCTCTGCCAGATTGTCTATCATGAAATACCAGCTGCAGTGTTTCAACCTTTCATATTTTTTTCTTTTTTTACACTGCCTGTTTTTGCCGCCCGTTTTTGACCTCCTGCATGCTTTTGGACTCTTTTGCCTGCTTCTTTTTTCGCCAGGTGTTTTGGCAGCCTGTTACTGACCTCTGCCTGCCTGCTGACTTTGTCCCTCATCTCTCCCCCGTACCTGCTCTTGCCTGCATTACCTTAATGAAGGTGAACCGTTTCACCAGTGTCTCTGAGTGGTGCACTGGAGTCCCGTGTTTCTGAGCCATGACAAACCCAAAGAAGTATCTTTTTTTTGCTTGATTAAACTGTAAAGATGAATTATCAAAACTGTCAATCAATGAGTAGACAAATTATTTACTGCCTACATGGCTGTGGTTACATGTGCAGTACGTGTACTTGCATGTGTGTGTGTGTCAGAGTGGTGTCAGAGAGTATTACAGCCTATCAGAGCTAAATGTGAAACATGGCTGTAAATGGGCTCAGAGATAGAAGATGACGAGAGCAGCTTTCAGCAGGCAAGGAGACTACAATTACCACCCCGGCTCCAATCTTCACCTCGGATGAATGACTGAATCCTTGACTGTTTCCCTGACTGAGTAAAGGGCTGTCTGCGTGTACATCATATATTTCACATCACCATTGCACTGTACAAACACACACACCCACATCTCATACATATGTGCACACATCTGAATGCACTTTTCTGACTTTGTCATGCCGATAACCAAAAGAATTCCACTGCAAGTTACCAAGAAAATGTGGCCCTCAACTGAATATATTAGTACTGTGTTATATACAGTATATCTCCCTGTCTATATATATATATATATATATATATATATATATATATATATATATTTCACAAGGGTTCCTGGTTTTGCCTCGGAGATTATTTTCCACTCTCCTGGGCAGAGTATTATAGAGGCTGCTGTGGAAATTATTAATGAAAGCTCTGAAAGTGTTTTGGGAGGTGCATCTCAGGATGGAGTGTCAGAAGAGGGGGGGGCGGGAACTCCGAAGTGTAAGTCTGAGTTAAACACAGTCAGTTTATTCAGCACGAATCTGCATGAAATCCACACAAAACACAGATGTCGGGGTTAAATTTCTTAATCGCATGATGTCCCAGAGTAATTGTAGTCCGTGGAGAATATGGCAACAAACACTCGCTAATGAGCTCAGTAAACTTCAGAATATGCAGCGCTGCTTGAAAGTTTGTGAACCCCTTTAGAATTTTCTCCATTTCTGCATAAATATGACTAAAACGTGATCAGATTTTTCTCCTAAAGCTCGATAAAAGGGAACCCAATTAAACAAATGAGGGGCAAAAAAAAGCATTCATTTATTTATCGAGGAAAATCATCCAATCTTACATATTTGTGTGAGGCAAACTTATGTGAACCCTTGCTTTCAGTTGTACAACAATAACTTCAACCAGATGTTTCCAGTAACTGTTTGTCAGCCCTGCACATTGGCTTAAAGGGATTTTTAGCCCAATCCGACGTACAGAACAGTATCAATTCAATGGATGTTGGCGGGTTTTCTTTGCATGAACTGCCCACTTCGGGACTTTTAAGGTTGTTGTCTTACATCATGACCCGCTTTCTGTTGACTTTCAGTTCACGGACAGATACCTTGACATTTTTTCAGTCTTGGTATAACTCAGACTCCTTCAATGCAAGTTGCAAGTTGTCCTGTTCTAGAGGCAGTAAAGCAACCCAAACCACGATACTACCACGGCCATATTCCACAGATGGATTACGGTTCTTATGCTGGAGTGCAGTGTTTGCTCATCGCCAAACATAACGCTTCTCATTCAAGCTGAAAAGGTCAATTTTGGTCTCATCCATCCATAGAACAGTTTTCCAGTCACCTTCTGGCCTATCCTCACGGTCCTGAGCGAACCATAGACGAGTAATTTTGCCATGCACACCATTGATGTTCAATGTACTCATGATGGTGGACTCATGAACATCAACAGTAGCCACCGCAAGAGAGGCCTTTAGTTTCCTATATGGCCTCCCTTGTGGCTTCCTAGACTGTTTTACACCTGCTCTTGGTGTGATCTTTGTTGTTGGTGTCTTTGGTGTTGAATGTCTTCATTTTGTACATATTCAGTCAACCAGTGGAGTCCAAACTCTTTAGAAATGGTTTTTGCAACCCTTTCCATGCTGGCGAGTATCAACAACTCTTTTTCTAAGGTCCTTGGAAATATCTTTTGTTTGAGTCATGACACACTTCCACAAGGCTCTGTTGTGAAGCTCAGACGTTGACAGTGAAGACCTAGATTTCTTTTCTTTAAAATAAGGCAGGGCCTCCCAGACTCACACTCGATTGTCATCCCACACTGATTCAAACACTCGACTCTAATTTCCCCCTCAAATGAGATGATAATCCTAGATGTTCACATACTTTTGCCACACACAAATATGCAACATCAGATCGTTTTCCTTAATAAATAAACTGGTCTCATGTAGTTTTAGGAACTGTGTTAAAACCTGATCACGTGTTAGACTTTAGACTTTAAAAGCTAACCCTAACCCTCGAAGAGTTTACCAGCTTTTAAGTAAATCAGATGTATTTGTCTTTTTACAAATACATGTGAGCCCAACCATGAGCATGTAATTGCTTGATTAACTGGAGAAATAAGTAACTGCAGTGATAAATGTAACATGGATAAGATAAAATATATAAAACAGGCAGCACACAAAATCCAAAAGTAATAAAATATCGAACAGTAAAAGCAACACGATCGTATAATTAAATGTGACATTTAAAAATGTTAAGTAGTCTGGAGCAGATATGGAAAAGGACTAGATTACTGACATTTATGCTTTTATGCATTTGTCTCAAGATGAAGAAACTATTAAGATGAATAAATAAAGCAATGCATTAATATAAATAAATGAACAAAAGCATTCTTCTTTCATAAGGTCAATGTGGCTTTGACCTGACATGTAAAACATTTTAGGCGCTGATGTTTAATTTATTTCTTAGATGAAAAGCCTCATCACTCCTCCTCATCCAGCCACAGTGGCACATTAGTGGTTAGTGGTTTGTTTTTTTAAAGTCGCTTCATGAAGACAAGAACCTGACAGACTGTCAGGAATCCTGTCAAACCTTTACAAAACATTTTCTCTTATCTTAACATCACTACGGTTTAAGTTGGGGCACAAAGCGAATGATCAGGGAAATATTGTGGTTCTAGTTAAAAGAAACCAGCGTTGACTGTCCTCCTTCCTCTGTGGACTTTGTAGCTCTGTAACAACACCACATGACAGTATTTCCTCTTCTTCTCCCGACATAAAAAAGTCCTCTGTGGTCTTTGTCACTTGAACGTAAGCATACTTCATTATTGTTATTGACTTTTGCTGAAACGACGGATGTCTTCTTTTTAATATTTTTGAAGAACAGAGTCATCCTTCAGGAGTGACGACTTCATTTTAGGGCTTTAACTAAAGATAATTAACATTTTAAAATGAACTGGATGTTATTTTAGATTCTTTGATCATTTATATTTGTGAAAATACCCTTCACAAGTGTGTGTCTCTAAATCACTTGTTATATACAACAGAGATTAGACACAATTAGTTCATTGATTATCAAATGCGTTAATGTCCGTTAATTTTCTGCTGCTCTGTTGAATCAGTCTACTGGTCAGCCAGACCTGAAAGCCTGGACCAACTAATCACATTGTTATACATTACAGAGCAATGTAGAGGAAGAGAGAGAGAGAGAGAGAGAGAGTTATTGATTTCATGAAACAATCAGTTTTAGGGCTATTGTATTGAATTGTATTCTACACATATGCAAAATCTCTTGCTGACAACTGGACTGCGGATTAGAGCATCTCGTTAGACTACTTTTTAAACTCCCTCAACAGCTTGAGTCAATAAACATTTATTCATATTCAATAGGCAGCTGCCAAATCATTTTCCACAAAGCTAAAAATCATTATTTTTGCAGGAAAAAAATGACTGGACTCATTACAATTAGCTCAGAGATAATATTTTGAAACAGCACAGCGCCCATTGTGATTCACAATCCCTCCTAATCCAAAACCTCCCTACAGCAGCAGTACGTGCCAGGCCAGCCCCTTTATTTCTGTCCAATAATAAACGGCCCAACAGCACCGCTGTCCCAGAAGCCCCCGCGGTTGCCATGGTAGTTAATAAGGCTTGTTATGATCAAAGGCACAAAGAAGATTGTTGACTCTCCAGGGGGAGGCCAGTAGAGCCCAGAGGAATGCAATTAAGGCTGAGGCAGGGATCCTCCGCATACCTGATGTTACGCTAACAAGTGCGGGCGGAGCTACAGGACTCGCAACAGCTTCGGAAAGGCCCGGCGTGCAGGAATATGTGTGTCGGTGTGCCTGCGCGTGTGTTCAGGAGAGAGAGAGGGTTATACAGGCTGTATCCAGATGTAGAGGAGAGCAGTTTGTGTATCTGCAAAAAAACAAGCTCCAAATGAACGCAGGATTACAGCAGGTGTACGCACCCGTCTTCAGTTCCGCGTGCGTGTATGTGCGCGCGCGTGTGCGAACTGAAAGCAATGGATAGGCGCAGAGGAAGATGAAATGGATAATGGGTGCTCACTCAAGGCAAAAAGCTCACCTCTAATAACACAGACTGATGGTTACAATTACTATAATCACTAATAGATTTAGTGTAACTGCCATTTTAATGTGATTTTTTATGGATTGCAGAAATAACTTGGAACCAAAGTGAGCACATTTAATTTAATTACATACAGAGTTCAATTACTGGTTTTGTGCGCAGTTCCTCTGAGGCAGCGGGGACATCCATTAGAGGACATGTTTGCTTAACAGTGTTTTTGCCGCTCTGAATTCAATGTCATGTGTCTTCTGGTCTCGGTTATAATAAGGGAGGAAGTGTCATAGAGTAAAATGTGCCACTTTTCAACTAAAGTTACAATGTGAGTTACATAGCGTTAATGGGGGACATATTCTGCACATTTCCAGCTCTCTATATTTATATATCCTGGAGCTCTGCTGGAATATCTTTGCATGATTTACAGTTCAAAAAGCTTGCTCTGTTCTGATTGGCCAGGATTCCAGACGCCGCCTCTCAGCAGTTCTCTGGCGGCTGCGGAGGTTTGCGTGAACAAACAGTAGCTGTAGGATTTCACTTCATTTTCTTGTTCTTTGCACAAGATGGAAATTTTCTCAAATACATCTGTACATGTTGGAGCCTGAATCAGATCTGAAACATGCAAGTAGACTTTTATATAGACCTACCTTAAGTTTTGGAACTATATTATAGGCATCCAACATTATATTAGCATTTCTTACTGACAAGGTTTCACCTACATTGGATCCATTGGGCTGGGGGTTTCTTATTCCAAAACCAACATGTCTTTGTACCTAAATGATGAAAAGGTCATTTCCAAAACTTCATATGACCTTTGTCTGATCGACTATCTCTATGGTTACACTCTGGTGAAGTTTTAATCTTTCTCTAACCCTTAAGAAAGTAGTTTTAGCTGCTTAAAGTCCTGGTTAAAAGAAACCAAAGTGACCTGGCTGAAGAAAATAAGACTCTTGTGCATCGGGAGCAAAGGAGGAAATCAAATGATTGCCAAGGTTGAATCTGGATGGGTAGGTTAATAAAATGCCATATGTACACTACCTCCTGATTCCTACCAACAGTAAATACACAACCTTTCATCAAGCCTAATCAATAAAATCAATGAAAGCTATTTTTTTTGTTGGTTAAGGTCAACTAATACTTTGTCCTCATGCGACAAGCGATGTATTTATTGTTTAATTTGGATGACTGCTTTGCATTTTTCTGGGGAGGGGTTGGAGGCCAATTCTGAAAGGAGCAACAAACTAATCTACAGCAGCATTAAACATTAACAGAATGCAGAAATGAAGTGAATAAACACCAACGCAGACTGACACACACACACACACACACACACACACACAGGCAATAATATCGACTTAGCATCTTAATGTTCACAGAAGTGCTAGGCATTGACAGTAATTGTGTTTCATGTCTACAGGAGAATAATCAGCACTATTGGAACCACTAGAGGGACACTTTAAAATACTAAATGTTACGTTGCCATCACTTTAATGGAATTAAATAAAAGACTCATCAGGTTTAGTATGTGTGAGTCACTTGTAGCTCATGACACCTCTACTGCCTGCGGTGAGCACGTCAACACTTTCCTTTAGAGCAGTAATTATTTATTCATAATATGTGTCAATGAAGCACAAAGCTCACAAGCCCTTGAAACAAACACACAACTAATATTTTAAGATGAACTTCAATATGTAATGTTGTCTTGTGGGGTCCTATTTGATATGGGAAGGCAGATATGCAACGTGTTATTGACAGTAAGAACTCGCTTTGTCATAGTAAAGAAAACAATAATAAAACAGATTCCAACATTTCCAAAAATCAGTGACAATCAAAACTCAAAGCTTTAAAATGATCTCTACCTCCCAAAGACCCAAAGACCACGTCAATGGTTCATTCAAATTGACCCATGACCCTACTGGAAGCCATTGGGGAAAACAATTACAATTACTAGCAGCCACGATATAAACAGCGGTTGATTTTTGCAGGGTTGTGAACTCAAGCCCGTTTTTCAAAAAAAGCCAACGATACACTAAATCTATTTTTTTGAGTTAGTATATTCTATGTATGTACAGTCTTTATATTATAATATCAATTGGTCCTGGTCCCAGTCTATAGTGATGATTGTAGAAACTGTTATTTGCCGTTTTCCAGAGGAAATCAAGTAATTTTAGAGAAAATATGAATGCCTTGTGCTGCATCCCCTAAGTATAAGCCCAAGTCATGTTCAACACCCACCCTACTACAGCTGCAATTACTGCTACCTCTAAGCTTGTAGTTCACAGTGGTGTGTACACATATAACCATCCATCATCTCTCCTCTGCATCTGCTGAAGCCTCGCAATACCTCTGAACCACTTGCAGTGGCAGTCAGTGAAGATGGGAGACTTGTGGAGTCTGGAGTCACTGAAGGTGGATGCTAAAGGAGACACTCTTACATACATGACATCAGCTGTATTATCTTGGCCTTATCACTGCTGAAACATGTTGGGGTGTTAAGTCGCTCCTACAGATATGGTAGTAACGGTAGTACGACAATGGTACAAGAAGAGCATTATTGTATTATTCTCAATCTTCAAGACCAAAGACCAAATTCTGATGTTCATTTTTTTAGGCGTGTTGAACCTCAAAAAGAGCATTAACCACTGTTCTGTATCTTAGCAACTACAAAAAGCCTCAAACTAGACTTCCTGGTGATATTTCTCACTGTTACCTGTAGCAACATGCCCGCAACAATGCAGGTTTTTTGAAACAGCACCGTTGCCGGTCTGAATGTAGCCATGAACATGCATATTTATGAGATTTACATCACTTCTTCTTGTTAACATCAAGACGATGACACTAAGAAAGCGCTGCGAAATCTCTTCGGGAAAGAGAATACACAGGCGGACTGAATGATGGAGTGACAAGTTACAGGAACAGAAGGACGAGGACGGAAAGAGAGAGAGAGAGAGAGAGAGAGAGAGAGAGAGAAACAGAGACATAACAAGGGTGATAGGAAGCGAGAAAGAGAAACCAGAGGTGGTGTGACACAGCGTTGGGTTGGACGTTGCATGTGTGTGTGTTACCAGTTTGGAAAGCTCAGCGGGATAATTGGTGTCAGAGTCTAGCTGAAGAGCCTGTCGTCGCTGGACTGGGCGGGTTGACTGACTGTCTCCAAGAACAAAAAGGTGGATGAAGACAGCGATAAAGACCCGAGGACAGTCTTGAATAATGACACAGTCAGAGCTATGAACTAATCATTTTACCAGGCAGTGAGAGGAAGTCAGAATTGTCTAAAGCCAATTCCTATTTTTAGCTGCCAAAGTTGATAAAGGAGCGGTGGCCTGTAGTCAAACTGCCTCTCTTCTCCAGAAATACTAAGAAGGTAGAGACAAAAGAAAAAAAAAAAAAAACAGCCCACTTCAGCAGATATTTTACAATAGCAGTTGGTCACCAGGGGAAGGTGAAGCGAATTGCTCACAGTAACAAATCCACAGAGAATTTTTACCACCAACGCTGCAGCTCCTCAGAGCTTTGTAGCTTCTTTTAGCTTGACACTCGTTTGGTGGCAAAATGGCACATTGAACGCTCTTCAGTCTCTGCGCTTTCATTAAACTTGTTTCTAGCGGCAACAAAGCCTAAGAGAGAGACTAACTGGTGAAGAAAGTGGAACATCTAGCAGGTAAAGAGACACATATATTTTTCTCAGGAGTGAGCAGAGACCAAACCAGAGCTAAAAGGACAGTGGGACCTATATTTATAACATACACAAAATGCATCTTCTAAGGGATGATAGCCACAAAGACTCGTTGGTTCTTTGTATGGATTCAACAAACAACATATACCGTGTTAATCAGTGAGCTCCAGAGGCGCTGAAATGTGGATTTTTACCTTTAGACAGAGTCATGCAAGCTTTTCCCTCTTGTTTCCAGTCTTCATGCTAAGCTAAGTTAACCAGCTGCTGGATCTAGCTTCATATTTATCATACAGACAGAAGAGTGGTTTCAATCTTCTCTGCAGGAAAGGAAAACTATTCCTTTGCTTGTGGAGAGAACTGAGAGGCAAGGGTTATTATTTTTTTATGTTCACACCTTGGATAAAGATCACATTTTAACATCAAATGTTTTTTTCCCCCTTTGTTGTTGGTCTTATAACTCACTACAACTCCTCTACTTATTTCCTTACAGTCTCTGTAAACCCCCCCCTTTCAGTCCAGTCCAAGCTGTTTTTGGTCCACAGTGTTTGAGCAGTGGAACCCGGGCCTCCGCTAACCAGGTTTGGGTCTTTAAACATTACATACAACTTCAGAGAAAAGTCGACCCCCCCACCCTCCCTCCCTCCTTCTCAAAAGGTGAACACACACCATCTGCCATGAGGCTTGTGTGACGAGCCGCACACAGGGATTGCTTTAGTTTGAACAAACTTCAAAGACCAGACAACAAACTTTAAAAGGCTTAAAATAAATCCACTGGAATCCATTCAAGAGAACAGTACTGGGACTGTCTTATTGGAACTTAATCAAATATCTTATGAAGTTTTCTTTCAAGTGTCCCTTCAGTAGGAAAACCGCCCTACCCACTTTCAGGGGAAACGTCTCCAGAGAAACTGATCTTGGGGAGAAACATTTGTTAAATTTTTTTTCTGTAATTAAACACAGTCGTCACCAAAGAGCCAATGAAATAGCCCAATGTTAACTCTTATTGATCTCTTATTGATCAAGTGCGTCCAAAGTGTTTTTTTCTTTTGTCCACTTTCACCTCCATCCTCTCATTTATCTAGATATTTATCAATAAAACAACTGGATATTATTCTATCATTCTCTTAATGGTGGAAATGGCTGATGTAAATGCAGCACAGAGGCAGGACTCCTTCACAGCTCCAAC
Source organism: Euthynnus affinis (assembly GCA_029490765.1). Lineage (NCBI taxonomy): Eukaryota > Metazoa > Chordata > Actinopteri > Scombriformes > Scombridae > Euthynnus > Euthynnus affinis. The sequence continues at coordinate 3,852,840 of CM055845.1, forward strand.
AACAGTCTGTTGGTATCAGACTCCCCTTACATACTGTAACCGGTGTGGTGTCGTATACCATCTGTGTAGTTCCACTAGCAAGAATCAGTTTCCCACTTTTTTTTGTTATAAATAGCTTTCATGTTAGTCAGTCATGATTTCCAGTCTGTGGGAGGCAAGTCCACAGCATCCGTGTCTCCAAGAAATTATCTTTGTATACTACTAAACCGCAACGGCAAATATGTTTCACAGGAAATGTAATCATGGCCGAATAATGTTTTCTCTCAAAACACTGAGAAAGTTCTCCTGAGTTGCAAAAATGTTGACAAAGACAACCTTTATTTTCCTTTCTGCTGATATATCAAACCTTGTGGTACAATAGGACGTCCTCTAACTTTTAGGTCATTTGGTTATGGTTAGAGAAAGATCATGGAAAAAAAAAGTCTTCGATGACATGAAGTGTATTAACAATATTTCATTAACCTTAACCAAAGTGCTTTTGTAACCCAAAGCTAACCACAGTTGGGATTCTGGATGCAAACCTTGGTGTCTGGCGTCAGAGTCCTGCATATTGTCCACCATCAACCCAACCTCAACCTCCCTCCTCTAACTTCAATGTTTAAATTTAGCACAAATTATATGGAATTTGCCAACATAACATATTTGGGACGACAGTTTATAAATGTCGTATATAAATGTAGTTTCAAGGAGACAGTGTTGGTCCACAGCCGTGTCTCTTGCCCATTTAAAAAGGGTCACATTGTTGTGTTTTCAGAAGCAGCTTTCAAATGGTCGTCCTTAGACAGAAGTGCAAGATTCTGATATTGGGGCAAGACAGTCAAGTGTCCCAAAGACACTTGACTGACAAAAAGAAATTTGAAAAGTGTCTTTTTTATGATTTTGTTTCTATGTTTGGAAGGGGATCAGCTGCTTCAAAGATTAGACAGGTTTGCTATTGTTTATTTTATTAGATCTTTCTCCTCCTCCTGTGTTGTTACTCCATGTAAAGCCCACTGAAGTGTTACAATCATAAAGGACTGTATGAATAAATAAACTTCTTAGAAACGAGTAGAACCAAATGAGGTACTTACATACAGTGTTGGTGCAATGAAGCTTCATCCATCTGTTTTCTGTTTAACTCCCTCCCACTAAGCAACCTCACAGTGTATTAATTGTTTCTCCTTCCTCTCTGCTGCATCTTTAATAAAGATGTTCCAGGATCAGATCAGTCTGCCTACATGTTTTTTTCCTCACATATCAAGGCTTTTTAAAAAAAAAATGGTTTGCTTGTTTTTTTTTATAATAGTCTTTTATAATGCCGCCTCTATTTTCGAATAGGAGATGCATCAAAACAACTTTGTTTTTATGGGTCAGTCGTGAAAATTCTTCAGGAGGTTGCACCTGAAACAGGAACTGCATTCTTGAAAACATCAGTCGCACAGGCTTCAATGAAGGTGAAGGAGAAACGGAGAAAGTATATGACAATTCAGCATCTAGTCGGTTCATCCAAACAAACAGAAAAAACTGGAGGAGAATAATGTATTATTCTGTCTCAAAGTCAGTGCCCCATGTACCTCAGCACAACGAAGCCTGTATCCTTCACATCACATTCCCATGTCCTCCTGCATCACTACTGCTCTGTTTATATATACGGCTGAGGAAGGCCACTCTGCTCAGAGCAGGATGTCTACAGGTTATGAGCATATAAATATAGAAGCTAGGACACACATTAAACATTACGTTAAGCACACATAAAATCGAATTATTTTAAGTGTTAAGCACATATAAATATGCAATTACACATATACTCCACATACTGTGTTGAGTGGCTTGTACAAGCAGACACACACCGAGTATACTGGCTCTTACAAAGTTAAGCACAGGGTTGCAAACTTTCTGTGGAGGACACTACAACTATCTATTATTGTTGCTCATATAAAAAGCAGAGTGTTTGAGGTTTTATTACAGATGCAGAGAGCAGAGGAGAAGATGAGGTGGAGGACCTGTAGTCAGGTCCTTCAGCCATAGTGTATATATAAAAAGGAAACAGTCATGTTTTATGTGGGGGATGTTTATAGTTGCACAAGGTTAGTGTTGTCTAAGAACACGAGGACATCTTGAACGAGGTGACAAACTACCAGCCATCAAACTCTGGCTGGTGAATCAAGCAACTGCGGTGAGTGATTATCCGCTGAAGTCTGCGGATTAAACCTCCAGTTTCCTGTTCTGAAACATCATATAAGGAAAAGCAGTAAGCAGCTTTAACCAATGAAAGCACACAAAAGTTTAAATAGTTTAAAATGAAACTTTTGGCCGGTTGGTATTCGACATGACTCGCAGTGCTGAGGCTTAAACAAAGCTATACTGCAAGTGCTCAACATCAGTGGAGCATAATATAATGATGCCAAAATATCAAATTGGAAGTGATTTGTGAGCATTCAGAGGCAACACATTTTCAGAACAGAATCTGAATCATTTAACTGCATTAATCTATGTGCTTGCATTGGTTCTGGGTGTCAACAATGCATAATTCATACACTGACACTTAAAAAAAGCTTTGATTATCTTTAACACTACTGTATATTTTTAATTGTCTTGGTTTTTCTGTAAAATAAGGTTGAAGACAAGTCTGTCTGAAGCTTTAAAACTGGAGCTGGTCTCTTGGTGTTGGTTGTTGCCACTGTATCAAACAGTCTAAACACATTAAATGTAGAGTTGAGGTGTTCTCGTTACAACAGCAGGGACAGTAGCTCATTAATACCGTAATAATAGCATTAATCATAGTCCCTAACATGGTGCCATATGTACACAGATGTGTCTGACATGCCTGAATGAGAACATTATCTCATCACAGCAGCATCACAGTCTGCTGACACACCGATACACGGGCTACAACGTTCACTGTTTGGACAAATATTGGGAAATCCCAGCATCCCACAGGACCAGTGCATTCTCGGATTGAGTGTCAACTCCTGCCACCAGTACAGGACTGGTCGTGCTGGGTCGCATGCTGTAAAAAAGTAAAGTATACTTATTGAAAACAAGTAAATCTCATCTGGACGGTGGACCGATCATATTGGCTATTTCCACCAACTTACAGATGATTTGTAGTCCTAATCATAAGCATAAACTGTGAGTGAGTGAATACAGAAGACGACACAGGTACAATAGAGTCGTGTGCCTTAACCTTCCAAATCCAGCAATGTTCAGGTAGCATAACAGAAACATCCAATAAAAGCATTTCCTGTTCCTGCATCTGGGCACACAGCAAAGGCACCGAGGAAAACAAGACAAATATGGATGAAAATGTGGGTTATGAGATGTGGGCAGTGTGTAGGTTTAGGGTCTTTAAAGCATTTTATTGCGTCTTAGCCCAATATTAAACCTTAATCCTTTAGATTTTTAAAGTTTGCCATTCGAAAATATTTGAAATTCATATTTGCAGATGTTTTAAGATTTGCTAATTCTTAAAAAAAAAGACAGACAGGAAACAATAAAAGATTTGATAAGATATTTGTTAGTTCCAGACTTTAATAAATCAGGGTTATTTTTTACCAAGGAACCAGATCCAAAATGACACCTGCTGAACCCAACCTGCAGCACAGAATATAAACTCTGCAGAGTAGATAAACATCAGCTGAGCACAGAAAACGAATAAACCGCTTACTTCGACACCTCAACACACCTGACGTACACGTATAAAGGATGCAGGATTCAGAAAGTTATGAAAATTGACGGATGCGGACCTCCGTATTCCGATGTCAGAGAAGATTTCATCTCCCAGCTGACACACCGACTGGTAAACACCGGAAACAGACTCTGAATTGATCGGATTGCGAAGCCCCAATCGGGGTTTTAACTGCCAATACTGTGCCATTAACCAACTGACGCAGGTTAAAAACTGAGTTTCAACAGAGATGCAGAGGAAGCCCCGTCTCCTCCTTCCTTATCTGTGATCTGTTTGAATCCCGGAGGAGACAAGCGTGGATGAATGACTGCAGTTTTACTTACAGGTAATGAATGAATGCGGTTGATCCATTGTGATCAGATAGAGGACGCGCTGTCATTACTGCAGTCCGACATCCAGATAATGTCCACTCTAATCTGATAGAGTGTAGACGTCCATTATTCAGGCAGATATTGTACTGTCAGTGGTCAGCAGGCTAGATCAGTGGGAGCTTTATTAGAGCATGGGTGGGCCACAACTGTATGTAGCTGTCTTTTTTTTAAACATATGTTTCAATATGTGTAAATTTGCTCGTGATCATTGTAATAAACAGCCCCTCACTTATTTGACCACAAAGCTCTTGCCTGTATGATCCCATAATGCTCTTCGATAATTGCAGACATTTGACACTTCCCTGTCTATATATACTTAAAGCAGCTCATTTATCCAACATTCAATCCATTAAATCTGTAATCCATTCGTTCATTTTTTACCCTTTAGTCCACGCGTCCATTTGTGTATAACTTTTTATATTCGTCCACCCATTATCCATCCTCCCACGTAACACATGTGACCAAAAGCCTGTATATTTCATTAGAGGTTGTTCAAAGTTCAAACAGAGTTCAGTCTCTTTAGAGAGACAGTCAGGTACAGCAAAGCAGAAAAAGGCCACTTTCAACGATTCTGTGTGTGTTGAAGTTTGTTTTTTTCATAAATGTCAGAATTGTTGATCACTTACCTTTCTGTCATCTGGTGGCCCGATCAATCCTTCCCGCGAGCTGAAACGAGAGAAGAAATGTATTTTTGTCATTATTGCTGCAACTGTATTATTTAAAAAAGACACTGCACGCTAAAATGTGTTTTTTTTTTAGCTGTAAACTAAATTGGACTGTACAACATCAATGCTGGTGTTCATATTGACAGTGATGCCACATTTGTAAAAATATGCATTTCACAGGTTGAAAATGGCTCAACGTGTCATCTGCTGCTAAAAATCAACCCAGAAAAGGTGCAATGCTGACATAGAGTCGACCATTCAGGAGTCAGCCACCTCCCTCAGCCCTGCGCACTTTTATATACATTTTCAAATATATACTGATTGAGACAGTTTTAACTTCAGCAGCTAACGGCGAGGCTAGCCTGCTGGACGGGATCTCTCTATCTGGGACTGTCCGTGGTGGGAAGAGCTGAAGCCCTCCTCGCATCTCGCCCTTCAACGCTACAACTCTCTGGTCGTCTGTTCCTGCGGTTATCAGCCGCTAAAATCTTCCTTTAAAATGTTAAATCGCAGTGTAACCGGAGCTCCACTTAAAACTGTCTACGCTGTCCGTCGGTTGAACCTGTCCGCTGCAGATCCGTCAGCTGTGGAGCAGAGCCGCAGAGCCGCAGAGCTGCAGTCGGACAGCTTCGGTTACACTGTGATTTGATGTTTTAAAACAAGATTTTACCAGCTGATAACTGCGGGAACAGACGGCTGGAGAGTTAAAGAGCTACAGGATGAAATGTGAGACGACTTCTGGCTTGTTTAATTGCTGTTTGCATTGTTTTATTATCACTATATATCACTGAGTAACTCCTGCCCTCCTGCCTCACACACTCTTCATTCCCCTCTCTCCCATCGAGATTTTTTTTTTTAGCATTTCAAAATGATGCAGTAGGTGGAGTTAGGCTCAGACCTAGGGGTGCAGTTACACTTTAATGTCATGAATAGCAATAACATACAGACTGTAGGGGAATTCTTGTCGCTCCTGCCTTCCTACAGAACCATTTTCATAAATCATCAAAACAAAAATGTTTCCCTCCACCTTGCCAAACAAGCTGATGGCGGCACGTCACACATAGTCCTGGTTGCCAAGGTTGTTGCTAAGGTTTTTCCACGTCATGTTTAAATTGCCCATTCTCATATTTCAGATCGGATTCCATCATGAATATGTATGGATGTATTTGAGAAGTTTATATTTCAACTAAGGAATGGTTTATTGATGCAGTGGATGGATATCTGCCGAGGGGAAGCTTCCAAGAGAGCTGTCCAATCAGAACAGAGTGGGCTGATCAGGAGTGGGGCCTTAAAGAGACAGGAGCTAAAACGACCTGTTTCAGAATAAAGGATGAACTGAGGGGCTGCATAAAGGGCCAGTATGAGATCAATAAGGAGTTTTTTTTTTTACTGTGAATCATGCAAAGATATTCCAGTAGAGCTCCAGAATATAAATATAAACCTAGAAAAGTGCAGAATACACGCATGTCTGGTGATTTTCTTTAATTTTATACAATTATTTTCCTTATTAAATCCCATGAAAAGACCAAAACCATCAATACTTTGACTTCATAGCCTGTCTGCAGCTCTCTACCCCCCCCCGCCCCAAGTAGTTTTAAGCAAATGTTATTCAAAAAGGAGGAAACGGAGCATTTGTTGGGGACTATTTCAGCAGCAGATGAACCCACATTTGGTGCTCCAGAGAGTATTTCTGGCAGCAGGGTGGTGTGTGGGATGGAACGGGATTGAATCAAAATAATCTACAGTGTGTGTGTGTGTGTGTGTGTGTGTGTTCATGGTGATGAAGAAACATGTCACCCAGTGCAGCGGTGTGGCTCAATGATGTGTTTTTAATGGTTTTTGAACAATGGAGCTCCATGGCACAGAGGGAGGACGATATATCAGGTACAGTACAGTAAATCAATTGTTGGCTGGTTCTTCAATGGGATTTTTTTTGACAAGAAATAACTTACCTCCTTAATGTGTGACACACATTTAAACATATAAACTAAATTGAATAATGCTATGCTTTGGGGGGCAGTTTGCTGGCATGGCTTGTCTCCTTAGAGGGAAGAGTCACTGCAAATCAATACAAAGTTGTTCTGAGTCAACACCTTTATCATATGATGAAACACTTCTATCCTGATGGCCAATGGATGCCAACGCTCTCATCAATAGCACAAGAAGGGTCACTGAATCTTTTGATGACTATGAGAATGATGTGAATCATACGCTATGTCCTTCACAGTCACCAGATCTCAACCTAATTGAACACCTTTGGGAGATTTTGGACCGACGTGTTAGACAGGGCTCTCCATCACCGTCATCAAAACACCAAATGAGGGAATATCTTTTTGAAGAACGGTGTTCATCCCTCTAGTGGAGTTCAGAGACTTGTAGGATCAATGCAAAGGTGCACTGAAGCTGTTCTGGCGGCACTTTATGTCCTTTAATTTGTCATCTGTCCATATGTACAACCTTCACAGGTAATACAAAGAGTGGATCTACACTGTCACATAACCAAAATAACAAGAGGCGTTAAAACAAATCTGATACGTAGCATTCAAACGGTCGTCTTAAACATTTTTTATCGCAGCAATTAGAGCGAGGAAGGGCAGGAGAGTGAGATGACACACGGCGAAGTCATGAGTCAGATTTGATGTCGGGAGAATATCGTTGAACCCGGTGAGTCATCAAGACACCAATTCTCATTTCATCTTTCAGCGTTTTGTCGCCAAACTGCATCTCTTTGCAATAAAGAGACGCTGAAACAGAGCGACTCAGAGGCAAATGGATTCATTTTAAAGACGCAAAGGCAGCTGACAAATGGATGTCATCACAGAGGAGAAAGAATGAACAGCGACAAAAAACAGCAGAATAAATTACAGAGATGAGTTTTGTTCCATCTACATGTCTCTGTATCTGATAAATGACTTATAAACACTGGGGGGGAGGGAGAGGAGGGAGAGATGGAGTGTGATTCTAGGAGACAGAAAGCAAAGATGCTGAGAGAGAGCAATTCAAAGAAGCAGCAAAAAAACTGATCAGCTATGAACACGGCGCTCCTTGTCTCCTCGCCTCTCTTTTCCCTCCATTTTGCCTTCGCTCTCGTGTCATTCTTCTCTCCTCTCCGTTTCATCGCTTCAACCTTCTTTTCCTCCTTTCCTTTCTTAATTTGTCCCCTTTCCTTCTCCCTCTCTCTCTCTCTCTCTCAACTTCCCTTTCCCTTTCCTCCTTTTCCTTTCCCGAACTTATTGCAGAGGAAATCTCATCAGACAGTGTAGATTATCAAAAGCCTTCTCAGGCTGTCTGCCTCTGAATCAAATTGGACTACTTGAGTTTTAAAAGCCAGGCGGCTACTTTGATCTGGAGATAGCATCGCTAACATCACATAGGGCCTTTGACGCATGCGTGTGCATCTGTGTGTGTGTGTGTGTGTTTGTCAGCTTAAGAGATGGCCTCACAAAAAAGAGGCAAATCCCCCAAAGAGAAGACACAGTGCTTCTCAGTTTGAGAGCCATTTTGGGATTTGGATTTAAAAGTGAGGGTGGATGTTAGGTAAAGGTTGGTTTAAGCATTAAATGGTCAGGTGTTCGGGTTTAAGAAGTAGCAAAAATGATGGAGCTTGGATGAAATGCCTCCAGGTACACAGTGATGTACAGGTACAGTATGTGTGTTTCTGTCAGCTGCAGCATCAAAGTATCATGTTTTCAGTGTGTGGCAGCTCCAGCTGTCTCTGCGTGCTGCAAGAAGTCGACCTTATTTGGAGCGGCGCCCATGACGCTTCCTGGTGACCCATGACAGGAGGCCTCTGGTCTCACTTTGGGCTCAATTAATTATGAAGGTAAGCAGACAATCTGCTAATGACCATACTCAGTGGGGCTGGAGCTTATATTTTAGTTCAATCATAACCCTTTCTGCCAATGACAGTCACTTATCACAGCACATATGCAATAAATATACCAGGTGTCTGCCTGTCAGTAAACATGCTGCAGATTCCATCTGCACCGAGCCACCTAAACAACAGTACACATTATGTCAAACCCACAGATGAGTGCACAGGTACACACACAAAAAAATGGTCTATTTATAAAGATAGAAGCCATTTATTTATTTATTTTTTATCAAAAGGTTCACATGGAAATGCCAAATTTAAAAAAAAAAAAAAAGCTGGGAGCTGGGTTTTCCTTTAATACCAGCCTTGTCAAGAACACAAAGTCACAAGCCCAATCCATAATTGTGCAACAGCTGTTCTGTGTAATTAGCCTAAAAACAATATTGATGATAAAATACAAATGGACCAATGGATTTCCAAAAACAAGAATGCAAGATCAGGATCAGAAGACCAAAAAGTTCTGTGTTTTCTAAGCAATATTTTTTTTTTAGAGATGATTTTTTCTCATTGATTTACAGGTTTTGCGAGTTTATATCAATCAATCAAATTGATTACTAGTGTGCATGAAAAACACACCAACTGAGGCTCTGCAGCAGCCGTCATGTCAGGGTCATCACATCAACTCCGCTGCTCACCACAGCTGAGCCTCTGCATCCTTGCAGGAGAAACACTAGTCATGGTTGTCTGGTCTAATCAGCGGTAGACCTTACCCCCCCATCCAAACAAGCATTCACTGATATTATTCTTTTATGAATCCCTCCTCTGTGTGCCATCATTAACAGTGAGGCCCGTTTAAAGATGACGGCGGAAAAAAAACAAGCAGGGAGGGCTCCGTAAAGTTCAAGCAGACTTTGATGCTAAGTAAAAGGAGGAGTGCTGGAGGGAGGTATGGATTCAAGGGAAGGCTAATAGTCTATTATTGTGTGGCTTTCCTTTTAAAAGTTGGTATATGGGCTAATGGCATGCAGCAGGGAAACTTTTTATGCTGATGACGGTGTATAGTTTCAAGTATAAGTAAAGAAGTAAACAAGAGAAGTGCTGAGGCATGAATGTATTAGCATTTGAACCAGCAGACAGGCGGGTGAGCCCGAGTACATGGTATACGTTCAATAAACATATCATGTCCATACCTGCATACACACACACAAGCACACACACACACTCTATACATACACATATAAAGGACTAATGAATCATTAACAAGCTTGAAACAAATTAATTTAATTCATGTCTGTCTTATTTATTTTTATAAACACATTTTTACAACCTACAAGACAGTCAGACAGATTATATTAACAGCTGAGATTTCAGTATAGTGTCTTAAACTCTACTAAAAAAGATTTACAAAAGGTTTACAAGAAGATATAGAACTAATACGATTAGGAACATTTCAATAAACAAAGGCTATGTATTTTAAATCAGTTTGGAAGTGGTTGTGATGACGAATCTCAGATGAGCTACAAGATTGGACCCAATAAGCACTAATTTGGTGAACTACAGGTTTAAACTTGACTGACTGCCTTCAAATGTAAATGATTGTTTTAACTTGTGATCTGCTGCTCTGAAAGTAGTGGGGGAGTTAATTCAAACTTGGCGGGGATGAAATTTAAATATGGTTTCATAATTTTCAACCAAGTTTATCTTAACCACAAATAATCAGAATCTTGGTTTAAATTCACCCTTGTATGTGAATGCACCACCGCTATATTTAAATAGTGAATGGAGACAAACTCTGCTGAAAAATGAACATGAATGCACTCATTGGTTTTGCTTGAAGAAGCAAAATGAATCTGTGCAACAAGGCCAACTAGAGAGAATTTAAGACACACATATTATTGCCAACAACCAATTATTTAACTTGTAAGTTATGAACTGTGTTTGTATATATAAGCAAAGACTTTATGCGTACGTGTTTTTAAAATGCAAAGAGCAGGTAGCAGACTGAGAACTGCACACAGCAACGTTCATTATAGGAACACATCCAACTGGCGATGGCGATCAGATCCAGGAGACTGAGACAGCAAAGCATGTCTTCATAACAATGCAGGAAATATACAAGAAAGTCAAGAAATTACTGTTACTGAAAATAGGACAAGTAGGGATCAATGTAATATATATCTACAGTAGAGTTTGTAGAAAATGGCTGTTTGGTTTTTTAGACTGATTACTTTAAAAGGAATGAAAATTGAGGAAGATAAAATCAAGGACGCCAACCACAGTAAAACCTCAAAGTATGCAGATATGTGGTCAGTATGTCTCAGAACACCCACAAAAACCTTCAGCGAATGAAGGACATTGTGAGAAAACCAAACAAAAGGAGTTTAATATATTAAACAGGTGGCTGCAAAGAGCACAGGTGCAGAACACATCAGAGATTTCTACTGGAAATAGATCATCCAGAATCACTAAAAGACCAAAACAAAGAATAAGCTTCATTTAATAGATTATAGACTCTTGAAACAACTGTTACTCAGGAGTTCAATCTAATCTGTCTGTTGTATAATAAGTAAATGATACATGGGACTCGTGCTGTTCGGTCTCCATCAACTCCTGAGAAAAATTTCTGGCTCTGTAGCTGCTTGATGTTCCGCTTTGTTCACCGACTAGTCTTTAACTTTGCCATTTGGTGTTGTGCTGGTGGAATAGTTCATCACAGCTTGTTTTAGAGGTGTGAACCAAAGCAGTAAATGTGCCATCAAATCAAAACTTTGAGCCTAAAGAGGCTAAAAAACCTCCAAAGAGCTGCAGAGTTTCTGATAATTCTCTAGGATTTTGGCACAAAGGATTCATTTTGTGCAATGTTAATATCCAAAAATACTCATCAGTGTAGACTGAACTATATTGTGCCAAAGTAGCAAACATGCAGGGCCTCAGAACTCGAAGTTTCTGTGTGTAAATGCAGGGAAACTACGACAAAAGGAGAAAACATCTCCTCAGCAAAACTTCTCCCTCATAAATGAAGGGTAAATAAATCCGTTTAAAGACCTGCATAATATGACAGAGGGCCACAACTGTGACTCATTACTATTATCATCCCGTCGCAGCAGCCGGATCCACTGCACCACTGCAGCTCATTAACCCCCCTCACATCTTCGCTGCACCTCTCCAACTGATTATCTCTGGTTGGCTATGAAACCGCGAGAAAAGACACATGCTTCCTCAAATGAAGGCACATAACGCAGACCTCTGTGCACGCACACAGCTGTACATTAACATTCAGTATGCTGATGTTTTCGTCTTAAACACCACCACCTACACTTTTCAGCCGCAATTCCTGACAGTAATCAATATGTGGATGTTCTCTACTCTGTTCTTAAAGAGTAGCTGGTTAGTCAATCAGCAGTTACTTATAGAGATGTCTTTAAGTTGCTTGTTTTGTCCAATGTATAGTCCAAAACCTAAAGATTGCCTCCAGACAAAAAGACTATATTTAACCCTATGTAACATTTAGTTTAATGCAACAGAAATAGCCCTGGTTGTCCATAACTTTCTGCAACTTTAAAGGGGACATATTAGACTTTTTGTGGTTTTTTTGCTATGCTATTTATATACTGTTATGATGTTGGATACCTATGTTAAACATGGACAAAGTTCCAAAAACTTGAGGTTAACATGTAGAAATGCTGCCTGCAAGTCAAAAGCCAGGGATCAACCTGCTCCGAAAGCTTCGTTCATGTCTTTTTTTTTCTACCTTGCAGACGAGCTGACATCAGCTTGTTGCACACGCCCATAAATCTGTTCTATAGCCTTGGTTGCTAAGGTCGTTGCTAAGGTGTTGTTTACGTTGTCTACTCTTATATTTCGGATCAGATTTCAGCTCCAACTTGTGCGGATGTCTGTGAGTAAGTTGCGATTTCGAGTAAAGAATGAGAAAAAAGTGGTGAAGTCCTGCTACTATAGCTTCTTTCATGGTTTGTTTACGTAGCCTCTGTAGCTGGCAGAAATATCCTGAGGGGGAGCTCCCTGAAGCTGATCAATCAGAAGAGAGCGGGCTCATCAGTAGGGAGGGGGGCTTTAAAGAGACAGGAGTTAAAACGGCCTGTTTTAGACATAAAGGACCAGTAGAAGATAAATAAGGACTTTTTAACTGTAAATAATGCAAAGATATTCCAGTGGAGTCCCAGAATGTAAATATAGACCCTGGAAATGTGCAGAATATGTGTGCTTAAAACCACAGTGAACATAACTATTCATTGTTGATGGTCTGCAGTGAGAACATCAAACGGCGTGAGTACCGCGGACATGAATATTCACCACAGTAATGGAGTTAGCTCTGGCACTGTCAGCCGAACAGGTGGAACAGGACAGGTACGTGGCACCAGTGACCACATTAAAAGCTTGACTTGTAGTGTTTCACCACACAGATGGATATAAAAAACACACTCATTAAAACCATGATGGATTTCACACTTTAAACCGTCGTGAACGCAGCCAGATCCTCCTGACAACAAGACATAGTGACTAGAATCAATGCTATAGCGTCTTTCTACATACACGTCTCTCAGATTATATCCGCTCAGCCTGGTTCTTTTTATATCATCCCTCCATATCAACCCCGCCCCCCCAACATACACTTCCCCTTCTGTTCTCTCTCATCTGTTGTTTCTCCTTATCATTAGGTTTTGTGTATCTCAGTAAACGAATCTGTCGTTTCACAACCCCACTTTTTAGTCTCTGCACCGCCTCCCTTTTTTTGGTTTTACGCCGCTGACCCCTCTCTCTCTTACCGCACCGCTTTCAATCTTTAGCTGACCGTTATATTAAGTTACAGCACCATCAGTGGCTACCCCCCAAAAGCCCAAATGTAACTGCATGTTAGAGCTGCAGAGATAGCCCATGTAGACCAAAACAAACTTATTTGTCATCTTGTGTTTTTAATGTCGGTGGAGATTAGTGATGATGCAGAAAACATTAAAAAAAAAAGAAGAAATGTTCAGTAATCTTTTTCCTATTTAGTAAACTCACTAACAAATCACCTGATGGTTGCTATATATATCATAAAGTGAAGGAAAGAGTGTAAACATGATTAGTTCAGCTGCTAAAAGTGAATTCCAGTTTGTTATAACTTGGGTTATAACTTTTTTCTATCAGTTATGATGAAGTATATTTACTCAAGTATCGTACTTAAGTAATTAAGTACGATACTTTACCTTAGCTACCTTAGCATTAGCATTTAATGCTATTTTATTTTTTTTCCTGTACTACATAAGACTATAAGATTATACGTAAGAGCTATAGTTGCTTACTGTTACTGGGCAGATTTGTGGTGAACATTAAAGGACAGGTTCACAATTTTTCACGTCTGTCTTGAAACAGTCAGGTGTCCATATGAAGAGTGAAAGATCTGCTTTCAATGGAAGTGATGGAGGCAAAAATGGAGGTCAGCTTCAGAGAGCTACGTCAACAAACCACGATACAAACTACGGTGGCAGGATTTCACTACTTGTTCTAAATCTTTACTTTAAATGTTTCTTAAATACATCCATCCATGATTACAACAAGAAAAAACAACTGTTTCAATGTCCATTTGAGAACCTGACTCGTTTTAAGACAGACTTGAAAAATTGTGAACCCATCCTTTAATGCCATTCTGTACTTTAACTCCAATACATTTCAGAGACAAATAATACTCTACTACATAAGACAGCTATAGCTACTGAGGTCATTTTAAACATATGATCAGAAGATAGAAACATGATGCACTGCTACAGAACAACCTAAATGCTCCACGTTAACATGGAAGCATCGTGTTATTACATTCAGTAATATCAATACCAGGATAAAACTCTCTAGATTTATCTGCAGTGAATCGAAATATTTACTTAAGGACTTTTGCTCAAGTGAGGGATCTGAGTCAATTCTCAACCATTGCTGAGATCATCAGACAGGTTGTAAACAAGCCGATAGTTCATCCAGATTATCTAACGGGGGGGGTCAAACCGAGAGAGGGCACATGAAACGTTGTGTAATAATCCCTCACCGCACGAGTACAGTAGGTCAAAGCTGAAGCAGGAAGTTCACTCGCTGAGCACAATTTAATTATTCCTGATAGGAATGATGGGGGGAAAAAAAAAGCTACATTAATAAGACGCATGTTGAAATGAAATCTGTTTATGATCAAACACCGCTCGTGCCTCCTGTCATATTTTTATCACTCCTGGATGCTCATGAAATGTTTATTCCTCCTGTGCACCACACACACTCCGCACAACAACCCCATCGCCCTTTCTCTCGTTCCTTTTATCTCCCGCAGCGCCTTTCTTCTCTTCATCATGCTCCTTCCTGTATGTCACCCCTCCCTCTCTCTCTCTCTCTCTCTGACACGAGAAGTCCATTCCAGTGTCTCTCTGTCAGCTGACGCCATGCTCCATGACAGTTAGCCTGCTGACACTCACTATCAGCCGCAGCCGTCTCCACACAGAAGGTAGAGCTTGTTAAACCAAGTGGTACAGTGTGTGTGTGTGTGTTTGTGTGAGAGAGAGAGAGAGAGGCAGGGTAGGCAGTGTGTGTCTTAGTTAGTGGGTGTGTGTGCGTGTTTCTGTATCTGTAGGTGCTGGTGTGTATGTGTGAGTCTGGTTAAGTGGTGCATGCCGTAGGTATGTTTTGAGAGCACCCACGCATGCACGAGTCTGTGTGTGGGCGTGTGTGTGTGTGTGTGTGTGTGTCACATTGATTCTGCGTTGATCTCCGCCATCTCTTCTTCATGAATGATTCAAAGGACTCCAAATAGGAAATTGTCTCTCTGACCAGCCCACTTTCCATCTCTAAAGCCTCTCTCTCTCTCTCTCTCTCTCTCTCTCTCTCTCTCTCAGTCTCACTCACACACACTGAAACTCTCCATCTCCCTTGGCATATGCCACTTTGGGAGTGTGTATGAATGTATTTGTAGAGTGTCAGTGTGTCTGAATGCATGTGTGTGTGTGTGTGTGTGAGTGAGCCGCTATGCTTTCAAGAGTGCATATGTGATAGTGTGTGTGTGTGTGTGTGTAGCTGATCAGAGAGGCGGCCCCGAGGCTGTGGCCGGATCAGATTGAGTTGGCGGTGCAGAGCAGAAAGCAGCGATCAGAAGGAGATGCTCAGCCTTAATCTGATTGTGGCTCCAAACTCTGCACACTCCACTGGCTGAGAACCACTGAGGAGAAGTCTGGGACCACCACAGACACACACACACACACACACACACACACACACACACACACAGGACGAGCACCTTTCAAATCCAGTTAAAGGTGCTGTTTACCAAAACATTGCATGGGACCGAAACTATCCCTAAAGCTGTGTTAGTGAACTACAGAGCAAGTCCAAAAGATATTGCAATTTACAACGAAATAAATCAGTAAATCCTCACATTTGACGGGCTAGAAAAGGATTGTCGAAACAATTCACTGCATTGAATTTATTTTGCTTTGATGCATTAACTGACGAATCATTTGAATGCACATTAGAGCCTTTAGGATCAAGAGATAGAGCCGGTTGTCCACGAGTCAGTCGGTGAACTCTCGGCTTTTTAAAGCATTTTGATAATTATGTCCATTTATCATCAATCTCCGAACTAAATCCATCCATCCATTTGTTTGCTCTGTAGCATGATTCATGTCCTTGTGAACAGTAAAGTCTGCAAAACTGAATCAGATTTGTGTTTGATGGCGCCTTCTTTTGGATATTCTTTGCTGTCGGTCTGCGTAGGCTTGAAAGCACTTTGGGCGCGTGACACTGAAATCAAAGGTCAGATCAAAGCAATGAATATATTTTCTGTTCTAATGAGACTGGGGGGTCCCTGAGAAAAAAAAAACAACAGAAAACAACATATGTGCTGCCTATACCACCATAAATAATAGAAGTCCATCTTCAGGGATTGAAAGTGAAATGGCTTTTAGAGTAATACAAGTTCCCAACATGGTTCTCATCTGCTTTTGTTGTTGTTGTTGTTTTGTTTTTATCCATACTTTCCAGATGTATTAGTATCTGCAAAGTAGCTGGAATGCAACAATAAACTCTGCATAAATTCTGCATGAATGAGACTAAAACGAGCTCTGAACGTCCGGAGTCATCTCCCACACGGCAAAGAAACCTCCCCCCCAAGCCACAAAGAACCCAAAACTCATCAGCTTGTGTGTGTGTGATCCGTAGTCCACCCAACATCTGCACTTTGTAAGTTTAGCCTGTAAATTAATACAACAAAGCAAAACACGTCTGACCTTTTCCTTCAGTTATTCCCCCCCCACCCCCCCATGAACAAATGCCACCTTATTCATACTGTAATAAATATGGCTGAGCATTAACAGCCTCTGTAAAGTTACTGTGCTGCATGGAGGTCACACTGCCGTTATTAGAGGCTCAATTATTTCATCTTTGTCATATTCGGGTGCAAATTTGAATCCATTTACGGTGTGGCCACATACAGCGGGTCCAATAGCAATATTTATATTTGAAAATTTAAATAATCTAATGTCCATATTCATTTTTTTAACATAGCCTAAAGGCATTAGCTCATGATGGACCAGGGCTGCCCGGACTCTTCATACTCAGTGCATTAGTGCAATTTAGCAGAGCATCTACAAAACCTTTTTCGTAATGATTAAAATAGTTTATTTTTAGTGCGTTATAACCAACAATATGCAGCGTATATTGAGCGTGTTTCAGTGTGAAAATAATGTGAAAAAATATACAGAGTTGATGAGACATGTCACTTAAAGTCATCAGCATCTATCTTCAAGGGAACAGAGGATCTACAAGTGAAGTCAGAGGATCATCAAAGTCAAAGTGCCTCCCGTTCACATCGAGACAGGATCATGTTAAATCACAAGCAGTGTCCAAAATCACTCCATGTTTACAACATAGTTCACTAGATCCATCCACAACATGTTCACTACTTTCTAATGTGCTGCATGTTATAGAGGTGGAAGAATACGACTTGTGTGCGACTCTACAACTGACAGCAGTGAAGTAAAAATGATGATGGTTAGTAAGCCAAAGTAAGTCCAAAGTCTCCACTTTCTGCTCACTACTGAAAGAACTATTTGATGTCTTATCTGCTCTGTGGTTAGAAGTCACTAGTTGCAGCAGCAGTGCCGTTAAGCTACCAAGAAGACATGATGCATGATGAACGAGTGACCAGCATGTTTGGGTTCCTCTGATAGCCATCAAGGACAGGAAACAGTTAAATATGTGGGACACATCTGAACCGGAAGGCTATCAGAGCATCCTGCGACTCCGACTTAGTTTGGTTTACATCAGCTATCAGCAGTGATAACAATGATTTGCCACGGCAACTGATAATGGTTAAACTGGAAAGATAAGTGGGAAAACAGAAGACATATGGATACGTTAAGAATGCTAGCCCATGAGCTCTAAGTCGCAGTCACGACCTTCATGCATTGGTCACCAACATGTGTTTCATGTTGAAAATATTTCATAAACATACATAAACAGAAATGTAAAACAGTTAAGAGCCAGAAAAAATCGCTAATTATCTGCAGATTCTGTCTTCGGCTAAAGCAGAGCCTCCTGCAGAGCCTCCTGCAGAGCCAGGCATCTGTCTGTGTTCAGGACAAGAGGTCCTGGTGGATTTCAAAACCCTGTCAGAGGTCAAGGGGGTCGCGGAGGAAGCATGAATACAGCTGACAGTCCGAAATAGGCTGCCGCTGCCCACCGGAGAGAACCACAAGGTGCAGGGGGGTGCAGGGGGGGAGGAGGGAGTCTGAACCTGTGCAGGGAATAAAATGAAGAATAAGTTTAATTTGACCAGAAGTGCTGGAGAGGAGAGGAAGACAGCTGTGGTCGGACGGGGAGGTGTGAGAGACTCAAAAAAAGCAAGAAGTTTCTCTCTGGGTAACTAATTGTGTGTGTCACATTTAAATTTCAAACATGTTACCAAAAACAAGGCCACACTAGTGAAAGCCTCAGGGAGGGAGCGGGAACATTAAGACTGCTTTACTGCTCATTTTTTTAGCTTAATATGCCATATGGTGGGCTGTTTCTCCTCCACCATTAGACCCTGATGAATTCCGTGATTGCTGAAATACATCGGTTACACAATGTTGTTGAAATGTTTCCCATTTGTTTCATTTTAAAATGTTTTTATTTATTATTACCATTTTATTTTTGATTTTTTTTCCATCGCCGTACAGATTGTCTACTCCTCCAGCCGAGGCAGCGTTACTGAATGATTTACACATGACACACACCGTCTCTGTGGAGCTTTAGGGCTGACTCAGGTGCGACAGGGTGTCCTCATCTACCTGTGCAAAGATCAAAGCGTCAACAGCACATTCGCTTGTCTTGTGTTGGCCTGCTCAGCACACAGAGAGCACGACTACAGCCCCGGTGTTCTCATCATATGGTACAAAGTCAAGAGCGGGAGGAACAGAGGGAGGGGAGGGGAGGGGTTGGCACAATTCAAGGTGAAGTTTTTAAAAGGAAACCAGGAGAGGATGTAGGTGACCCCTGCTTTTCCTCCCTGAGAATGAACTAGAACAAACAACAGCCCCGTCAGTCTCTGCCTCTGAGGGGAAACACTGGTCTAACAACTCATTTACTCATTTTCAAAGTACACTCAATTATTAATTGCTTGAAAAATGTACACTTAAAGTTGATCATGTACTGACAGAAGGGCAAACACAATAAGGAGCTGGACTTAGCTGCTAGCGCTAATTAAGGAAAATAGGTGAAATTATTCGGGTGCCCTTCAACTAGGACGGTATTTGTCTCTTCAATCATGAAGGTAAAAACAGTTAGGTGGTAAATCACCTGACATTTAAAAAAAAATAAATGTATCCAATCATGATATGGAACGGAGAGAGGCGGGATATGTGTTGGCAAAAGGCTTTTAATTCATCTTCAACAATTGTCCTTTGAATGAGTGTTGGATTTATTACCACAGATTGATTAATCCATCATCTATACAAGTTATATTTTTAGCAAGTAGATTGATTGTTTAGCTTATAAAAAGTGAGAAACTAGCAAAAAAAAGGAGAAAACTCTTTCTGAGACCAATGGTGACGTCTTTGGATTGGTAGTTTTGCCCAAAACCCCCAAATTCAACTTGAATTCCAAAAAAAACAAAGAAAATCTGCTTTACAGTCTGTACAACATATAACATCCTCCATCTTTAGATCCTTGTAATCCTCACATGTGTGATATTAAGAGACTTTCCTCCCAAGAAAAATGACACAAAAGGTCGTAATGTCAGTTGCCCAAGAAATGACATATGGAGTTTAGCAAAAGTTTTACATTCCAGGTGTAGTTCTGTCGCTCACACTGCTCAGTCATCTCTCATATATGCTCACTCTATTCCCTAGCTGTCATGAACCGGGGGGTGTCGTTTGAGTTTCAGTTGTCACCGGCTGATCGCTTCTATCCAATAGCACAGCGACACATTTTCATTGTTAGCCCGTCATCATCTGGTTGCTGTCTTTTTTTAAAAATAATTAAGTCTCTCTCTCTTTCTCTCTCTCTCTGTCTGCTTTCGTCTGGCATGCGGCCGTTACGCTTGCCTCTCCACCTCCCCGTCTCCGCCCAATTTCTGCAGGATCATCAGCGTCATCACTTCATTCAAATTATCAGTCCCAGCCGTAGACAATCAGCCACCACCGTCAGATTAGAAAACACCCCCATGTTTCATTCTGGAGTCACACGGTCAAACACATATTTGGTCATTTAAATTTGGAGGAAATAAACCAACGAACATTTGGCTGTTTTGCTCAATGAATGAACAATTATATCACTCCAACAATCCGAATTTTCTTCCAGTCGACTAAATCATTTCAGCTCTAGTTGAAAGACTTTGGTCAAAACTAGCAAACTAGGAAAAAAGCAGTGTCGACGGTAACAAGCTCAACCTCCCAAAGGGGATTATATAACTTGTTCCTGCCCACTGCCCAGTTGTTCCACTGGAGCAGCCCAGTAACAACACGATGAACACTGGAGTTGAACTGGGTAGCTCTTTGGTGGGAATATAAAGTAGAGCATTTATAACATAGAGATAAAAAAAAAACCAAATAGAGCGAGACGGTAAAAAAAAAGCAAACAGACAGACACACACAAAAAAAAAACAACACTGTCATTAAAATGCAGGTATAAGTATGAGATGTAGACAGTGTCAAAGCCTTTTCTGGTGGGCTTCTAACCTGACAGGATGTCTGATGTAAGGAGCCCGAGGCCGAGTGTGACAGCCGGTTCATTCTATCTCTGTCCCGAGTCGGATATGTAGAAGAAATCCAGGCCTGCAGGCATCTCTACAGGAGCAAAGCCTCAACCAGCTAAATCCTTCTGCTTATTGGAAGATCCCTCAGCTCTGTCTAACACATCCTCCTCCTCCTCCACCTCCCCCCCCCTCCTCACCTGGATCTCTTCAACCCCTGCACACAAACAACAACAAAAGAACTGTATCTGTGTCTGTGTCTTCTCTCGATATGGAAATGAGCTTTCCTCCTCCTCCTCCTCCTCCTCCTCCTCTGTGCAGCATCGCTGGAGCCGGGTCTTGCTCGAGAACATTTTAGCAGGGTGTGAGTTTACCAACGCTGGTGAATATCGGGCTGAAACTGTTGATCATTTTGTTATTAATCAGTGATCATTTCTGTCTAAAACATGTGCGACGTGTAGAAATACAAAGAAGGGGAGCAAACCCTCTCATCTGAAAAGCTATCATCTTTGACTTGAAAGATTATTATTATGTTATCAGTCAATTTCTGCCATTGATTAATAGTTTCAGAACTCCACAAGGTGATTGGTCAGTTGGTTGGCAGCTTTGTCAGACCTGTAAGTCTGGATTAAACCCCAAAGTTATCCAGATACCCGACTGAGTGTTCAGTGGTTTTCTGTCTGAATTAATCAGCTGATCGTTCAGCAGCACCTGAACATGTGACTTCTGACTTGTTACTTGTTGTGGGAGTGTATTTGATCCCTGGTAAGGCTGCCAGTAATTATTATTTTCATCACTGATTATTCTCATATGGAGTCTTTCAGGTGAGAAAACACTAATACTTCAGTGTATCCACAGCGACATCTTGAATCTGTTCCCTCCCACGTGAATTATTTTGCATTGCTGATTTGTTTTTTTTAACATTTTGAAACCTGCGTTTTTGTTTCATCCATGTTTACCAGCTTACAGTCTTTCTCTGGTGTTTCGTTGTGTCTCTTGGAACATTATCACCGATACCTGTCCATCAAATTACCAGCAGAACTCTGTGTCGCATCAACTGTGTCATAAAAAAAAAAAGTAGAAAAAAGAAAAATGCTCCATGGTGGTTCATTCGGTTCGAGTTGAATTCAGTTAATCCTGGAAGTGTATTTCAATCTACTGAAATAAGTAGGACCACAACTAATAACTGTTGGCATTATCGATTAATAAATCATATATTACATACAGGCAGATATTTTTTTTAGTCTACAAAATGTCAAGTGAAAATGTCAGAAAAGTCACAATCTCTCAGTCCAGGGGGAAAACTCTTTAAATGTCTAGATGAGTTCAACTAATAACAAAGATTTTTAACAATGATATAAAACATAAAAAAAAGCAGCAGCGGTTCCTCACTTCCTAATCTTACGGCTCGTTTCAGCTCAAATCGTTTGACATTTCGAGCTTTATGTGCGTTGAAGGAAAGAAAATGTTATAAAATATGATTTTTTTTTAAAAACTTAGTTTATTTTAAATGGTGTCGGTTTGTTCATGTGATATAAATTTGATTTAGATGTCAAGAGATCCTCCGGATAAAGAAACAAGTATTAATTTTATTTCCATGCTGGAAATCCACCTTCCAACGTTTCACGAGTCGAGCAGGTTTTCAGAAGAAATAAACAAAAACAGTAGAATAATGAATATAAAACATATAAAGCTAAGCTCAGCAGCGTGCGGTTGACAGCCGGTGTGAAGTTTCCCACCCTGGTTTGCTTACAAAGCTTTTATCATCCCGATGACAAACTCGGTCACAGTTTGACAATATTACAATCATGCACCGAGCACTGACAGGATTACCATATTCACCGTTCTGCTCTCGCAGTTATGCCATGGCACTTAGTGATATTATATGAGATCAAACTCTGCAGTAATACAAACAGAGGACATCAAATGTGTGTTTTGTAACTGTTGCCAAATGTGCACTTTGATGTGATGCAAAGCTTTTTTTGGATGACAGAAGAAAAAGAAAAAAAAAAAAAACATGATACTAAAGCAGCGTTTTGTGTCAGCCGCTGGAATCTTAATCCCTTTCTGAGGCCAAAGAGAGGAGAGAAAGACTGAAACAATGAGCGGAAAGGTGGGAGAGGAAGAAGAAGAGGATGTGAGGAGGAAAGAGAAGGATGAAAGAGATGAGGAGATGGATGGTTGAAGGTCTGAAATAGGAGATGAAGAGAGGACATAAAGGAGTCAAGGAGAGGTGGACAGAGGAGAGGAGATGGAAAAATGGAAGAACAGAAGCCCAAGAAAAGACATCACAAAAGAAAAAAGAAGGACAGAGAGCGACTGACCAATCACAATCAAAGAAGAAGAGTTGCGTTTCTAATTTGCGGCGTTCTGCATGATTTACACAAAAATTGACCAGCTTAAGTTATTCATATCATATGGATGAAAAAGTGACTGGAGAATGCAGCTCCTGAAATTGACATGACACGATCCACTAGAGAGAGGACGCATCACTCTGTTGCATTTGTTTGAACCGCACAGAGTGGAGTATCTGACCGAACAAACGATCCTCAGCTGAGTACACACAGGCCTAACAACAACAACAACTTTTATTGACACTTAACACTTTTCATCATCAAATGACTCATGGGATTAACATTAATTAGCAACGGCGGATATGAGCAGCTAAAAGTGAGAGGCTGCTAGCTGTGAATGCTTTGCACAGTCCTGCTCTTTGCCAATGAGAAATGGTGTATTTCGCCAACCAGGAAGATCGGAGTCACTTGCACCGGCGCACCCAAACAATTTTTCACAATCACACGCTCTAATTTGAACTCCTAAATAGGAGTGAAATGCTGCTCTGAAGGCTTGCTGTATAGGAGAGAAGTGGTGCAACACCAGCAGACACAACACAGTCGGGTACAACGAAGAAAGAATCTGAATTTCATCGGCTTTATCTTAGCCAATATTGATCCTTTGAAATATGCTGGTTGACGCACCCTATAGGTTAATGCTATTAACAAGTCCGGGTTATAGGTGGAAGTAAATAATCGTCACTGTGGCGGCATCTCACCAGTAAAACTTCAGTTCTTCAGCACTTTTTCCAAGAATTCTGTCCTAAGGAAAACGATTCACCAAATGCCGATTACATACGGTTACAATTAGAAGATTATGCTCTGAAAAAAATCTTTCAACAAAATGTAATTCACTTATAACACATGGCTTGATGTCTTTTATGTTATATGCTGCTATCAGCTCTTTTTTTTTTTTTTTTTTGGAAAGAAGCTAGTAATTTCACTTTTATGAATCTCCATTAAATCCTCGTGTTTCAATCACATGCAGACAAATGGTCGACCGAGGACCACTTAAGACTGAGCCATCTGCCTAAATGGAGCTCCCACCTTGCTGATCTCTTTTATTTTTGATACTAGTGTTACATTTCCTGGAAAACTTTCCACTTTTCACGGTATCATGTGTTTTTATTAAATGATGTATTTCTTCAGGTTACAGTGTAAGAAATGGTGAAAGTGCAAGTTTGATGATTTAGGATCATAAGTAATCCCTGCTGGGATTAATTAGCAAACACAACTCTCACATCCAGACTGTGGCGACTGGACATTTTCCTTTCTCCCCAAAAAGCCAGTTTCAGACTAAAGTTTCATGAATGAGCTGATTACTTTGGCTTTTCCGAACCGTAAAAAATCCCCACATCGCGTCTTGATATATTTCCCATCTTTTCAGATCCGTTTGTATTGTGGATGAGAAGAGGACAGAGACATTAAACAGAACAGAATAGCCTAATCCTGGTTTGCTCACAGGGCCATTCAGCCTCAAGGCCCTCTGGGTAATATGAGCAGTGTTGCACAAAGCAGATGCTACCCAGGGAACCCACCCCTCCACCCCCTTCCTTCTCTATCCTCAGTCACAGAGCCAAATCAATGCCCATTTGTCCCCTCAGCTCCTGTCTGTTCTCTCTCTCTCTCTGCTATTTCATTCTTTTGTTTATTCCATCCTCTCTTCTCTCTTTTTTTTCCTCCCTCCCTTCACCCATCATCACTACTCTTCTTCCTCCCTCATTCTCTTTTTTATTGGTTCTCTCATTCCAGGCTCTCCTCTATCTTCACTCTCTGAACTTTGCAGAGCCTTTAAGTGACACATCCTGATGTTCTTTTACCCTGTTTTCCCAATCTTTTCATGTCTCTGGCGTTTAATTGCAAAAACACAAAAACCCTTAACAACTTTCAAAACTTTTATTGTCAATTACCAGGCGGCGGCTTTCTGACAGCTAGATCACATAAACACCAAACATATTTTGTATTGGACTTTCCATTTTCGAAAATAACACAACTCCGCTAGTTCAATCTGAAGGCAGTGCGATTTCTCTTTAATTAATTTCCTTGTGCAGACTCTCTCTGTCTGTCTGCTCCCCTCAGCTGAATCCAAATGTCCACCCTTCAGACATGCACACTGAGTTAGAGGTCTTCACGGGTCCACTCCGTTCTGAAGACCTGAGTCAGACTGGATCCAAATTCTACTCAGTCCAATCAGGTCGGTTCACCTTTTACTGCCGTTGGTCTCAAGTCAATATGTATATCAAATAGGCCTTTATCCAATACCTGATTGGACCTGAATGGATCTGAGTGTACATGTCGTAATGAGATACATCCAACAACGTCTGATGTGTGATAGCAACGTTGGTCCACGATGCAAAATATATTAGCTTTACAATAGCGGCTCTAAAATTGTGAGATTCTTTTCTATTAGCCTGCATCCACGTCATGTGACCGGCAAGTTTTCATCTGCGAAAACAAACTTCTCAGTGGAAAATGCACACATATTTTGAGACAGTAGTGCATTTTATTTTCATGATCTTCATTCAGTGAATGTATACGATGTTTGGTTTGAAACCACTTGCATGTCGTTTGACTCGTTGTCTTTGTGTTGTGTGGTCATTTGAGCTGTTGGATGATGTTATCTCAACATAAATGTCAAGTTTAGAGTGTTGACATTAATTGAATGTGAAGCTTTGCAATTGGTTGACCTGCTGTCCTGAAGTATTTCCTCACTGTCGCTGCTTTCGGGTTTTCTTTTAATGGCGTTTCTCAAACAGAGACGCAAGAAAGTGTCCTCGACAACTCAACGATATGATGTTATAATCACTGTTAAGGCCATCAGTTTTTTCTTTTTTTTTTGTCGGAGGGCTAGGAGAGAGCATGGCGTTGTGGGCGGATGTGGCGTGTTGGACTACAGTTTTGGGCTGTCGGTTGGATTCATTCCATATCAAATCCCTGCCATTCCCCTGCAACCCAAATCCAAAAAGCCACAGTCTGTGTTAAGAAAAAGGCGATTTGCAACCTGTGATTATAAAATGTGACGTTGCGTTACTTACGTGGCTGAGTATATTTAATATAACATCATCTTTCTTTAAATGGGTCTTCCTCAGAGCCACATCATCCAATAAACTTGACTCTGATATGATGGGGGAGCAGCTGCACACAAAGATCTTAATCAGTTTGGAGTAAATTCAGTAAATTCAGTAATTAAAGTAAACGGTAGATAAATGGACTGTCTTCATCTCCATAGCAACAGTGGCTGAGGATCATGGGTAATGTAGCCTTCCGCTCTCCAAAACTGACAAAAAATAACTTTATTTCTCAGAAGAAGAAAACATCAAGATGACAGGGAGGATGCTCACAGCGTGGTATAGTGCCTTGGTTGGGTTAATATTGGAGTGAATGGACGGACGGAGCAGTTGCTCTGGGCGTCTAATATTGCAGCAGATGGGTTTACATCGGAGTTAGTTGAAAGCCTGGTGTGTCTCATACAGATGCTAAAGGGGCTCCATGTATCAGACGCCAAGGGGCGTGACAAAAGCGGCAGTATTTGACAACCTGAGTCTTCTTGTTGCTTTAGTTTCGGCCGTAGGGGGGCACCTACAGGCGGCGTTTATTGCCTCGGTTGACAGGAGGCGACGGAGAACAGAGAGATGGAAAGAAAGTCTCAGGACGATGATGGAGGAGATGGAGGTGGAGGGGAGGGGTTTGACAGCCGTGACAGGAGGAACAATGAAGATAAGACGAGAGAGAAGCGAGGAGAGAGACGAGAGAGGTGGAGGACAGCAAATAATGTCACTTTACAATGAAACACGGGAACCAATCATCTCATTGGATGGGACGAGCGCGAGTACGGAGGGGCGCGATGACGATTGGTGATAGAGGACAGAATGACAGAGGAGAGGAGAAGAACTGAGGGGAGGTAAATGAAGGGTGAGGAGGGTTAAAAGAGAAAACGAGAGCAGGGAGGGAACGGGCGAAGAGGTTGAAAATCGATCGACCGTCAACCAGAATCAGCAGATTTTTTTCACTAAATATGAGCTCACCTAAAACGCTCCAAAATTGATTTGTGAGGTAGAAAATGTGCGTGTTTGTTTCAACTCTCACTATCCAAACGGCGTTCTGCCTCCACCACGCCGCATTCCATTAAGTCATTAAGTCAATTTTCTTGTTAAAATAACGCTACAGCTCGTCTGGAAATAAGTGAAGAGAAGAGAAGGGAGAGGAAAAAACTGGTACATGGAGGATGGAGGAGAAAACAGGTAAATAGAGAGTAGGAGAGCAGCATGGCAAATCTTATTACATGGGCAAAAAAAAAAAAAAAAGGAAGAGAAAGAAGCAGGAGGATTGAATTATTTTTACATAATGCAAGATACTGTTTTGTTTTATGTGCAGGTATCACAGCTGTCGACGTTCTGAAACTGTAAAATCTGCTTTGCTGCTCTGTAACGCCAACATCGGATTCCTCTTAAAGGACGCTTTGATATCATAAAGCTCATAAAAACAACAATTATCGGAAAACATAAAAAAAAAATGTGAATATTAATATTTATATGAAAGACTGCTATTTTCCTATTCTCCTTGTGTGTCTCCTATAAGCCTACAGCCAGCCTAAAAAGCTCAGACTCACAACGAAGATCCAGCGGAGCCCTTATGCCAGAAAAATCTGTTAACTGCTGGAGAGGTTTCCATAAGTTTATTTATTCATTTCAATATATTTTTCTCTTAGTAGCTTATACAACTGGACATCATTTAAAACAACAGACATAACTATAAAATCAAGAATAACCATGACAAGAGGAATAAAATAATAAAAAAAAACTATCCAATAAGCAGAAATGCTGTGCTTGTGAGTCAATTATGTATTCAGTCACCTGAACGTTTCCATTCCGAACATAAGAAGCAGATTTGTGAGGTTGAACAAAGAATCACCAACTCCAGAAAAATACCCAAAAATAACTTGTTGGCGTGTGTGTGTGGGGGCGGCGGCTGCCGTCCTCTGACTGGCTGAGGTTTCCGACACGCTGCTGCTGTAGAAACCAACAGCGCATCACATCACAGAATCAATTTTTAATGGAAGACAGGAGAGAGAAATAGAGAGAGAGAGAGAGAGATAGGCCGAGAGAGGGGTGAAGAGAGGAGGAAAGGGAAAGCGACGAGAAACAGTGAGAGAAAGGGAAACGCTGTAGCGGCGGGTGTGGCGAATCAACAAAATGGTGACAGTGGAGGATACGCTGCTCGTCTCTACGCTTCCCTCTAAAGGCCTCTTTCATTTCATTTTTACTGGGTCACATTCACATCAAAGGAGTGTGTGGGTGAGCATTGTGCGTGTGGAGTAAATGCGAGCTGAAATGCATGGAGATATTTTGTTTCTTCTTATTATTTTAAAAAAAAAAATTTTTTTATAACCTTTTACTCGGCAGGGGGAAGTTTCATTGAGAGTCCAGCTTTATTTTGAAGGAATGCTCTGACCACAGTCAAGCAAATGCACACTTTAACATCTGGATACAACCACAGTGTGACCTGCTAGGTTTTGAGCATCATTGCACGTTTACAACAGTCAACACTTCCGTTTTGTAACTCATAAAATGAATGATACAACTTATAAAAGCTAAAATGAGAAGCTTGAAACAAAACATTGATCCTCCCCTTGACTCTATGGCTGACATGTGGATGGAGAGAGATTGCAGTGATTATCACAATAGGGCACTCGGGCCTAAACTTTGATATAATACCTTCCCCAGAAGCAAAATAAAACACGGAGAGGCGAAAAAAGAATGAATTCTGCAGGTATGTGGGGCTGTTTAGCCTCTTTTAGCTCCTAGTTTTGGATTCAGTCAACCTCAAGTTCTGATAAACCCTCTGTATGCTGCCTCCCCAGCGCTTCATTCATCGGTCAGAGTTGGTGGAGACCAAACCAGAGTTAAAAAAAGAGGGCATATTAGACACAAACACAACTCCTGTGTGTTGATAATGTTTTGCAGTTCGTGTTCAAACCAGCTTAATGACAGCAGAGGAAGAAAAGCTTCGTGATTAACTGGCTCCCTTCAAAGCCCGTTCTGTTTAGCGGAGCGCACGACCAAGCCGACAGTACCGGTACCAGGTAGAAGTGAGCAATGTAAATATGTCAACAATTCAGTTTTTGATAGGGCTGATATTGTGGAAGTATATCCTTTCACTATCTCTGGTTGTATTATGGCGAAGGATCAGCAGGATTACTTTATGGATTATACTGAATTAAAAGGTTACACATTCCCATCTGTAATCGTATCTATCAGAAGGGATTTCAATTGAGTTTTGAATGTAAGATATCATAAAATATGTTATATATTGAATGTAATAATACAAATTCAAATATATACACCACATATTTTATCATCTTTTTTCCGTTTTTTAACTATTAATCCTTTTTTTTCTTAATTCTTATTTATAATTATTGTTGTAACTGATGTTTTTCGCACACAAACCTTTTTAGATTAGCCTCAAGATCTTGGCTTGTATTTCACTCTAAATACTGTATGTAACTGATAATTTGAAGATTTGATCTGTTTGGACCAGCTCTCTCCAACTCTACTTTATTTCACCGACAAGCTGAATGCATCGATCACACCGGAAACTACGAGGAGAGTTCGAAAGGTCACGACAGCGTTCTTCAAAAAGCGAAAGAACCTGGAAGGGAAAATATTCCTCTCAATCACATTACATGCTGTCCTCTAAGAAACTGTTCATCCTCCTCTCAGCGCTCACAGAGACGCCCACTCATCTCAGAAGGACACAACTCGTCACAGTGCTCTTGTGTGTGTGTGTGTGTGCGTTATGTATACTGTATGAAGCTGAGATGTGACAGCATGCTCCAAGACCCACATCAGTCCTCCAGGCTCAGCCTTATTTATATTGTATACATCCGTCTCGCTTTTCTGCACTTTATTCACTCTCTTCCCCCCCCACACACACACACACACACAGAGCTGACCACTCATGACTCCCGAACGTGATCTAGAAACAACAACAAGCATTACTGTATTACTGTATGAGTGTGCGCCTCTGACCCTGATCAGGATTATCATGTAATCGCGATCCCCAGCAGTTAATAATCACATGAGTCGTCCTGTATCTATGTATGAACGCAGCGGGGAGGATGTGATTCACGGCCCGGTCAACCGCACTTAACACAGCTTAACTGTGAAAAAGAAAACAATGTGTGCACGGCTTCTTCACTATATATATATAAATAACCTTTAATTATTCGGGGTCAAGCACAGACGCTCTCGTTCATTCATGCTCAGCTTCACACGCAAACATATACACACTCGGGGTCCAGATAATAACTCTGATACACTGTTTTCATACAATCGCATCACTAATGTAATTAAGGGTCAGGAAGCAAACCTGTCCTCCGCTAAATACGTTTAGATGAAACAACTTTGCTTCATAGACACACTTTGGACAACAAAATATCTTATTTGTAATTTTGCCCTTCAGATTAACACATAGAGGCATTTCCTGTCACCAGGATGACATCATCCGTAAGCGATTTCTAAAACCGTTACACGTCGCATCATCGCATTACAACGCGATGAAACCGGTTTCCGAGCTAATGTCTTAAGATTCGTTCAGGGGAAAAATCGTGGCCTCGTGGTTGAAATATCAACGCTGACTGTCAGTAGGAGGAAACAGGAAACCAACAGCGGTCTCCTGTGTCAAAGTCAAATGTATTTTGACTCATCCATCTAGCCTGACCTCATCCCTCTGTGGGCTCTGGATGACTGATGCTGTTGCTTTCTTGGGAGGACACTCTCCAGATTTATAAAACCGTATGCAGGGCTTCTGTTTTACAATTCTCAGTCACTGTGAAACTGGGTGTTTTTTATTGTACAGGTTGCTTCATTTTATTCAAATTATTGTAAATTTATTTTTTGTAATTTGCAGGTATGTAATGGTTAATTTGTTGGACAGTTTACAGAAAGGGCAGTACCTTTGGAATGAATTATATGTGTTTATTTTAAGTGCCTAATCATTAATTAGCTGTTTCTCATTCTTATTCTTAATAAATTTAGACCGTTGACAATTCTTTCAATGACAGTAAATATTTAGTTGTCAGTGCGTTTTTGTGTCAAACTAAATATTAGCATATTAAATTGTTTCTTATAAACTTCATGATGAGCACATTTCGTCTTTACTACCAAATTGTATAACCTCTGCAAAGTTAAAATACAAAATTAAGCATTTAAAATTCAAAGATTCATTTGTAAAACTCAAATTATTTTGAAAATTTCCAGGGAATTGACATAAAATTAAAATTAAGGGACCTGTACAATAAAGCATCACTTCATAGATAGATAGATAGATAGATAGATAGATGGATGGATGGATGGATGGATGGATGGATAGATAGATAGATAGATAGATAGATAGATAGATGATAGATAGATAGATAGATAGATAGATAGATAGATGATAGATAGATAGATAGATGATAGATAGATAGATAGATAGATAGATAGATAGATAGATAGTTTCAAAGTGTTTTTTTGAGCAAATTCAGTCATTAAAACAATTTTTGCTTCTGCTGGTGTTAACTGGTATTAACGGTATTAATCATTTAATATCCTGTCTTTGGTGCCTTTGTCTTATTTTTAGACTCGTCTAGTAAAATTCCATGCGCAGTTCGTATTCTTTGAATCTGTATCTCTCGCCGTTTCATCTCGACACTGAATCATCATCCCCCCGACTGTCTCTGCTGCAGAGATTTATGGAAGAAAGAGTGAACAGTTGACTGAAATAATGATCGTTTTTTTATAATAATCTATTCAACTGTAGAGAATTGTCTTCTCTGCCGCGGCTCAGCGGGGGAAGTCAAAGGTCAGACGCGGTTAGGATTGAGCGTGCGGATGAGGGAAAAGTGGGTCGGATACCTGCTGACGTGTTTTTATTGTCACATGGAGGTCAGCGGCTGACCTACAGACCGCTGTTGTGTCGCTCTTAAAAGTCAGTAACAAGTGCAGCCTGCAGGTGCAAAAGCTAATCGATGTCTTTAATTCAGCCCACTGATTGATGGGAAATAAAGAAGTCTCTGTCAGCAGTGCTGAGTCGCCACACTGTTACTGACACTCCCTATCGACTGCTCTGAGTGAGTGTAAGTATCTGTGTGTGTGTGTGTGTGTGTGATGGGGAACATGTGTACATATGAGGTGGCATATGTTCATATTCTGCATGTTTGATCATTAACTCGCGATGATATTTCTTTTTGTTGTCGATGTATGTACGTACGCGCAGACAGATGGTTCCAGCTGTACAGTTTGTCGGCACCTCCACAGCTGGTTGATACTCTCACTTTGAACATCTGTAACCACAGCAACCGTGCAGTAACATACAACACAGCTGCGTGTTACTCATACATCAGCATTTCAACATCAAGGGTTTAAAACATTTATCGCACCCGTACGCATTTTTTCGCATTCGCAGAGCTCAGCGTTGTTGATGTCAGATGTCGGATGTTTATACGATACCGCCTAGTGAGAGAAATCTTCACGGGCGTATGTGATTGAAAGATGCATGGAACTGCCTGAGGCTCTATTTGTCAAACTCTAAGACCTCTCAAGGAAAAAAAACGACAGTACGGTTTATTTTTTAAAACCTCAGGGATTTGATGTTCTTGACCGTGACCTGACACGACACGATCTTTCATAGGCGTAAATCAAATAGTTTTAGTCGCTTAAACATCACCGAGCTTCAGCTGTAGAGGAGGAAGGAAGGTCAGACAGGTGTTACAGGTATCAGATGTTCACTCAGGGATGCCGTAATTATGTGTTTTGTTTCTCTCTCCTCCGATATTCCTTTTTTTTTTGTTTGTTTGTTTGTTTCTCATATTACAGCTTACAGCGCTGCACTTGGCACAGTCGTGAATTTTTCTTTTTTTTTTCCAAGGTCTACTGTGGTAGTAAACATAGCGTGTTTGTTTCACCTTCTTTCATAAATGCATTTTTCATGTTTCAGCAAATCCAAGATTATGACAAATTTAAAAGTGTTTTGTTCCCGATTGAGATATATTTCCTTCTGAAGGGGAATCGTCTCCTAAATTGTCCATAAAAAAAGCATTTTCTTTGTTGTAAAACATGCCTCTCCAAAAAACCTCTCAACACCTCTCCTCAGTAAAACCTCATTGCTTTGAGAAACAATCATCTTTTTAAATATTGATGAGGGAAATGCAGGTGCGGCATTTCCCTAAAACAAATATGCATTGTGAGCTGCCAGGTGGTTACATGACATCTTCATTCAGAGTCGAGTATCCTCCTGACCTCTGACCAATCACATCCAGTTCCCCCTTTGAGGTTTCAATGAACGTAAGAGCACTGAGTTACTCTGAGTTACAGATTAAGCTGCCATGAATAAGAGGCAGCTGTAAGACAAACAATTACTAATAATTATGAAACGTTTCATTGGTGAGCGGAGGTGAATTAGAAGGTGATCAGTGATGTGAGGATCGATGTTCAGATGGTTTGTCAGGTGAAGTTTACCACAGTGAAACTCTGAGCGTGGAGCGGAACAACTTTAAAGGAAACAGATCAAAGGGAAGTCGATTTCTTTCTTTGTTTCTTTGACTTCAAGATGCTCAATCAAACTTCAGATTCGGCAGGGTGACGTTCCCTCTGCACTCCGCGTCTTTGTATTTTGAAGGTTTTTCAAAAATAACAACAAGTGTCTCAAAAGCCATCTCTGCTCCTCCCGGCGCCTTAACATAGAATAACTGATGAATTCTACCTGAGGACTCGGTTGACTTCACTGGAGATGAGTTTTGAGGTCTGACACGATGCAGCAGGAGACCTGAAGACGAGTCAGATCAGCACATCAACAACTGTCAAGAGTCCATAGCATGAATCAGTGGATAGTCAATGAACGACTACTGAATCTTGAATTGATAAGTGAATCAACAAAAGCTCAATTGGCACTTATTTCCATTAATCATTAGTATATATATATATATTTCAAAATTGTAAAGCAAAATCATTTGACAGCAGTTTTGCTAATTTTTTTATTTTATTGAATTTTGAAAAAAAAAGCATATCTTTATCATTTTTGGACTGTTGGTCAAACAGTTACACTATTATGTCATATTTTATAGATGAAGCAGTTCATTAATTTACAGCAAAACAGATCAGCATTATTTATTTTCAGCACCAAGTCACTTATTTCAAATCAGCTGACCTTAATGAGAGTGAAGCAGGTAGCTGACAACCATCATCAAGTCTCCTTAATTACATTCCAACCCATCCTTCTGGTGCCTACATGACCCCCAATGCAACTTGACTGTCAACGGTTTGGATGGAGAAATGAAAAATTGTCACTTTTTTTAAACTAATATCTTACATTTTATACACAAAGTGATAAACATTAGAAGATAATCAGATAGTTCAAGTAAGATTAATCAATAGTGAACATAATAGTTGGTTGCAGCCTTTAGTTTATTCTCACCTCTTTTGCTCTAGGATTCCCAAACCTCACTGAGGATTAGATTTGGTCGATTTCTGGTTTATTATTTGTTTCCATTTGGTCTGTTTGCATTGTTTCCAGCCACTGGCTCTAATCTTTCTTTTTGTGCTTTGTGTTGTTTTGTGTTTCGGGTGAATTGGACAAAGACAATGAATGGAGTGCTTCCATTGCATTTCTGAGTGCGGTAACAAATATCTATCATTGCTGCTCCATACACACACACACACACACAGATTCACACAAACAATACACACAGGAGAACACACACATGCACACATGGACAGACAAAGGCAGATTATTCTCTTCTCTCTCTCTAAAACAGGGATTAGTCAGCGGCTCCTCTAATAGAAAAACTGGCCTAAATATTTCCTGCAGTGCAGACACATACACACCACTGACTGTGTGACTGTCTGACTGTGTATGTGTGTGTGTGCGGATGTTTCTTTTTTTTTTTTTTTCCAGGTTAAAAATCAAGAATTACATAATGTCCCTTTCCATGTAAGTTTGTGCTTTAGTTTGTGTGAATTACATTTAATGCGCACTGAAAACTATGAATGCATGCGAGCCTGTAAGTAAATTCAGTAGTTTGACCAGAGTTTCTGGGTATGAAGATGATATTAAATGTTAAAAAGGCCACTATCAACATGTCTCTCAGCCAGAAATGCATTAGACCTTAATAATAACACCATATTCTTGACATGTTTGATGGTGCAGCTGCATTTATCCATTATTTCATTAAGAAATATGTATGATTTTCATTCACTGTGTATGTATGTGTGTGTGTGTGTGTGTCCTGTCCCCTCACTGTAATCCAGCATATATTTGTCTGCGTGGTTCCTCAAAATCAGAACATCTGCACTCACAGATCAACAACAGTCCTCTTTTTTTTTTTATTGAAGGCAAAAGCGAACGTGTTTCAGCTAGAAGCTGAAATCATCAGCGCTGATGAAGAGGAACTATGTGAAAGGAAAGGAGAGAAAGAGAGGTGACAGACGTCACGACGAGGGAAGAAACGGAAAGACACTGGTGAGGTGAGAAAGGTTTGCCAGACACACCAATCAAAGTGGTGAAGCAGAGGACAGGAGATGAGAGGAGAGATGAAAATGAAAGGCTTTGTCGGGTTTAGAGATAGAGAGAACAAAGAGGGAAGGGGAGGAGGAGAGGAGGGGGAGGGAGGGAGGTGAGGGAGAAAAAAATGTGTCTCATTTCTCCTCATACAGGCAAGAGAGGAATGCTGCATTGTCCAAATTTCCCATTAGCCTCTTTTACTTTATACACAAACGTACTTACACACACACACACAATGACACAAGCTGACAAACACATAAAAATAAATTCACTGAAAAACTGTTCAAAACCTCACCCCACACGCACACACACATGAACACACACACACAAACTGTGTGTAACAATCTAGCCAACTCAGCTCTGGTTCCACTACAGTGGCGTAATTGGAGAACTGGAAAAGGAACATGAAAGCCAAATGTGATTAGTGGTGTGTGGAGAGAGAGCAGGTCACAGCCGTAGATTGACGGAGCTGATAAAAAAGGCCTCAATGTGTGACTTCAATGAAAAAAAAACTAATGGACGAGGTAGGACGGATTCTTCTGAGGAATAAGGAATATGTGATATTGATATTGAAATTGACAGTTCATTGTCTATTGAGATTCTTTCAGCAATGAAATATTGTGGTTCAATACTAAACATTACTGGTTTCACTCCACAGCTAAGAGGAGTCAAAAGGAACTGTAGTATGTCTTTAGTTCAGTTTTTGGTGTTTTCATCATTATTTTATACATTATTTTTGTTGACTAAACAGACCTTAGAGGGATGTTTCTAGTGTCTGTTGGGCAGGTGCAACAAGTCGACTACCTTTTTCTTCCTATGCATTGAAATCGAGAGTTTCTCAAAGGGGAGAAAAAAAAATGCTTTTTTTTTCATGAATGTCCTGAAGAAAGAAAAAAATATCTACAGTACAATAGATATGTTGATGAGTTGGTGCCTTCAGCATGGAGCTATTGATGTTTAAAAATCCTGGTGGTGAAACTTCAACTCAGTCCTGTATATATAATGTGCAACCAGCTGATGATTATCTAACTAACCGTTTGACCAGCAGCACTGCGGAAACCAACACTTAACACTAACCTGGATGTGCAACATGGCAGCTGATTGCAAATGTTGCGGACATAAAGTAAAGATTTGGCTGTGATGATCAACACACATTACATTTATTATTTATTATTTCATTTAAGTGTATAATTTCCTCTGACGTTATCGGTGAGGCAGTCATCCTCCACTATAAACATCACAGGCATCCCTTGAGAATGGTGTTGAACCAACTGCGCTCTCATCTTCCATATTTGAGGTTTATGTTAATGTTATGCTCTTTGCTAGATATCTGCAGGAAGCGTTCTCAGTTCCAATGATCCTTCCTCATTTCCAATCCTGTCCTATAGTGTCTGCAGTCAAAAACACATTCAAATGTCCAAACAAAGCCAATGTGACGATGAACACTTGGAGTTATTCAAATGATTATCATCATTATTTTTTTTTGTGCACTGACCCTTTTTCCCCTTGTGTTTGCCAGGAATGTTCATTGCTGTGCTGTGGTAGAGGAACACTAATTGGAGGTTGTCTTCCAAGAGATAATAAGTAACCTCTAACACCTCGGTGGAGGTGAGTCTTTCACTCTCTCAGAGATCAGCAACACAGCAGGTGCTGAACATCTTTTTTGTCATCAGAGTCAACACAGCAGGCCAACCTTACAATGACAAGTTGACTTTAGAAGCATTGTGTGTGGTGGCTGCTGGTCATTTCCCAGTGATTCCACTGTAAACATCTGTGTGAGTCCTGGCTGTCATTGACCATGGACCCTCTCAATCCCTGGACAAGTAGAATCATTATTTTCATACTGGGGAATGGACCAACTAGAGCTGACACAGTAGAGCTACAGGGATGGACCACAGAATCCAATCCCACATCTTTCCCACTTCTCTCCCTTCCTTCCTCACACCCCTTTCTTTCTCTCTGACCCTCAATGCATCTGCCCCTCCCTTCTCCACCATTTGTCCTTGTCCTTTTTTTTCTCCTTTTCCACTTTCTTAATCCCATGTTCCGTTGCGTTCTCCATTCATCAACTTCAACCCAACATTCAATTTTCTCCTCCTCCTCCTCCTCCTCTCTCCTCTCGCACCATTAGCGCCTACCCTCCTCCCTGATTCCTATTATTCTTATCTTCTCTGCTCCATAATAATTATTCTTTGGTGGCCGTTTTGCTGATAAAATGGCTGCCATAGATTGTTTTCAGTGAAATTATTGCTGATTTGTTTTGACCTGCAAACCTGCAACAATTCTGACCAGAGAAGATATCTGTAAAGAAGTTATCTGTTGGTACTTCAGCTGTACTTTAAACACTCAATGAATGGTCAATCCAAACATGGTGACCAATATATCCTGCCATTAAAAGTTGTTGTGCTTACTCATACATGTCCTAACATTGGATCCATATACATGGAAAAACACAAGTTCTTGGTTGCTTTGGCCATTACACCAAAATCACCCCACAGCTTGAAAGCCTTGCTTGGGACCTTTTCAAAAACAGTATACAGTAACTAGTTGGTGAACTTAAATAACTAGTGTTACCTGCCAAACAAAGGTTGGCAATTTTGCAAAGGGTATCAGTTTTTAGAGCAGATAATTCAATCAATAGTTAGTTTAATGAAGGCTGTTCTCCGTTTTGTTGGTTGGTGCCTCATAGTAAAAGACAGTGAACCAAGATATGAAGCCAATAAAACATTTACTACTGGTCCATTGAAACTGCAGTTTCATCACAGGGAAACTCTTTAGTTTCAGTATACCAATGGTAAGGAGTGATGTTTTGAAAGTCAAAACTCTCCATAAACTGACTAATAAGCTGATGTGTTGAAGGGCCTGACACCTGTGCTGAGTCACATTACATGATATGGGACAGTGGATAATTGGAGACATCGGTCTGTGAGTGGGAGAAGTGTCTCTGCACTTGCACCCACTCTTCACTGACTCACATCAGTCAATTTAAACGGTGTCTGGGTCAGTGGAGTATAAAAGCTTTACAGGTAGTCGGTGTTTTTTTTTAGTCCTTGATTCATTAGAAAGTGATGTGTGTATTGACCAGAAATAATCTACACATTGATGAAACAAATTGAGTTTTCAGCACCTTCTTACTCCGCTGCAAAAAGTAGTGAGGATTGGTCACCACAATCAAGCACAGAGAAAGTT
Source organism: Euthynnus affinis (assembly GCA_029490765.1). Lineage (NCBI taxonomy): Eukaryota > Metazoa > Chordata > Actinopteri > Scombriformes > Scombridae > Euthynnus > Euthynnus affinis. Next base: position 3,891,618 of record CM055845.1, read on the forward strand.
CACAGACCAGAGGCAAGATGTCTAAAGGTGCTGCTGCTAATGGGGATGTTAATACTGATGAATCTGTTAACAAAACAGCCATACTGGTTTTGAAATCCAGAAAAATTGGCAGTCGTCTCACTACTTTTCGTTTTTAATGGATATGGCATGCAATGTTCTTTATTTTTCTTACTGTACATAACTCCATACAACTGAAACAAGCTACTAACAAGTATTGTGTGCGTATCCAAAGCCCAATATCTTATTCTTCTATGCCGTAGACCTCTGTTGTTGTTCAAAAAAACAACACAAACACATCAGTGAGCCACACCACTGCACTGGGTGATATTTCCTTCATGTTTATATTGACTCAATCCCACACACATCATCATGCTGCCAGAAATACTGACTAGAGCACCATAAGTGGATTCCTCCGCTGCTGAAAATAGTCCCTGACAAAACGTTTGAGTAACTGTAGCTAAAAAACTACAGTGCCCAGCTGTTTTAGAAAATTATTCGTCCATTTCTATAAATTAAATTCTATATTTATGAGTCGAAGTCATAATTAATTTACAATTCCAGTGAGAACAAATTGGCTTAAGAATAAATCACACTATATCTGTCTTCTCTACCATGTTTGTGGCTAACACATTATTGGTTTTGGTCTTTTCATGTAAATTGTTGATAATGACTGATGTATCAAATAATACCAGCCAATAAATTGTGTTCATATTTAATTGAATATAACTGATTTGTAATTTCTCATCTTTTCTATATACATAATCTATATTTTAGAAAATTCTTTCTAGGCATGTGCTTAAAGTCAAACACCATAAACTGGCATCACAAAATGCCAATAATGTAGTTTAGCGGTTCTCTAATGTGACGTGCAGACGACTTATCGGTTTATTTGGCAGTCCTGCATTTTGGTGAGAGGACGACCTTTTTGTTCATATTTGAAGGGGATATGAATCCTTTGAGTCAAACCTGTCGATCCCTTACAAATAATACAGGAGGAAATCTGGAGGTGTTTGGCTGCCTCCAGACCTGATGGTCTTCCTAACCTGATCTGACCTTCTTTAGATAACACATGACCACTTCTGTAGAAAAGACAGTGAGAAAGAGGAGACAGGGACATGCACAGAAAAGACAGAAGTAAAAACAAGAAGAAAGAGGAAGAACTGTGAGTGAGTAAAGTGTAATCACTCATCTTGTCCTTCACTGTTGTCCGTACCTCTACATCCATTTGCTCTTTCCTGAAGCCTCTTTACTCTTTCTTGACAGCGGGAACGATTAGTTGATCACCTGAAAATCGACAACAACGAATTGTTTAAGTCAACTGTCAAGTACATACATCAAACATTCGCTGGTGTCAGCTTTTTTTCTGTTTTGTATCATTGTCATCCCTTCAAAGGGGTCACCTTGTATTTATATGGGTTAAAAGATCAATTAGTCCAAAAATATGAATGGACGAATCAATCACGATCTCACATTAACAACCAATTAGACAAGTTACAAATACTCTTTTACGTCAACCAGTCCATCACTAATGAATATTACTGCCCATCCGCTAACAGAGTTTATTGGAAAATCTTGTCCGTCAGGGTCTTGCCAGGGTCTGTCAATCAATCTTTCTTCCTTGTCCATCCATCCATCTATTTGCTCAACGGTCGGTGTGTCCATTGATTTATGAAGCCATCACTGACTGATCCATCCATCTCTCTCTGACAAATCAATGGACAGACCACACCCTAAAGCCATCAGTCCTCACTTCTGAAGCACTGATTTTACCCGTGGGACAAGGACAGGGACACAATTAGTGCACTCTTCTGACACCCTGAGAGTTCAGTAAGAAAAACAGAAAAGTAGTCATAATCAAACCAAAAAACCGTCATCAGTCATCTGCTGCTAAAACACTCTCCACTGCTCTGATTTCAGGCTTCCCAGCAGATGTTGGCTGCTGACTGCAGGGATTTGCTTCCATCCAGCCACAAGAGCATTAGTGAGGTCCATCACTGGTGATAAGGTCTGGCTCACAGCCAACGTTCCAGTTCGTCCCAGAGGTGTCGGGATGGGGAGGATGGGGTTGAGGTTAGGGACTCTACGCAGGCCAATCATGTTCTTCAACACCAAAGCTATGTCCTTATGGTGATTGCTTTGTGTACAGGGGCCCTGGCATGTTCATACAGGAATGGGATAATCACAAAGTTGGCACAAAAAAATTGGCACACAACTGGGGAATGAAAAGTGGGGCATAAAGATTTCCATTTTGATTAATTAATCACTTGTCTCTAAAATGATAAAAAGGCCTGTTCTAATTTCCTAGAGTCAAAGGTTACATCTTTAAATGTCTTATTTCGTCCGACCAACATATTTTGGCATATTGACTTGACTAATATTTATTGAAATAGCTGCTGATTAATTTTCTGTTGATTGACTAATCGTTGTAGTGCTACATTGAATGAAAAGTATATACACATATGTGGACAAGAGTATTCACATACACTTGGTAATTTGGTGTAAACTCAGATTTTCAGTTTTAACCAAGAGAATATGATTTTTGATATGTGTTTTTCTACCTTTCCCTATCCCTCTCCCATCTGTCTTTTCAACCATTTTTGCTAGCACTCTGTTGAAAAACAGATTTTCATATAAAGAGGCAACCCTACTTACTTATAAGGTCAAATGAACACAAATAAATATACTTAACATTCCCCCACTGTGCATGCTTATGCCTGCATCTTTGAGGCTAAAAGGAATCACTTCATTGCTATTGTTTTCAAGGGCATGTTTAGCTGAATATTGGGAGCCACACAGACTAAATGACCACTGGACAACAGCCAACTGCAGCATTGTTAAAGACTCGGGAGACAGAGAGGGCAGGAGCTCTTTGCTTATCTGTGAGAGACTGATTGAACATGAGAACGCTTTATTAGCCCCCACGCCTCCATCTCAGACATATTAACAGATCAGAGTATAGACTCGGGCTAATGTGGAAACACATTAAGGTGTGGTTTAACCCTGATAGTTGTATAAAAAGAGATGAACATGACCACTAGCCGGAAGAGAAAAGCATGTGTTATTGATTGAGAGAGTGTCAGCCTGTGAGTAATAGTTAGTATTAGATGGTATAGTCCACCAACACCCGGTTGACTGATGGTACTGCCTCCTGAGCAGAAGAGCAGGGAAGTAAATGGTATTGAATTATTGTTATTGATGATGAAAATATGAACATTTATACCTCTTATACCATTTATTGTACCTCTCCATTTAAGGCTAGAGTGTTGTACGCTGCATAAATTGTACAGAACTTTGAGTCAAATGTGTGATTTGTGATTATTAACTTGACTAAGACGTAAGCAGCCTTTTATAATTTAATTTAGGACTCATTTAGGACCTTTTTACACCTGATGGTCCAAACCAAGGTTCATGTTTTGGTTACATTGTATACATTTGATTCGACATACATTTGATTTCAATCATGTGACCGCTCTAAAGACTTGACATTGGTTAGTTTGTAGATGGGCGTGTGTCTGACAAAGGCGTGTTGTCAATTTGGCGCAATATCCCATCCTCCTATGTCCTCTCTCTCTCTCTCATCCTATCCGAAAATAACTGTAAAGTGTCGGCATTTTTATTATTCTTCCAGTTGACTTTTGATAATATCATCGTGCTACTGCGGCTCTTTTATTTTTTCTTTGTCCTTGATGATAGCCTGCTGGAACTTCCTGTGATTGGTCTGAAAGTCCAGATCATCCAAAAAATCTTTTCACACTAGAAACCGGGGCCACCTCTTTTCCTCTGACCTATATGCAGTTGTTCGGTTACCTTGTTTGGTCCAGACCAAAAAAGGTAGGTGTGAAAGAGCCCTTAATCTGCTTACTGTGCAATAATGGTGTGCTCTTGGACCATTGATTTAGGGTTATATAAGAGAGTTAATACACTTCCATATGCTGGTTTCCATTGATGTCTGATATGTAGGTACAATATTTAGGTGAATATATGATTGTCATTGGTGTGTTTTAGGAGTTAATAACTGATCTCTTTCTTTTTAAAAGAAAATAAAATTAGCTTCAAGACTCTTTAAAGAAACTAATTTATCTAAATACAATGAATTGTCTGCAATGACTGCAATATCCCCAAATTAACCTGTCAATTTCACAATTTTATATGCCAACCAGAACTTGAGGAAAATATATCTAATTTCATGGTGATAGTGCTGAAGAATCAGTAGTGTGATGTTACCCGGTCCTTACAGCTCCATTATTTAAAAGCCTCATCAAATGATCGTCATTTGACCACCACAGCCAGGAAACCCAATTGAACAACTACATTATGGTAATGGTATGTATGGTTAAGACTGAGCTGACTAATGGTTGTAAAGCTTGTCTTGTTGATGAGATGGTATTGATGTTCTCTACACTTTACTTATTTTATGGCTTGGGAGGAGAGATGTAATGCCTTTAATGGATACAAATAGACTCACCAGAGTTAAACTTGGTTGAGCTGAGGTGAGGAGAAATGATTAAAAGTTAAAGGCCATGTGTTAAAGGCCATTTACAAACTAAACATGTGTTTGAAATGTGTGTGAGCTAGCACATTAGGCAGGTTACTCTGTGAAAACGAAGCACTATTTGATTGTAAAAGTCTGAGTCTGACTTCTCTCTGGAACCGTGAATATTTTATTTACATCTATGTCAATGTAAATACAGGCTGCAGGCAAAACCTGATCACTTACATCTTCACTGATCACTTATCTCTGTCAACTGACAAGCACCTGACGCACAAAGAAAGAAAGTGAAGTCTCCCTTGACAACATTCATGTCTCAGCATGTCTTTGATTTAATCATAAAATGTTCTAACTGAACATAACTTCAATATATTGATTAACAATGTATTTAATTTCTTTTTTTCTTTTTTTTTTTACAATATCCACTTCTGCTATAAAGCATTAATTAACATCTTTTATGATTATTTATGATCATGGTTTCACACTCACAGCACTTGGTTACAGTCATGAACATATTGTCGTTTATGATCTTCAAGATTTAATTGAAAATTCCTAATCCTAACCAAAGTGTTTTTCTGAGAGTAAGGATGTAAAACCAAGTACATAAATATATTCATTTTTTATTATCATCAGGGAACATAATGCAGGCAGCAATTACAATTCCCATCACGTAACTGGGAAAACAAATGTATTAGGAAATCATAATTTCTAGTTGGCAGGGTTAGAGACGCGAGGGCTGTTGCAATAACCGCAAGATTGTAATACCGTGCCGGAGACAAGCCAACCACGGTGGATGGCGAGCAACTGCCACAACCGTGCAATGTTCATGTTTTTTCTTTCATTCATGAGGCTAGGCCCTTATTTTACACTTTGATGTGTGTGTGTATTGAATGTTTGAAGGCTCCTTCGGTCCATCAGCTTTGGAGGATCCTGTCTGCTGTGTGCAGCGTCTCGCATACTCAGTTCTTACTCATGGAGCTCCACCAATCCTCATGTAAGTCTCCCACAGCTAGCATCCAACATCCTAACAATCTGGTGCCCGGCCCTCCCTAACAGAGCCGGGGCTTGGGGTGAGCTGACTGGAGTTTGGTGCTGATGCTTGAAAAACATGTCTGCAGGAACTTTTTGTCTCAGTTATATATTTAAACTCTCCTGGGTCACCACATAGCCGAGCAGGCTGCCATATAACCTGTGAGGTAAAGTAGTTTTCCACCAATCGTACATAACTTAAGATGCCGTTTCATAAATCCAAAGTTAAAGGGGACTTGGCTGTGGGCCAACGTTGTTTCCTGCCACAACACAATTTAAAGTGTTTTCCAGACTAATCAGACTAACATACATTGATTTTCGCACACACATACACACACACACACACAATCACTAATACTACATATGGCTGCATAAAGTGCTGTTGAGCCACCCAAAATCATCACAAGGAAAATCTTTCACCATGACAACCCTAATGGACACATTATATTTGCTCATGGAAATTATTAGTCTAAATCAACTAAAGTGAGATAATGTCAGAGATAAGAGCTGCTAAACATGGCATGGAAGCCAAAGAAGAAAAAAAAAAAACAGTCTTCTAATTCCTCCACTTCTCTAAGTAAACCAGTGAAGCACTTTGCTCCTGGCTTCATGGAATAATTACTTTGTAATGAGGGGGCTCTGGGAACCCGGGCATTATAAGATAAATCACACGCTTCTCAGTTTTTTTTTTAAGTCTTCCAAATGTGTCCCAGGGGTTTACTCTGTGCTCAGAGACCATTACACTGTAAAAATGTATGTGATGCATTTTTACAAAAATTATATTTGACCCAGAATATGTGAAGTATTTTCAATTGCAAATATACCGATACATAATTTCAATTGATGATTATTCTTACTTGAAAAAGTAAAAATGTATAAAAAGATTTTTTTTTCTTTAAATATCCCCGTGATCGATATTTGCATAGCATTTGAACTAATTTTAATGCATGAAGTCTGCTTGAGGGCAAGTGGTTTTATTCATATTAGTTATATTAATAGCTATATTACACAAAAATGTAATTGAAGCAGCATACTGGGTGTGGCTTCTCTTATTTTGTTTTGTTTTTTATGAAGCAACTAGAATCATCTTAAACCTGGTCAGGATATACGACGTAAGAATCCAGTCAGTATACGTTTGTACCGACAGAACGTGCGTTGAAAGTGAACAGCAGATACAAATCTTACTCTGAGCATGTCAATTTGTGCAGTGTAGGTGGTGCGGTTGGTGCCGGTGGGGTTTATTTTGGAGTGAAGTTATGAGATTTAAGGCTCCTGTGGAGCAGACAACATTTAAAAGCAAATACACTTCTGCTGGAGAGCATTCAGATGCCCGGAGCAGAAAAAGGGCAGCGCTGAAGATAAAAATACAAACCATCCAGCAGCATATTTCACTTTTAAATGTAGGACAGCCAAAATATCACAATTAACTCCGGAAAGGTTAAACTCAGTCGACTGCTGCTTTTAATTTTAAAAACTGGAGGACCTCATATTTTTTAAAATGCCCTTCCATGGCTTTTACAGATTGTCCCATTATAGTCTAATTACTTTAGCAGACAACCACTCATAACTCTATTTTATTAGCCACTCCAAAATAAATATCTTTTTAAAAACACATGCATTTTCTTAAATTGTTTATACCTCTGTGTATTTTTATTCTCCGAATAATTAGAAATTTGCTTTGGAAGAGTACTTGTTTAAATGAAGTTATTAACAGTCAGTGACTCTAAAACGATATGTAAAGTTAAGGGGTGGTAACATCACTCTGTCACTCTTCCCTTTCTCTTTTGCAGTTGCTGCTAACACAAAGAAAGCAATGCCCTTTAGGAAGATGGATCGACCACTCTCTTCTAAAAAAAATTAGAAGAAAGAGAAGATTGTTGTCCTGTATAAATGGGATGAAGGAGAGCAGGAGTCAGCACCTGCTTAAAATGCCATTAGATAAACACATAAAGCCTTATCAATCACCTGCACCGGATAACAAGGTCAGCATGCTGCTTTCAAACACACACACACACATACACACACACATCTTCACTTCCTCTCTCCACATCCAAGAGGCCTGGGGGAGGTCTGAAGCCGACATGGTGCCAGACATGTACGCGTATACACACATACACACGTACAAAGCGGAAGACAGAGAGAGAGAAAGAAGAAAGAAAGGGAAAAGGAGTTTGGTGTCTGGAAGCATGTGAGGCACTTGTCGCCTCTCATCTCCTGTTTGTGTGTGTCAAAGCTCCTCGCCCTCTTGAAGAATGGCGAGTCGGGGGGGGGGGGGGGGGAGGCTCTTATTACCGCCTTCTCTTCCTCTCACTTCACTAACCATCTTCACTGTCAGAGAGAGAGATGAGAGAGGAGGGGAGAATAGATGGGAGAGGGAGAGGAAGGCATGTAGTAATCAGACAGAGGAAGCAGAGGAGAGGGTAGTGAGGAGCGTGGGTGGGAGTGTGGTGAACATCTTTATGTTTTGTTTACTTTAATCTATACCGTATATGTATTTTCCGTCTCTGATCCTGTGTTGGTGGTTTTGTGTTCATCCTGTGAGGGTTAAGTGTTTGGCGCGTAGGAGTGTGTATGCACGCCTTGCCCATCAGGTTCAAACCAGGGTTACATTCGCTCTCATCATTCACCGTTACATTTGTGACATTTAGTGTGAAAACGCCGCGTTTGTAGAACAAAGTTTCGTTTAATGATGTCAGATGTTTCAGAAGTTTACCATGGTAACGCCATAATCTCTTTCCGCTACAACCTCAGTATTAAATGGGCCGGCGGGTGAAGGGGAGGGGGGGGGGTGGGGGGGGCAGCTGTTGTTGAGTGGTTCCCGCTGCTCGTCTGAGCAAACTGTTACTCAACTGTTCATCTGTCACCATGTGGGTCTGATGGGAAGGAATAAACTGGGAGATTTATCTAGATTACCACAGCAATTACACACAAAGAAAAGCTGAAGTAGACCAGTCTAAACACCAAAATAACCTCATGAGAGCAGAATTTGCACCATAATGGAAATTCACATGAAGAAGAAAACAACCATAATTGCACGATCTCAATCAATCTGCCGACTCCTAACTCAATTAGTCGATTCATCTTTTGGTCTCAAAAAAAAAAAAAAAAAAAGGAAAATGACCATCACAATTTTGATTGATAATCTTCATCACAACATCCAGAGAGTTAATGATCGATCAGCACATTTTGGCCCCTTTCTCTATCTTTTATAATCATGTATTCATGAGAAAACAGCTTTTTTTTTTTTTTTTCCTGAAAAGGCAGTTTCTAGCATTGCATTAAAGGAAATCCTTATCCACTCATTGACTGGATTGAATAGAAAGTGAATTAAACCCTGCTGGACTCTGGAATCTAATAAGATTAAAAAGGCATTTCTAATCCACAAACAACCAGGACTTTTTCAGCCCTGCAGCCTCAAAGACACGCTTTTACTTATCTTCTGTTCACCAAAACACTGGGAAAAAAAAAACATCATTACCTAAAACTCTCTCTTACAGTATCTAAATGTCGAATCTTTTGCTTTAGAAATTGCCTCTGACTGGGATTTTTTTTTTTTTTTATGATAATGCCATTAAATGTCTTATTTTTCCCCTAAACTTTGGCCAGGAGTCATCGTAATCCCGTCAGATCTACACCAACCCGATCTATCTGTGTCTTTATGAGTGAAGCCAGGGTTGCAGAGAAAAGCCTGTTTAGCGCTGTGGCTGCAAAGCAATGAGTGTAATGACAGTGTTTTATCTAATAAGATCAGCAGCACTCTGTCTAATCCTCCAGCCACCTCCTCCACTGTCAGAAAAAAAAAAACAACATTAGCATTTTTATGGCGCAGCCACGGTACACAAATGTCATCATGATTTCTGATATCAGCTTATATTACTCTCGTTAAGGCGTGAGGCTACAATAACACTCTCCCTGGATGGAAATATAACCAATTGATGTATGCTTAGTATTCCAATATGAAGAAATAAATTCAGAGGTCCCTTCCCTTGTGTAATGCTCTGTGATAGAGTCAGTCAGCAGCTATCAAAGACTACAAAACAGCCCAGTGATGAGTGTAGATCTGGAATAACAAGGTCACAGGTTCAGGTCTCCACCACACTGAAAATCACTGGGTTACAGTTTAACACAGTTTGGATCAGTGTAGCATCAACACAGCATTGGGTTAACGTTAGCAATCTGTTATTTTGACCCAGTTACACACAACAATGTAAAGCTAAAAACTGTCACAAATATATTGTTTCTTAAACAAAACAATGTGCATATGACGTTCAAAGGATGCACAAGTTATTAAAACATACTGGGACAAACAATCCTTTGTCTTCAGTGGCTTTCTAGCTAACATTAACCCAGTAGTGTGTCGGTGCTATATTGACCCAGACTGGGTGAAATTGTAACCCAGTGGTTTTTAGTGCAGTGACGTTAAAGACATGGAGCTACTGTAGCTTTATAAAAGCGTCACTGTGGCTGAAACAACCGAAGATGATCATTTATAAATCACTGAGATAAACCAGCACCAACAGTGTTCAGTGACAACACTTGGCGTACAGGAAGGATCTGTTGTTAAGAGGTTTGATTCAACCTTCCTGTAGCCTATTATTTAACCATTAGATTTGGACTATTTTTTCCTATTTCCTTAAAAAAATAGGAACTAAAACTATCTGAATGCTTAGCGAAAGGTCACTAAAGTTTCCATAATATACAGCTTAACAATAAAATAATAACAACATGACTGTAACAGGACTAAAATCTCATGAAATTCTATCAATTAAAAATGTAGAAACTGACTACCGACTAAACGAGAATGTGATCTCAAGTAATAAAGAGTATATTTGTCAAAAGATTAAATATAATTAAGAAACAAGGTACCAAACTGAACTGACAGGGCTAATGAGACAAAAGCAGACAGATTTGTGATGGATGTGATGGATATTGGAAAAAGACCGCAACCAGTCACATCTCAGGGGTAGAAAATATACTGAATGTCAAGTGTAAAAAAAACAGTTTTTGTAAAAAAATGTGTTTCCTCATGCTCTTCTCTTCCCTCTTCAGTATTGCTGAGTTAACCCTTAACCTCAAACCGACTGAGGCTGCGACAGATTAGAGATGTTCAGCTCCACAACCCGACTGTTCATCAATAGCACTCGTGGATAAAATGTGTGGATTACAGTACGGAAACCAGGGCACGGCTGCGAAGATGAATGTGTGCACAAGACAGAGACACAGCTGCTGAAATAGCAACACAGATGAGACTTAGATGATACGCCGGAGCCCTGGGTGCTAGTCTGTAAGTGGGAAATTCCATATATTTCCCATTAAAGATGTTCTAAATATGAGCAGAATTGTAAAATAATCAATCCTTATATGCATAATTAATATTCATTTTTCCCCTAACTAACTTACATCAAGTTAATTAAAGTTAATCTCATATTATATCCTGATGGTCCACTATACTTCTCCTGTCATGCTTTAGACAAACTGTAGTTTAAATTCCACCTTTCAGCTGTTTCTTTCTCAAATAAATAATAATAATATTAATAATGATAATAATTATAAATCCTTCTGTTGTCGCAACAAATCACCATCATGTCATTTCAAGAGAATTATGTCATTATTTACTTCCCCGGTATGACTGTGTGGATCTGTATGAATGTAATGCGAAGCTATTACTGCAAAGAAACCACTTAGGCTCAATCAAGCTATGGATAAATGTTGCTATTTAATTTAGCAGAATGACTTAAACCTCGTGATGTATTCGGGGAAAGTGAAATCTCCAAGGCAAGCAGTTTCCTGGAAAGCCTCAGACTAATGTTAGACTTTTATTATTCACTGAATGTGGTTCGACATATGTTCATTGTGCATACGGAGTGCAGTGAGATGGATGGATTTGTCTGCTCAATACATGTTGTTTTATAAAAAAGGTTGTTTAAGCTACAGTGCTATTCCATTACTTATAGTTGAATACTCTAAAGAGATAAAGCAGTTTACAATAAAAATCTCTTCTACTTTCAAGACAGGGTTTTGTAAGGTTATTTCATGATAGTGTCAAGACTAAAACCTGACTTTATGGTAAATGGACTGCAATTAGATAGCACCTTTTTTAGTCTTAATGACCAATAAAAGTGCTTTTCAACACATGCCAACATTCATCCATTCACACACGTTCATACACCGTTGGTAGAGGCTGCAATGCAAGGTGCCAACCCGCTCATTAGGAGTGATATACCGCTTCCTATCCAATGCACTCCACAATGTTTCTACACTCACACACCATCGTGAACAATTCTGTGGGTTCAGTATCCAGGCCGCAGCCGCCCTCTACTGAAAAATACACTGAAAATGCAAATGAGAATCAGATTCGTCTGGTCGAATTTTTACCTACATTGTCTCATTAGATGCTTCCTTTCTTGATTAAGCTGCCGTTGATGTCTGCACCACTCAGGGAATCATTAGTTCGAGGTGAGCGGTTGAGCAGCCACAAGACCCAAAAGAGAGTTGTAAGCAGAACATGAAATTAAGACCAGATATTCTCACAGAGTGGGTAAAATTCTGGTTGTGACTCAATCCCTTCAGTTGACTCTACCAAACAACCAAAGAAGTACTCATAGCTTGAAAGGAAACAAGGTTGTTGTTAGTGCCTTCCTGAAAAAAACCCAATATGGGCCATTTTCCCATCACCTCTGTGGTTAAAGTCTGGTCAAGTTTAGGAAACAAAACCAATTTCCTGAAGGTTATGGACACTTCACCGCCATTGTTAAAAGGACTATTAGTAGGACGGCAGACTGAAACTGTCCCTGACACTCTGGGTGCTCCTTCCCCAACAACAACAACCTGTAACTTCACTTCCTACTGTTAAAATAACTAATTCAAGAGCATAAAGTGAATTCACCAACACAAATTATTATTATAACCCTCTGACACCTGCCTAAATGTGCCAAAATAAACACCGGACCACACAAACAGACAAACATAATGCACAGCTGCCCTGAGGCCTTTTTTTTATAGCGCAGAATTATTATTTTTTTCTTGTAGACGATGCTGAAGTATTGTGTCCCCGCAGCCTTGTCTCTTGTCTTTAGGCTGATCTGGCCCGTTCCATAGACAGACTGCAAGTCCGGAGCCATTAGTCAGACAGAGGTGAGCGCGTCCAGTCGATCAGAGGCGGCCCCTTCACAATGAGTTGTAAGGTTGTTCTAATGGGGTCAGCCGGCTCTGGCCTCATTCCACAGTCTGAGAATTATTTCTAGACAGCGCCACGGACTATCAGTCCAAACAGCCAGGCTATTTTGGCCGCACGCTGTAATGCTCAACGCATAAGGGATTATTACTGAGACTACATCAGGATCAACAAACACACAGGGATGCACATTGTGGACTTATACAAACACCAGCACACAAACAGAGTCATGGTTATGAACACAAACACAGGGTAGCCTCATGTTAAAACTTCCTCCATGTGAGGATAGCACCCTTATGTTCTATTATGTTTCCATACGTGTGTGCACTGATGATGGCATCCAGAACAATGATAGGATCTTTAACCTCTCCTGTAATGACAATCATGACGGCAGTGAAGTAGAGATGAGAGGGGAGGGAAAGAGGGGTGGCATGGCAATGATACTTACGGCTTGAATTGGAGAGGTCAGGATGAGAACGGGGGGGAAGATGAGGAGACGGGGCTCTGAGGAGGTGACGAAGGGGTCAGGGTGAGACGAGGAGGAGCTGGGAGGAGATGTTAAAGGGGTAAAAATGAGGTGGAGGACGTTGCGGGGGAGCGTGAAGGATAGAGGGAGAGATAAAGGCGAAGAGATCAATGAGCGAAGACGTGGAGGAGAACAGATGAGAAGGGGAAAAATGAGGTGAGAGGTTAGATGCACAGAGGGCAGTTAGAGATGAAGGACTGACAGACGGATGCGGGAAGTTTGGAAGGACGGAGGGAAATAGCGGCGGGATGGATGGAGGCGGTGAGGCCGAGGTGGAGGACAGGATGGACAGGTGAAGGAGAATGGATGAAGAATGGAGGGAGAAAGGAAAAGAAAAAGCAAGAGAGATAAACAAAATGAAATATAGAAAGAGAGGAGAAAAGAGGAATTAGGATTTCCCTCCGAGTGTTTTTGGTTGGATGGATAAAAGGAGAGGACGTGGAAGGAAGGATGTAGAGAATAAATGGAGGAATAGATGGAGGGATACAGAGAAAAGGATGTTAGGATGAGGAGGGGATGTTGGGAGGTGGAGCAGAAATAGAGGAGGTGATGGGGGGGATAAACAGACCACTATGTCTCATTAAAGTTGGATCAGGGGCTAAGCTGGAGAGGTAATTGTCTGGTTTGGTCTGGCATGGACTGGCCTGGTCTGGGCTTGGCACACTGGCCCCAGCATTCTCTTGTTTATTAACCTACTGGCTGCCGGGCGTCTCCAGTACAGCCGGCTAGACTGAACAGATGCTGGAGGATTAGCTGCTGGTCATGGGATCTGCTTTCACTTAAATCTTACTTTTAAATAATGCTCCAAGCTCTCAAAGCTTCCCGCCGGCTCAGTGCTTCATGGACATACCAGGTACTGTCTGATTTGTGGGTTTGAATCTGGTTTCTCATTGCTTTTATTTTTTTTTTTCTTCTTCACAGCGAGACTAATAAAAACCAATTGAAGCAGAATGGTCCCCCGCTACACACTTCAGGCTTTTTAGCATTTGGGGTTTTGGCCATTAAACACACGCTAACCAGTGTTCACTGTTGGGATCAAACCGCAGAATTACAAAAGCACAAGAGGAACATAGCCCTAAACTATCTGTGATTTATATGAGGATGAGGATGGAGTAACACAATATGAGTCCAACATGGCGGCGAGTACGAGGGGTCAAACAACCAAACTCCCTCAATTAATTTCCTTCCTGGCACAAGACTTTTTTTTATCAATCTAAACATTGAAGGTTGAATTTTTCCCATTCATTCCCCAATTCAGCACATCACAACTACAGCGCTTTGACTTTTACTTCTGTCTGTATGATGCGACTGGTGTGCTCTACAGTCATCAACTGGCGTGATTCAATGTGACAAACCTAATGTCTGCCGCCTGTAACAAGTGCAACAAGTAAACAATCACAGTCTGTAATAGTGTTGTCAATTTGCTAGCACATTTTTTAAATTTTACATTTGAATAGTAATTTCAGCATTCGCATAATTTTTTACAATCGGAATTATATTTGATTCCCAAAATTTGTTCCAACAGCTCTAGTCTGTACACGCCCACATAGTCCACAGGAAAGGCCGTATAGATGACTTTCTAACCTGTGAATAGCGTTCACATCAACATCCAAGTATTACAATTTGGAAACTAGGATTCATCTGAAAGCTCCAACATATAGAACTTAGCACCTAATAATACAGAAGTACCTGAACGCCTCATAGCCAGTGTTAATAAACCCTCATTTAATGGATATGGTGGTGCACAGTATTTTAATTCTAACATGACCAGCTCTGTAACCTTGATGACCTTGATGCTCTGAGGCTGTGAACACCAGGGTCTTTCCCAGGTCTACTATCCATCACATATGAATCTTTCTACAATTAAAACAAAAGTGAATGCCCCCAAAATATCAATTTTATTGAAAAACTGCACACTTGGCAATCAGTTAGGTCAAAGATGAACCAGGGTGTAGTTTTGTAAGATGTAAGAAATGTGCCTACCTCACTACTGTCCACTACCATTTGCCTGTTTAATACTTCTATAACATTGTGTAACATTTGTGCGAACAATGTGTATGTAACATTGTAGATTACATTAATTTGATTGACGTTGTTGACCAAAGCAGTTTTTTTTCACATACACACATCAGAACCAATCTGGGGTTCTTTGCTCAAGGACACTTATTATTATGTGGACAAGAGGAACCACGAACAGCCAACCCACTGCACTACCTGAGCTACCTTTGTAAAGCAAAGGTTAACAAAAAACTGTTTCTGTAAGTTATAAATAAATGCAGAGTAGGCATCTCTGGCACAACTTCACCTACTTTCAAAGTGCACGGAGAAAGGAAAGAAGTTTGAAGAGGTCAAAAAAGAAGTTGTTCTTTATGCTACAAGTGTTGCTGGAGTTTTGAACTCTTCCGTTATGAAATGTTCAGTGCAGGAATAATCGAACAGGCTGTGAGCTTATTATGTGGACAACTACACTTAAACATAATATAGAATGAGACTGTCAATCGTTGTTGAAGTCATCGATTTCATTTAGAAACCAAAGTGGTGGCATAGTCAAAACTGATATGCAGAAATGGAAATAAGGTGACATTTCAGGGTCACCTATCAAGGAATATGAAATCTTTTAAGGTTCAGTTGTTGAGAAGGTTTTCCAGCCTCTAAACATCACTTCTCAGTCACTCTTTTATCTTAGACTGTCAGGTTAACTCCAACATGTCAGCTTCACTGCTCTAATTTTAGTCTGAGTAATTACCAAGCTCTTTTTTAAATGTTAATAATGGTACCGTTACATAAAAGGCCTACCTATAAAGTATTTAATGGTGCACAGACTAACTTTCCATTTTACAACAGGATGCTTTGTTGGAGTGGATAAAAGGCAAGGCACAGCTTGCATTAGCACATCGCTAATGCTAGGTGATAGATAGGTCTTCCTGATGCATGCTTCAACATCCTTAACATCAATACGGTAATCAGATCAGGGGGAGTACGAGTATCAAAATAAAATAAGAAAAAATAGCTTCAAAGGAGTCAAATTCCAACTCTTATGCTGGTAAGACAGTCATTTATAGATGCGGCAGTGCAACCAAGGTTATTTCTGGATCATTTTTGGCATTTTTTTTTGACATTTTTTGACCAAAACAGTCTGAACATACTTTAAATTGTGTTCATGTCACGTCAGATTCGAGGGTTGGATTCTGACGTACCACCATAGATGTAAACTTGGCTTCATCCAATTGGAAAGATGCAAAAAAAAACATTTACATTTCATAACATAACGGTTCAGGTGTCAGTACAGCTCTTCATATAACATGATGAAAAGATTGAACATATAAATAAATAAAAGTACAAACCTTAAAAATGTCCCCATCCCCTAACTGCACAGGTGAATTTGGAGAAAATACTGTCAAATCATGCAGACTCCCTCGTCTATCTTTCTTCTCTGCAGACGCTAATGAAGCAGTAATACAGATGAATGTTTATCTGAAAGTGATCTGCTCTCTTCTCTGAGGTTGTGATGTGGATGGGAAATTACCTCCAGGTAAATTTTGTGGGTGGTTGCACATCTTGTTTGCTCTAACGGGCCCTTTGGCGGGAAACCAACCAATTACTTTCCAAAGAAATCAACTTAAAATGTGAAGAAAACAAACTTCATTTTTGATCCCTGAGGGTGGAGTGAGTAATTATACCACAGAATAAAGATGGACTGGTTTAATTGAGAACAAAACGCGTTATAAAGGATATGACCTAAATGTAATTAACTGAAATAATATCTCCATCTGAGCGTCAGTACAAAAAGATTGGTTTGGTAAAGGATAATAAATGCCATTGAAGAATGCATCAATGACCGAGCCTGATCAAAAATAAAGTTGGAAACTACTGAAGCAGAATTTTCTGTCTTTTTTGACTTTAATTTTCCCAAAGTGCCTGGGGAATCGTTCTGACTTACGCTGGAGAGACAGCGGAGAAGCTGAGGTAAGACAGGAAATGATCCCAGGATCGATACGCTACTTGCAAATCTGCAGCTCTTATTTATAATGGACATATAAAAACAGCTCGCTCATCTAAAACCTCCTACTGAAAAGATAATGAGTGAAGGCACAGTGAAATAAATGAGATTTTTTTTTCCTTTTTTTTAATAATAGACAAATATTTGGGCAAAGACCAACAAGTGTGCTCATGAGATCTACAACACAGCATTGGTTTTATGAGAATCAAAGCTTTATTATTATTATTATTATTTCCCACTTTTGAAGGAATTTCAAAAGAATCTATCCAAATCTACAGTATCCCGATTAATTTTTTTCCTGACCACCTAAAAAGTCAAGTTAAAAAAAAATTAAAAAGCAGAGGTACACATAAAGAGTCACTGACAGTAGGCTATCCTTGGCATCCCTTGTTTCCTTATGTTTCTTGCGTTCATGACAAGAGGCACGTCATCTGAGAGGGTCGTATAGGGAATGGAAAGAATCCTTTACATGGTCAACACATTCATATTACACACATTCACATAGCTTTACATGGCCAGTCAAGGCCTTTTCTTATGCAGTCGCATGAGAGAAAATTGGACGACAAGAGCGAAGTAAGTAGAATATGATATATATATAAAAAAAATACTGGACAGACATATTTATCAAACAAAGGTAATGCAACTCAGAGAGCTCTGTTGAAAGTGACTGAAAGCCGGCTATTTGGATGAGTTGTGGATCAGAGGTGAGGAGAATCATGACTATGTTGCTACCACAAAAGATGTTTAAAGAGATGAGGACATGGTATTGAATCTCAATACTGGAGAAAAAAAGTATGTCTATAGGACTGAGTATCGGATATTTCAAGTGCTTTCTCAGATTATGTGCTTGCACCTTGATCAAATGTTTCCTGACTCTAACTATACGTTTGCATTCAAGAAGTTTAGGTCACAAGGAGGGATTTTTTTTTAAAAGAACATGTCAATTATGGTCAAAGTATGGTATTGAAATAAGCACTGTATAAGTAAAAAGGACCGTCTGGTATTGATACAGAAACTCATTTATCGTATTTGCACTGGTATGAGACATTTTAAATCACATCCATTCACCTTTCACCTTCTCTCATATCCATCCGCCATCTACAGTACCAGCCAGGCCTCTTGACAGATGAGTTAAACTATAAATGTGGGCTTTAAAATATTCAGCAATGTGTATGGAAAGGTGAATCATGAATGATTAAAGACGGCATTATGATGAGTGCCATTAAACCTCTCTATCCTCGTCCTCGGCAGAGCTATGAAGACACACTGTATGCAAATACCGCCCTCCATTTTTCCCACTGCAGCGAGAAAATATGGACATTCACCACCGAGCGACGGTTGCAGATGACGTGAGAGATGTCATTCAAGTCAAGTGTGGGGGACTAAATAAGCCTGAAACACACAGTTAAAGACCTCAAACTCTCTCCTTTGAAACTGCATAATGACACATAATATAGGAGGTATTCGTATAGCATTTAATGGACGCTTTCATCACCTCACAGTTTCTTGAGTGCATACACTTTATGACGGCCTCCGGGGGGAATTGAACTAACTGTAGTGTAATCTGCTACCTTTCTGAGCTTCAGCACACAGAGAACAAAGGCTTCTGTTTCATCTGCACATATAAATATTCACCGCTGTCAAATGAGTGCCGCGTATCCTCAAAACGTCAACCTTGTTATACGTTTCAGGATAATCCGTTGTTTAGACAATTTCAAGGAGTTCTTAGAGGTTGTTGTTTTTTTTTTATACTGTAAAATAATTAAAGCTAGGCTAACATTAGCTAACTGCACATATCTTGTTAATGGCGCATGTGTCCGGACCGGAAAGTCACGAGAAATTTCAGTACAGTTTGAGATCAATGAGACAAAATATGTCTCCAGAACATATAGAGCTTCTTCAATGAAAAGGTTTGCCATTTCATATATTATACTGTTGTAAATTGAATTTGTTCAGGTTTTAGATTGTAATAACAAAATAAAAACAAAACAAATATCATCTTGGACTCAGGGAACATGTGACAGGTATTTTTACCGATCTCTTTAGGGCTGCTTTTCTCGATGAATTGATTGAAACTTGTAAAAAAAATGTGAAAAATTGCACATTTTCTCAGAGTGATGTCTTCACTTTGCTTTGTTTTCTCTGACAAACAGCGCAAAACTAAAATATATTCAATTTAGTGTCACGTATGATAAAGAAAAAACAGCAAATTCTTACATTTGAGAAGCTGGAAGCAGAAAATTTGTGGTATTTTTCTAAGTTTTCTAAAAAAACAACTTTCTCTTGACAATTAATCGGCTGATCATTGCAGCTCTGTATCTTTCTATTTTATAGAATACATTATTAATCGGTTTATCAAAAAATATAACCAATAACCAACGTAAACAAGTGTTAGTTGTAGCCCCAACATCATTTTTTGAGTTTGCACTAAACAAAGCAGTTTAAAGATGTCAGCTTGTTACAGTGATTTCAATCAAAAACGTAATAAATGAGTTCAATAATAATAAAGACAATCATTAGTTGCCATCCCACCTTACACTCAATAAGACACATTTTCACAAAGCATCAAGATGCATGAGCGAACCAGCCCCACTGAAACAGACGGGTCAGCATGTCTGCAGGACGCTCGTATGTCAGTCACCAGGGAGACGACACTGACCCTGCACTGAGCGCAGTCCACAACACCATCTGTCATCGGGACTTCACAGCGGACCGCCGAAATATAGACGAGTAAAAAAAAAAATAGTCTGAAAAAGCAGCTATATGAGCGAAAATGTACTTTCAAAATCAGCAAAGAGAATAAAGTTTGCCATCATTTCTATCTGCAGGTTAGTGCGGTAAGTCAACAGTCTTCTATAAATTAGCAAACCTCCTGTCAATCAGCTGTCTGCATTCGTTTTGCAAGTTGCTGCAGGCACAAAACACCAAGCTCTATTCTACAATTTCAACTTTATATATATCTGAACCTGACTCTAGCTGCTCCTATCTCATAACCAAGAAAAATCCTGACAATTACATCAAACGAGTAAACGATCAACAGCAGAGATGAGTCAAACGGGGGGGAATCTATCATCCCTAAAAGCACATAAATGCAGGTTTGAGCCGGAGTGCTCCACTGCAGCGATGACCCTCTTAAAAATAAAAACGTTCCAATCACTACAACCTCCCCGTGCCTAAATGCGAGCTATAAAAATCAGAGAGGAGATCAATGCTGTGAGAAGGTGTATCATTTTTTATCATTTTATCTGCTGTATCATTGTCGGTTTGCTAGACGGTTAGATGGTTTATTAGAGAGAGAGAGAGAGAGAGAGAGAAACATCGCTCTGTGCTCTTGTGACATTTAAAAAAACGTAGCAGGAATTGTGTCTGCTGGTCAAGTGCTGACCGTGCACTAACGCCGCAACCATTAGTGGATTTAATTGATTAGTCAATCGACAGTAAATGAATCAGCAACTATTTAGATAACTGATCGTTTGTTGCAGCTTCCCAAACGCGGAGATTTATAGATTTTCTGATACGTATATGATAGTAAACTACTGGATTCATTGCTCTCAGGCCCAGCTGACCCTCTTCAAACACCGCCTCATTCATCTAAGAACATAACCATTCACATATAAACACATCCGTTGTTGAGCAGAGTCACATTCACGCGCACGTACAGGAGTTTCCCTGAGTCCTCTCCGAGCTGACGGCAGCCGGGTGAGGATGTTCAATTTCCAGATACGTGTGTTGTTTCTCTGTTTTTCACCTAACAGGAAAAAAAAAAAAAAAAGAGATTTATTTTCTTCACAGCTGTATCCACATAATATTTGTATTTTGTCAGCCAGTTCTGTAAAATATATATTTTTTGATGTGTTTATATTTCGAGCTGAAGAGTTTGAAATGTAATCTCTCTGCCTTTCTACCTTTTCTCTTCTGCCTCTTGCTCTCAAATCCCTCGCTCTCTCTCTCTCTCTCTTTCATCTCTCCCTCCTCCCTCTCGCTCTTCCCTTCCTTTACACCTCTGTCGTCTCTCTCTTCCTCTTCCCTCCTCTCTTCCTTCTGTTTTCTCTCTCTCTCTCTCTCTCTTTCCATCTATCACTGCTGTCATTGTGTGACAGATTAGCTCTCATCTCACCATTACCATTTAATGACCCGGCCTTACATGGAGACACTCACCCATGAAACTCATTACATCAAACATGACATTCAGCTCACAGACTGTGTGTGTGTATGAGTGTGTGTGTGTGTGTGTGTGTGTGTGTCCAAAATGTCTCTCTTCTTGTTTGTTTGTGACACACACACACACACACACACACACACACAGGTCCATCTTCAAATTCTCTTTCCACATCAGAGGTAATTGTATAATTGGTCATGGGTAGATCTAACTGAAAGCTCGGTCACACACACACACACACACACACACACACACACACACACACACACACACAGACCACTACAGTCCAGTCTGAGTTGTGTGTGTGTGTGTGTGTGTGTGTGTGTGTGTGTGTGTGTGTGTGTGAGTTTTTCTACTCATCCTAACAAGGAAGTGAAAGCTCAGTCAATTAAACAAGAGATGTTTACTCCCCACCACCTCACTGCACTGTACTGTCAGGATACACACACACGTGCATGCACACTCACACACTCAAACACACATTTATAAACCCACCAACTCAACACACATTTAATTGAAGAGCAAAAAAAAAAAAAAAAAAAGCAAATAGATATTACATCACATGCACATTCAGACACACCTGAACCACCCCCCTCCTCCCCAACACACACACACACACACACACACACACACACACACACACACACACACACACACGCACATCCCAACAGATAGTGTCTATTTTTATCTCTCAGCTGACAGCACCCTGTCCCACTGTTCACACTAAGCTAAGCTACGTAATTGGCTGCCATCTATCCTTTCTCTCTCTCTCTCTCTCTCTCTCTCTCTCTTTCTTTCTGCCTTTAATTCTGCTTTCCTTTCTCTCCCTCCCTCCCTCCGTCTTCCTTTGATATCCCTCCATCCTATACTTTGTGGTATACCCTGGCGAGTTGTGCATTCGGAAATAAAAACCAAGCTCCCATTTTCTGCCTCAGCAGGAGTGCTGAACTGCAGCAGAGCTGAATCACAGGCTGTGTTTACACACCGAGGCTAAAGAGAGAGAGAGAGAGGGATGAGCGAGAGGACAGACACAAGAGGAAGGGGTGGATGTAAGAGGAGGAAAAGTAGAGAATGGGAAGGAAGGAGAGATAGGAGTGAGACAGACAGAGAGAGAGAGAGAGAAGAAAGAGGGAGAATGTCTCTAGGGGTATTTTTAGGTCGCTATCAGGCCTGTTATTTAACACCTGCTGGGCTCTGTGAGAGTAGAGAGGAGAAGAGAGGAGAGGAGAGGAGACATACAGATTCTCTCTCAAATTAATATGTATGATCTGAAACCCATACATCTAAAGCCAGAGGTTTTGCCTGGTGGATTACATGTGTGACGTTTAGCTAAAATGACCAGCCAGATGCCGTCACGCTTTGCTAATAAAATCACCATTAAAAGAGATTTGTTGAATTTAGAGTTTAACAAATGGAGATATTTTTGCACATATGTTGCAAAAGAGATAATGTTGAAGTTGTTGCCGCACATTTTATTTTGAAACATCTGCGTCGGCTTTTGTTCTTTGCATCGATTTAACTCATTTCGCTTCATTCTCACTTTTAATGCTTTAGCTGCATCACAGTGGCGTCTCCACATAAACGGATGGAACCCGAAGAACCGCGCAAAAGTGAGAGGGTTTGTCCTTAATGGACGGTGATTACAGTCAACAGAGCCGCTTCAAGCATCATCGACTGAGCAAACGGTGAAGTAGCTTCTCTCTCTAATGTACAGGGATTGTAGGTTTTCATAGCAAAGTAAAATTAAGGTAAAGAGCTGTTTATTTAAAAAAAAAAAAATCTTCCTCTTCTCTGTCATGGAGACTACAGACTTGACTTTGACTTGCATCCTCAAGCACTCGCAGACATCTCTGACGTGTGTGTGTGTGTGTGTGCTCCTACTGTGTTTGATGGACAGTGAAATGGAGGGTAAATCTACAGTGGCTTCACCTACAGCAACCTCCATCTGTCTCTCTCTCTCTCTGACACACACACACACACCCTTTGACCTTTGGGAGGCTTCACATTTATTGAGGAAAACACACCTTGAGAACACCACATCATCAGAGACAAAACACACACTGGATTAATTGTCGTTTTAGGACTGATTATTCTGACTGTTTTTAATGAATCCATTCATTGTCCAGTCTATAAAAGGATTAGAACATATAAAAATATTCATTAGTGGTTCCCAGAGACCGAGGCGAGGTCTTTTAATGACTTGTTTTGTCCGACCAACGGTCCAAAACCAACACACATTCAATTCACAATCATATAAACCAGAGAGAAGAGAAAATCCTCATCTTGGAGAAGGTGAAACCTTTCCTGTCAGTTGACGAATCAATTAATGTTACGTCATTCAATCTTATTCTGTTTATAGGTGCTGGAGAGGACTCAAGATACAGCCACACACACACACACACACACACACCAGTTTTAATATAAGGTCTCACTCCGAGCGTGTGCACCAACAACACACACAGTTATTGTGTTCACTTCTCTTAAATCATACTGCACCATCCGTCAGCGTGCTGTCAGATGTGACCTTCAACTTGAAAAAGAGACAGAGAGAGACGGAGGAATAAGTCAAGCAACAAAGAGAGAAAAAAAAAAGAAGATGAAGAAGAAGACTTGGGCAGGAAGGAGAGAGAGGAAAAGAGAGATAAAGAGAGAGAGAGAGAGATGGGAAGAGCGAGAGTGATCGACAGTGGGACGGAAATGAAAAGACAGAGCGAGATGTGATGATCATTAGATCACTGTCCTGCTGAGATTAGCATGCTTGACATCCATATTGAATTTGCACCAGAGTTCTGCTCGTCGCGTCCTCACGCTGTCGGTTCTCCGGGGGTCTGCATCGTGCCTGATCATATTCAATTTAAACTTGACACTTTTTTTTTTTACCATTTTCTCATTAAATCCCCCGGCTGTCAGATCACACGTGAGAACTCTGCGCTGCGGTGGCGAGACGGAGCAAAAGAAAACTACGCCCTCGTTACACCCGAGCGTTATCTGCTTTGAGCTTTTTTTTTTAATTCAATTCAACGCGGATCCTTACGGACCTGTGAGGGAATCTGGTTTGTCGTTTTACACAAAGGAAGTCACTAAAGCACAGAGGGAAGACGAGACAGATTTATTTGCCGAACTGTTAAAGGCACTGAGGTGTTACTGATGTTCTGGCGGGCTCCCTGATCGTGTCTGATTTAGTTTGTGTCATGATTCCTGCCTCAACCCTTTGTCTCCCTACCTGTTGCCACTTCCCCGGTGGCTCCCTCCCCCTCCCTCTCTCTCTCTCTCCCTGTGTGTGTGTGTGTTGATTGTGTGAGTGGAGACAGGTGTGCTGGAGTCGGAGCCCCGCCGGCTGCAACCCGTTCCATATCAAGACCTACCGGGGTACTTATACCCTGATCTTAGCCTCTGCTCAGTCAGGCTACGCTCCGAGCCATTTCTGCTGCGTCTACGCTCCGAGCCATTTCTGCTGCGTCTACGCTGTTATCTTGTTATTGCCTGTTTTCCTGGTGTAACCTTGTCTCCTGTTCCCCGCAGTCCCATCTGCCCTGGCTCCGGTGTCTGTCTCCTGTTCCCTGCAGTCCTGTTTCTCCTTTTTTTTCCCCCCATGAATTCCGCTCCGGACCTGCTCCCTTTGCCCCAGTTTGCTTCAGCCCCCTGGTTCCTGGCAACCGGTCCGAGCTTCCCCCAAAGCCTGCATTCTCATTTCCTCACCTTAAAATAAACCTCTCTGTCTCTTTGCCTGTGTCTACACTTAGCCTCACCTGCTCCATCCCCCCCCTAACAGTTTGTTTTGCATTTATTATATGTTAAAGATGGAAACAAGGGTTCCTCATTCCCAGTATCTGTTTTTCTTTCTTTAAAAACAGTGCAACTTAGTTGTAACTAATGACACCCACCTCCCTCTCAGGGTGTAGTTCACCTAAAATTTAAGACAAAAACAACAAGATTGATTACTAGATCTTTGTAAATAGATTAGCAGACTGCTTTTAAAGCAGTGTTCATTTTGTCAATGACAACCTTTTATTTCATGACTAAACTGTAACGATGATGTAAATGAAACAAATATTGACAGCAAAAAATGACAGTGAAATCTTTGTTCATTATGCCCTGACGAGTGAAGATGAGATGAGATAGCTGGCTCTGTTTGGGCGGACAACATCAAAGCATCATTTTTTTTTTAAATCAATCTATCTATTTATCCGCCCCACCATAGTTTCACATCGGCATCCCTCCAACTGACATTTTTGACACTGATGGGCACACACACATACATGCACACACTCTGCATTTACAGACTCTCTCTCTCTCCATCTCTCTCCACACCATCCTAAACTTCTTATTAATTTATGCATTTTCTAATTTATGCAACTCCCCCCCCTAACCACATAATCGTCTGCTTAACAGCAGAGGAGAAGGAGCAATTTAACTGTAATTAGTTTGTCCTTTTTTATTCTGTTTTATGTACTTTCTATTTTTGAAGTAGGGTGATTGTAAATTGGGTAAACAAACAGGTTTTGCATACAGTCTAATGGCTGTTTAATGGGTGTTTTGATGCCCTAATAACAAAAACTGAATTAAAATGGGCCTACGGTAAAATGGGATGGGTGTTTTCGATGCCCTAATAAAAAAATTTAAAAAAACGAAGATGTGTGCAGAAAATAAATACGACCTGTGAGGGAAATTTGATTGTATTGCACTTTTTCTAACAAACTTCAGGCATTAATTTATTTGACACTTGACAGAGGTAGGCCTATAGTAAGTCAGGAACACATTCTCAACACACATACTGTAGCTCAAGGTATTCTTACTTCTCAATAGAATTTTTAAAACCAGCAGAAATATCCTTCAGCACAGTATCACGACACTGTCTGAGTAAATTATGACTAAAATATTGCCTGAAATTAATCTAAAATTAAAAGACTAAAGACTAAAGTGTGACTTTAAACCGACTACTGTACAATGATTAACTACAATTACCAACTAAGACTAAAACTACTTTTAAAATTCTTCTCCAAATTAACATTGTTTGAAAGTACAGAAAGATTTTTCATATTTTGGTTGTGTACACAGCAGTGCATTACAAAAGAGATTTTGATATTACGTCCATATTGATGTTTTCATAATACGCAACACGAAAGTTACAAGATGCTAGCATCTCGCAGGCAGAACAGTAGAGGTGTTTACTCTATGAAAATGTTAAAAGATAGTGACAAATAGTCTGCAAAGTGATATTTCAATATGATCTATGCTTATTTTGTCTGACCTAAAGATCAAAACCCAATGAAACTACAATGAAAACATCACATTGATAAATGAATTAAATAATTGTTTAATTAAATGATTGTATTATATATTGTCTATATATATAATAATTCAACTGACTTATCATTTCTGGTGCTGAGTCATCTGAGTCAAATGCTAAAATGCTAATTGCTAGCGTGAGATATTTTTTCCCAACTGACTCAATTGTTTCTCTCATCTGTCTCAACAAATAAAAATAAATAAACCCCATGTTAAAACACTTTGACAAAAACATGCATAATGGGTTTGGACACAGATGGGATCATTTTACACCACTCTGTTAATTTCACCATTAGTCTGACTAAAGAGCAAAGGAACTGAAATCCCTTTTTTTTTTCCGGGCTGAAATGTAGGTCACACTTCTGTGGTCTATTTATAAAAAGCCTTTTTTTTCATAACCAGCTTTTGAGAAAAAAAAAAAAGAATTTATAAAAATAAACTGGAGACAAAACACGAGGAGGAGAGGTGAAAATGAGGAGGAGAGGAGATAAATTAACTCTCTCTGTTGGAGTATCTGTGGCTTGCGTGTGTGGGTGTTTGTGGTTATCACAACCAGAAACTAATAGCAACCATTCAGATCAGACAGGAAATGAACATCCACAACATCCAGCTGTAAGGATATAGTGTGATAGTTTATCACAATAGAAGCATGGAGTTTAAACTTACAGTACATTAGGTAAAAGGCTATACCTCTTCATGTTAAGGAGATCTATTCTAAAATGAGACAGAATTAAGATAAATATACACCACAGTTCTCTGTGCTTTAGGGGGAAATTTCACTAAATTACAGTAATTTTAAGTTCCTATTTTCTCCTGTGGTTGGTGGCGGTGGTGTTACTGTTCTTGCTGTGTTAGCACACCACTTCTGAATGAATTAAAAAAAAAATAATAAAAAAAAGAAAACACCTCATGTAATGTCTGCAAAGCAAGTGAGAGTGAAAAGGAAATGAAATTTGCTGATAAGAAGGAGCTCCCGAGGGCTGAAGTACAGATAGGGGCCGTAGCATTTCATTTGAATGTAATGTCTTTAGTAGAGAACAGTACACCTGCAGTCTGCAACAAATCCCCCCCCTCCCACCCCCCCCACCCCCAAACCAATCAGACAATCTCTGGAAAGAAAGAAAATGAAAGAAAACTACAATGCAGGCAAGACAGGAGTACAGGCTGGTTGGATGGACAGATGGATGGAGAAACAGATGGGTGAATAGATGGGGAGGGATTGGGGGTATAGCTCTAGCTGAGAGATTAAGCCACAGATTAATTCTTTAACCAGACAGGATGCAGAATTTCCACTGGAATGTAAATCACACATTATGATTTAGATATTTGTGACGGCCTCTTACCTGATTATCTGTCACTAGAGTGGGGGTGTTCTTACATAACGATCCCTTTGCAGGTTACAAGCACCGCTTCTGGAATTAATGCCGGTTTCAAACTCAATAAAAACAAACTGCTTACAGTACAATTTTAAAGTTGTAAGAGAAGGAAAATAAACATTTCTGCATGGCAGCTTTCAAAGATCAAAACACCGCCTAATTTGCTGAGCAGAAAAATAACTTTTTCTTTTTTTTTTTTTTTCGACGGAGCAAAGCTCAAAGGAAATTAGAAGTGATTCAACCAGTTTTGTGTCTAAGCTGCCAAGCAGGTTTAAGAACAAAGGGGTTTAATCATAGACATGCTGGACGATGGCCAAAGTGCCAGTTGAATTACCAGACTTTGTGGCTGCCAATAAAACACAGTCTGTAATAATTTCAAGGTCTGGGACACACAGAGAACCCCCAGACTTGACACCAAACACACCAGGCCTGATTCTTTCTGTTGACTTACAGTTAAAATCATTTTGATTTTACTTTTCAGTTTGTCAGTATTTAGCTGTCTCACTTTTCCATGCACAGGAAACCTTATGACCTTAACCAAGATAACAAATACAAATGTAATGTATTGAGGATGATCCTTATATTTCAACCATTGTATAAGAACTAGAGGTTTATGGTTCTTTGAGCATTGAACATTGAGCACTGTGTCTTTCTCATATGTCTCCTTTCAATAACCCTACAGTGGTTAGAGGCTCCAAAACTAATTCAGTTTTACATTTGACTGTATCTTTTAAAACGCTCTTTAAAATTGATGGAAACAGATGTCCTATTGGCATAATTAGTGATGAATAACTGGTTAGTCAATCTACAGATGGACTATTCTAGTACTGCATCAATTGATTGACTTTATCCAGTAAATATAACAAGTTAATCTGGAAATAAAATATTCAAGGGGTTTTGGATTATTGTCAGGACAAAATTATCAATTTTGAGGCATCACTTTGGGTTCTTTCATTCAATTTGTTATCTATATTACAAGTGATTAGGAAGTTAATACAAACATTATCATGAAAAAAAAATACAATCAAAAGACGAATCAATCATGAAAATAATCATTAGTTGCAGCCATAAATAGATGCAACTCCCTGATTTTCATATCCAAAGCCTTTGTCATAAATCATATTTTCAACTTGTGTTTGATTAGATGCACGAAAAAAAACATGTTTTGTTGGCTGCTGTGTTTCCCCTTTTACATGCAGCACAGAAAAGACCAATGTGTCATAGGTAGAAGATGGTGGAAAACACATCAGACTAGTGTGCTGAGAGTAAGTGTGGAGGTGGAGATGTACTCTCTCTCTCTCTCTCTCTCTTTCTGCTAATGGGATGTGAAGCACATTGTAATGCTCTCCATATGATAATAGTCGACACAAAACAACACCATCAGTCCAGTCGCATTAACACATTTCACTCTATTATCACACTCAAGCATGACACTGGATGGCTTGCCACCTGGCTAACTGTTCTTTTGCCTGTCTGGCTTTTTGTCTGCCTCCCTGCCTACCTGCCTGTCTGTTGCTTTTATTAGCCGGTCTGTCTTTTGTTTACTGTGTGAGTAAGACTGTACAAGATCTGTCTGTCTGTCTGTCCCTCTGACTTTGTCTGACTACCTGCTTATGTGTCCATCTGCTTGCCTGTCTGTCTTTCTCCTACACCAGCTGTATGTCTCTCTCACTTCATATTCTTCCAAACAGTCTATATGATTGTTAATCTGCCTCCTAGGCCTCAGGATGTATCATAATGGCATAATATAAAAACACATTCACACTAAATTCATGGCCCACACTGGAACTGTATACATTATCTAAACAAAAATGCAACCGTTTGAACTTTGACATAAACATTGCTAGAGCTAGCCAGTAGAAATCTAACATTGACCTAAATACTAGCTAATAAAACTTTCTGTTTTCTACTGACGTTTCCCCAAAGCTCTCCCAGCTTGTGTAGCTCTCTCCAAGGTGCTGAAACAACTGCTATTTCAAACGCAGTCTATGAGACACTGAAACCATCTGAGCACAATGCTTACATACCCAACAGCCTTCATTCTGCCTAGTGGGACTGAACACTTGAGCTTGACTTTCGCATCATAAGAGAGAATCTGCTTCCTGCAATCATCACAGACTGTTTTAGATATGCACAGTAGTAGCAAAGGTCACATTTAACCATCATCATTGCTTGTGACAGTCACATTCAGATACAAAAAGGCAGAAAACAAGCTGGAACCTTCTGCACCAGTAACTATCAAACAAATTATCTATATATCATAATATGTGTAATATTTTTTAAAGCATGATGAAGGAGAAGACAGACTAACATGATGATAGTATGGGCGACTAAAGAGTACATACTTGTATTATTACGGGAGTTCAAAAGCACTTAGATGCCTACTTCTGGTTCTAAAAATAGATGACAGTTTATAAGAAAATATTCATTAATGAGTTACATATTTTATTGATTCTACTAAAGATATTCTCAACTCGGTTAACCCTAGAGGGATTTCAGAGGTCAGGGTCAGCTGCAAACAGAAGGTGGAAGAAATTCAGAGTCTAACACCTCAGCATGGAGGGTGTTTGCCAACATTAGCTTCACACCTGGATCCTTTTATTTGCAAAATATTATCCACCGTTTCTTAACACATGAGATGAAATGAGCTGGCAGGGCAGTAGGTTAATGTAGTGAGTGCAAACACAACCACTGACAGAATTCAGACCTCTTGCTTTCTCTGCATTTGTCAGGTAATTATGGACTTGGCATTGACATGATCACCCTAACACAATAAGCTAGAGTGATTATATCTTTTAAATGAATTTTGCTGCATGATAAAGCCTTATTAGAGTTACAAAATAACTCTACTTTTTTTTTACAGTTTATACAGATGTGCCAGTTGCTCTGAAACCACCAATGCTCATACTTTTACACTTGACTTAATGGATCTGCTCATGACCCTGTAGCTCAGTTAGTTGTCCAAGTGCTCTCCATGGTCCTGAAACCTGTTAGAGACCTCAGCACTGAATTCCAATTTCATTTTGCTTCGTTGCAGCTATGCTGGAACTGTCCATGGTGCTGAAACCATGTAGGAGCTCCCTGTGACATAACTGTAGTATGTGTTATTGAGGCTTCTACATCAGTATTCTCTTCATGGTCTGGGAATAACGTAGGATCTTCCTACACCGATACTATGTTGGAGCTATCCATGGTTCTGAAACCATCTAGAGGTGATGGTGGCACTATAATGACCTCATTACTGAGGTCAGTTTCTACACTTTTCTGTGCAATCAGAAGGCATCTGGGGAGCTGTCCTTGGTCCTGGATTCCAGTCAACATGTTCCAAGAATAACAAGCATTTATGTTGGAACCATATTGGAGCTCCCCATGGTTCTGAAAACATCATGGTAACTGTGGCACTATAATTTTCATCAGCTCTTGCCATTGTGCTAGAAATGCATCGAATCTCATCACTAATGTCTGTCTCATTGCACTATTTGCTTTTTTATTTATTTATTTGTGTTTTTGTCTTGTTTTAGATTGTGCCATAGCAGTAGAGAATCAGATTTTTCCCCTTAAGAGCTCCTTTTGGTCCTGAATTCCAGTCAACATGTTTGAATGTATCCAGGAACGACAAGAAACTATACTGGAGCTATGTTGGATTTGTCCATAGTGACCATGTGGGGACTCACTGTTGTGCTATAGCCATGTGGGAGCTCTCCGTGGTCCTAAAAAAACCACATTGGTTTATTCAGTGGTACCACAACCATGTCGGATCCTAACCACTATGCTCCCTGTGACTCAAACCGCCTCTAAGCTGCTCCCCTTTGTTCTGAATCCCAGTCAACTTATTTGAATCTATCCATGAACAACAAGCAGCTTGTTCAGATGTCTGTGGAGATATTTTTGGACAGCTCTTTCAGATCTTGGATCTGGAACAGCTTCTCTCTCAGTGTGGAGCTGTCACTGGTTCCTAAACACGCCCAAGGTCCTTATAGGCTTCCCTGTAGTGTCCTGTTCTGTTGTTTTCTGTCCTGTGTTAAGGACAAACAGTCTGGTCAGTCTTATAAATAATAACATTTAGCATGATTTAACCACATCGTTATTACTGGTTACTGCTCTGCCTGCACAATGAGTTACCAATTACAGTTTCTCTCAGAGCAGACCAATTCATTTAAATTCAGTTCATTTACATATGCACCTTCTTTCCTTCTACTGGTGCTACAGACTTGAAAACGCTTCATGCATCTGCTGAGATTATGTAACATTTTGGTTAATTTCTAACATTAACATTACTTTTTTTGCCAGTATTCTCTCCTCCTCTCTCCTCACCCTCCTCTCTGGCCCTCCCCTCTCATCTACTGGTTCTATCTCCTACCATCTTTCCTCACCTCACTGGCTCCTCTCTATCATCGTCTCTCCCCATTTGGATCTCCACTCCTCTGCCCTTGTCTTTTTCCCTAGTTTCACACTCCCTGATCCCTTCCCCTATCCTCTCTC
Organism: Euthynnus affinis; assembly: GCA_029490765.1. NCBI lineage: Eukaryota > Metazoa > Chordata > Actinopteri > Scombriformes > Scombridae > Euthynnus > Euthynnus affinis. The sequence goes on from CM055845.1 coordinate 3,924,142, forward strand.
CGTTGTCCTCTGCTGCTCCCTTCTACTTCCACTTCTACCATCTTCCCTCGCCTCACTCTTCCTTTACTCTGTGATCCTCACCTCTATTCCTCTACCCTTTCCTTTTCTCCACATCTCCTCCTCCTCTCCTCTCCCCAACCACTTCTCCTCACCTCTCCTCCCCTCCTGTGTTCTCATCTCCTAGCCTCCTGCATAATAGATGTGGCTGTAATGCCAGTCAACTGGAGCGGCATGATGAGGCAGCTTTAGAAACAGAGAGTGAGACAGATAGAAGAGAGAAAGCTCCCCAAAATGGGTTCTATTACTGCGCTCCCACACACACACACATACACGCGCGCGCGCGCTTGAGGGAAAACAGATGCATCCATACGTGCGCGCGCACAAGCCCGACATACACGCACGCACAAAACACACACATGGGCATGCACGCACGCATTCCCACACAGGGACGGCGGGGCTGCCAGCCTGGCCGAGGCATCGCAGCACACAAGTGAGACGCCAAAATAACAATTAGCCTTTCACCGGAACCACCAGAGAGAAAACTGTCAACTGCGCGAGCGCCGGTGCGCACGATTTTGGAGAGCTCCAAAATAAATTGTCTGTAGCCTGAGAGAATGGCAGAGTCCAGTGACGGTGCCAACACAGGCGCAAAAAGAGAGCCGTCACACAGGGAGCGGGGTTATGGCAGAGTCTAATCAGATTACAGCGATGATTCATTGCCTGGGCACTAAGAACAAAACTATTGTTGGCACCGCGTTGAGGCTGGCATCCCCGTGGTAGGAAAAAAAAAAAAATCCAACTGCATAGCAGAGCTCGGTCCCACCGAGCATCCTCCGCCATCTCACACACCCTGCATTATTAAGAGCCGATCAATCAGCCTTACCTTCATCGATCTCCAGCTCCACTCCTCCCGTCTTGTCTCTTTTTCTCCCAAATCCCGTCTTCTTGCTCTCCTGATCCGTCCACTAATGGATGAGTTAAATCACAGTAAAGGCTTTTTTTTAAATATATATATATATAGAAAACGGGTGACCAGGCTGAGCAGCTTATCCCAACTCCTGCTCTCCTCTCCTGCGCGACTCCGTTCCCGTCCACACGCGGAAAGAGAGGCTATCTTGGTAGTTTTCTAAGGCTGAATAAACGGCTATGTGTGAGTGTGTGTGTGTGTGTGCGTGTGTGTGTGTGTGTGTGTGAGTGTGTGTATGTGTGAGTGTGTGTGTGTGTGGGACCGGACAGAAGCAGCGGCAGCGGTAGAAGCGGAATTACCGGAACAGACGTGCGCGCAGTCAAGCAGAAGAAGAAGAAGAAGAAAAAAAAAAAAGAAAAAGAAAAAAGGGGCGAAGCGGGAATCCAGGTGCCGGTGGTCTCACCGTGAAAAGCCACGAGAAGCACTCACGTAAACATAGATCCTCAAACGACAAGGGTGGGTGGGTGGATGGAGGGAGGGGAGGGGGGGTGGAGGGGGGTCAGATGGGTGCTGAAGAACTCCTATTAGCCTCCCATTCGCCTCCCAATTAACGTTACTCCAATAACATATTTAAAGTAACGGAAGCCTAAGAGCTCGTGCCATCCGTGCACAGTCCTCGGGGAGATATCCAAAGCCACACGAAGCACAGAAAAGTGATGTTGGGAGGCGGAATAGCTTTAATTCCAATAACGTTCATCTCAAGCCCCGGCAGAGATCCGTGCGCAGCTCCGGTCTGTGGTCCAAACCCCGAATAGCTACTATAAGAAACTACACCCACCAACACAGAGGGTGCCCTTGAGTGCAAATAACCTTTTTTCACTTATCCAAGCAGCCGTTTGGGCGCGATGAACGGCCGGTCTGTTTCCAAAAAAGAAAAAAAAAAAGCATGCAGCTATTCCTCCAGGTAGGGCCTATTTAACAAATCATTTCAGTCCCCAAACATTCCGGTAATGTGCGCGGTTTCCCCATCTGTCCGCCTGCAGGGGCTGGAAGCTGGCTTGCCTGCGTTCTTCTCCCTCACACGAACGAACGAACGAACGAGAGAGAGGATGCAAATCCCGATCCCGTAGCCTTAAAGTCTGGTCCGGGCGGTGTCCAGATATCATAAATCACACAAACTGACAGCGGATGAGCTCCGTGAACACCTTTCCAAGGGTGGGAATGCAGTTTTGGGAGAAATGAACAGTCTTTTTTTTGCGTGTGGCAAAGACTGAAGCTCCTAGCCTACTTTAAAGAAAGCTCGGTTCCTCGTTAGTAGAGGCTTGCTAGACCTGCAGCAGGACGTGCATACCGAAAGTCGCCTATTTTTAGAGGGGGGGTGGAAAAAAAAATCGCCCCGGCACTGGAGACTGTAATCCTCGTCAAGGCTCCGGAACGTCACATTTTCGGTCAAATGTCCTTTGTCCGATGAATTCCTCCGCTGCGTCGGATCCGTTCTTCCAGTGTCAGATGCTGCTGAGGATTTTTTTAAAACAGACGGTTAAAGTTTGAATTTCAGCCACAGATCCCAGCGCGCGTGCTTCCTGCTGGTTGGAGGTGGCTGTGGCGCACGAGGCTGACTGACTGGGGAGGGGGTGCAGTGTGCATGCGGGGCTGCGCGAAGGGGTTTGAACAAAAAGACACACCCATACAGTCTATCTATCTATCTATCTATCTATCTATCTATCTATCTATCTATCTATCGTTTAATCATACCAATCCATTTATCATTGTCTCCCTGCACATTGAAGACTTTGATATAGACTTTTCTTTTTTTTTCTTCTTCCTACATAGCCCTAACATGTCTTGTCTAGATGGATACTGCAGGTGAGAATAGCTGATAAAGAAGAACTCAAATTGATGACATGTACAGAAAATGAGGCATTAGTTCTGTTTGGGGTCTGCAGCTGTAAACATGGTGAAGTAAATATAATGGATTTTTTCATATGCTCCATGTTAGTCATTGGTTTTGACAGTGCTTTTTTTTTTTACTCCACCCAAATCCCAAGATAAGTCTATTTGGATTCCTGTTATTGTAGTTTCATAACAGCTTGCAGTTTTAAGAGGTCTTGACTGACAGAATATATTCATGCATGACCCATATATCATACAATACATGAAATATCCCCTTATTTGGTAATGACAATGCTTTATGGACAATGGCAGGAGCACACACGGGTCAACGTCATATCCTATGAAAAGCTGTGTCCAATCCACTTTCATGATTGTAATGTATCATGGAATTGGAAAATGACTTCCCTGTGGAAACCTTTATTGTAGCAAAGGCGAGTTGTTTTGGTTGAGAGCAGGGTGCTGGTTGTTTCCTCATGTGTCACATGACCTGTGCTCCCATGAAAAGGGTGTAAATGTTTCAAAAAATAAGTAAAAACAAGTAGTGAACGACTGCCTCTTCATAGATGACTTTCCATTTGGAAATATACAGATTAAGTACCAGATGATTCATTTGTGTAAACATAAATACACATTCACGGTCAGATCAAAATGTGACACTCTTCTTCTGCTGCTTTTTCTTAACATCTTCTGCTGCACAGGTACTGAGTGGACCCTCCATTACTCTTTACATTTACACCGGTACTCTTTTACACCTGCCTCTCAGTATTTATTTGTTTATTTTTTCTCATCAAGGAGCAGCTTATATACTGACTTTCTTTCACATACCCTGAGAACATTATGCTGTGCTCTCTCTCCCTCCCATTTCTTCTCTCTCTCTGCCATTGTAATTGGTACCAGTTTATAATACAGCACACATTATATAGGGTTTATAAGTTGCAACTATTGACTTTAGAAGCAGTTAATACATAATCAGTATTAATGCTTTTAGATCAGTTATTAGCCATTAATAAAAAACTACTTTTCAGCACCATGGAGAGTTCTGCTGGAGGCAGTTAAACATAAAGTGCTTTTTTTCTCCCCACTTTTCATCTAGAAACCAAATACTTAATCTTATTAACTGATACACACAACATTAGTCAATGACTAATCAGGTCTGACATCTGCCTGAAGATCCTTCTATTGTATTTGCTTGTATTGACAATCTCAGACAATGACACATCAGTGATCATTTGAAAATAAAGACTCTCCGGGTAAAAGTTTGCTTTTAAATAAAGTCTTCAAAATCATACAGTAGCGCCACATCCACTTGGATTTATTTTACCTCGCAGGCTTATTTTATTATGTTTCACAAATGCACTTTAGTTGCGTATGATGTCTTCATACACAGAGTGGAGATATTGTAGAATATGAATTGCAGCAGCAGTATGTTGGTGTAAACCATTTTAGCTTTGGTCGGCATTTATATTTGAAGAGCTGTGCACTTTTTGGAGTTTCAGACAGAAAAAAATAAAAAATGCTGGATTTTCAATAGACAGTACTTTCAAACTTTTCAATCTTTTAAATAAAGTTACACCAGATTCATCCAACTCATCTAAGTGCATTGTTCATTGGTTATATGCGGTGAATCATTCTTTTGATACTTTTCTCTGATCATCAGCACATAAGAAGACATAACACTTTTCATTTTTGATTTCTGAAAGGCAGATATGAATAGGATTTAACTTTTAAAAGGTTAATGTTTTTTTTAGTCACAGCGCAGGGAGAGCTGGGCTAACTTAATAGAACAAAAGACTAAAATCATTTGTCTACTTAGTTCCTGTATGTTGTATATGGTGAGTGACAGGCGCATTGGAACAGAAGAAGTATAGAAAAGTAGGAAGGGAGTAAGGGAGGAAAGGGTTTAGGTGGCATGAGGGGTGGCTGCTGTTACCAGTGCGGCTGTGAATTAGAATTAGCAGCGTCAGGGGAGCGTAGACGTGGGCTGAATGTTGAATATTGTAACGCTGTGTAAGTGGAAACGTGCTTTGCATCTTTCAGTCAAACACCAATACTGTTAACCTGAGAGAGCGTGAACAGACACGGGCGGTGGAGGACAAATGAATAGTCGAGATGGATAAGTTCTGACTCGGTAATAGACGGGAAGGAAGGGAAATATCGAGAGCCCTCCACCATGTCACATACTCATAAAAAGACATGTACTCCACACACCAGTACCTACACACACACACACACACAGAGTCATGTTTTCATCACTTCGGAGGACATTACATTGACTCGTTTCCTGGAGACTTATACATTAAGGGGACACACACACACACACAAAATCTCTGACCCACAAGTACACATGTCACAACAAATGCATAGATTAAACTTGATAGATTGGTGTAGTGGATTGAAAATATGTGGAAAGGCTGGTGGATGTAAAGCCCCCCCCACTCCCACACACTTCTGCAAATACCTACAACACCCACACACCCACGGTTTGATCCAGGTTTAATCCCAGAGACCCCATATGGGAAGATTTCTTGTCACTAATGATTTCCTACTGAACTGTATTAAACCTCCTGAAATAACGTGCCAGTACGACCCGGGAGGATGCAGAATTTTAATTTCATAAAAAAAACAATGCAGCAGCTGATTCCGCCGATAAAATGAACAACTGAACATGGGGAAACGACCCACTGCTGTGTTTGGCTGCTGCAATAAAAGCCTCTGTAATCTTTAGGTGTAATGACACGGGATTGAAAAGCACTGATCTGCGCTTGGAAGGGAGATAATAGGGGTGAGAGTGGCTGTTGGTACATGAGCCACAGTTTTCTTTCCAGATGAGACCGAGTCAGCTGATAATCCAAAACACATTAAGAATATGAACAGTCAATTTTCATTGAGACTTTAGCTGAAGATGAGCATTATAATGAACGATAAATATGATTGACAAGCTTGAATCCAGTTTATTCACTTTTGGCCTCAGGAGGTAAATCACACTCAACATCTAATCTTATCCACAGTCACTCAAGTTATTCATAGAAACTCAACAGCTATATTCATAAAGCAATGGAAACATACAGTAACAGATTCACTGTAATGTAATTATTGTTTCTTTCTATTTTCTAATGAACTAAGTTCAAGTCATGTGCTATTAGGGGAGTATTTAGTAATAATAATAACTTCACCAAATGTTTAATTTAGCTAACAAGTGATAAAGTAATTCTAATCTCATCAGTTGCCCCTTGAGGAATTATCTCTAACAAATGCCATCGAAATGCAAACTATGTTTCTCTGTGTTCTTTATAATAATAATAAAAAAAGAAACATCTACATCAATCTCTCAACACTAGAAAAGATTTACTGGTCTGAGGATCCTTTTTTTTTTCTTCACTCAAAACAAGGAGAAAGCTGAACATCAACTTTAAATAATATATTGTGTGATGCTTGTTGTTATGATATGAACAATGGGACCTAGAAATGACTCCTGTGAATGTTTTATGATCTGCGGTTACGGTTTGGTTAAGTGTAAGCAGCCAAAACTGATTGGTTAATGATCAGAAAAGATTTCTTTCATGATTAAAAGAAAAAAAAAAAAAGAGCAGAAGTTGAGCTGAGCTTGATGTGACGTGTTTTGTACACCGCACCATCCAACATGTTGCTACAGCTTCACACTTCTTCCACCCTTGCAATAGAGAGAAGACATTTGTTATTCACGCAACCACACGAGGATTATTGTCAGGAAAATATATCATAATGTAAGCTCACTGGTCTTCTTGGAAATCTTTTAACCGCATCTCCAAACCTTTGTCATTAAATGGCTCTGGTGTAATCACATGAGGCAGCTCCACTCACGATCAGATGTGGTCGAAAGCTGGTACTCGGACCTTTTTAGCTTACATTATTTTGTCACACAGTTTTTTTTCCAAGAGCATTATAGCTGATGACTAAATCTCATTCTTTATGTTTCTAGATTTAAACGTGGTCACAACCAAAGAAAATGAGCTCCTTTAATTCTAATCAGATCATAACATTTTATGTTTTCTGGTCACAAGCTGCAGAAGAAGATGTCTCCCGTGTCAAAATCTGATGTTTTGTTGCTCCATCTCCCTTCGCCTCCGATGTCACTATTCTTAGTCCACTATGGTCTCTCTCACTCAATCATAAACACATCATTTTCAAGCCTTTGCTGAAACGACTGATGCTTCAGTTTCTTTTTACTAAAATGTAGCATAACATGACAGATGTCAGCAGAATAATCTTTTTAGTCATACGGTTAAGTTTAGGAACATTTATGCCAACAAAGTATTTCCTAAACAATGAGCCAGGCCCCCCCTGAAATGCACCAGGAGTCTGTTTTCTGTGGAGCTCTGACATGACAACAGAACAATATTCTATTGAATCCGGCTGACAGAGTGAGAATGATTTTATTCAGTCTGAGCCCTGGGCTTAAAAATTTAACAGCTGCTTCATTCAAATATCTGTGTTCATGAAACCCTCAATACAATTCAAGCAAACATATGAATTATGGAAGAAAAAAAAAAAGAACTATTATGCATGTATGGGAAGTGCACCGACCAGTGTTGCGGTTAGGGAGGATAGAGTACAATTTGGATGGAAATTTAATCAATCTGCATTAAGGCTGCATGATACGAGTAGAATGGAAGCATAAAAGGGAGGGGGGAAAAAAAGTTTGCATATGGGACTCTGTTGAAAAATGTATTATTTCAGAGTCACAAACAAGTCTCTTTACCGTGCAATCAAGCTTTCAGGTTGCATACGTATCCCGTCTCATCGGATTCATTGACCTTTGTAGCCTGTCATCTCATTTCTGTTTCTTATCTTTTTCTGCTGATGCCGTTCAGTAAACTATCTAATGAAGCAGAAATGCCTCAAAGACAGAACAGAAAAAAATTTAAATGGCCTCCCAAATTACTCCGGAAAACAACATCTGATGTTTTCTGACAGGGGGATTCTAATTTTGTGTGGAAGCCACCAGCGACGATACGATGTCGACATGTCCCCCTGTTCCCTGTAGGATGTGACAGCGGGGGTGATAGCGGCCCAGATGTTACAGAAGTGGCCTTCTAGTTTGAATCCCTGTGTGGCCTGAATGAGAGTTAGTTAGAGATAGCTAGATCTCAATCTGGCTGCACACCCTTGACTCATATTGTCCCTGTTTTTCCCTCATCTGTTGCTCTCCAATGTTGACATTAAAGGAGAATATCACATATTTTTTTTATATACATCAGCATGTGTTTCCAGGTGTTGGGAAGTATATTGGTCAGTTGAGGCTGAAGACTACAGGTTTGAAAATTTAAGAAAATCTGGCCTTTGTAGCACAATTTTTATTATTTACACACACACGCTATTATACAATAGTCAAATCTACACATTTTTTAATTGCATTATTTTAAATTCTGAATGTTGCACTGTAAAATCCGTCACTCGAGACAGTTCTTTATCTAAAGTAGACCGTGAAACACAATTTATTTTTGCTCACATCCCGAGCATATCATTCGACGTATCTTATAATGACACATGGTTTATTTATGATCCATTATGCATTTCACTTTAGTTAGCACTGACTCTAATATATATTCTGTGATAGATAACAAGTCATTAACATTTATGAGATGCTTGTACTTATAATTCATTTTAAGTTGAATGTTTTATGAGTGCTGATATAACGCATCAGTGAGTATATGTTTCCGTGAGCGTGGTCGAACCCGCTGCAACTGCATGACGATAAATGTTTGAGTTGCACTGCAAGTGAAGTCAGTTCATATATGAGATAAGAAAATGTTACAACATCTTTAATGGGGAAAAAAAAATGACCAAATCAAAATTGAAATGAGAGTTTGCGGTTTGACTAGACATGGTTGAGACCGAGACGTGCTGCTGCTGCGCTGAGGAGGATGTTTTCATTTTCCTGATGTCATGGATTGAGGGAGGATGATGATGATTTTCTTGACTGGATTGGGTTTATGAGATTAAGGGAGTCAACTGGTGGGAGACCATCATCCACATACAGCCTCACATACTGTGTATATGCATCCATGCATACAAGGATGTGGTGGCTGCACGGATTGTGATACCATATCATCTTCTGGGTAACAACTGCAACCTCTGGGACAGGATGTATGGCAGTTTGCAGTACTTTTTCTTTATGTAGACACGATCCTGTCCTCTATGGTGGCCTTTTTAAAACATATTAAAACTCTTGTCTGCATACTCAGCAGTCCTCTGTAACAACTCTCATTGTATGGTATGGAGTCCAATGGAAGCTGGAGTCCAATGTCCAATGGAAATGGATTGTTAAATATACTACTAGGCAGATGTATGACTTGGCTGACACCATCTTTACATTCATCAGGTGGCCAGAAAGATGACTCCAGTGCATAAAAGACTAACTACAGTAGGATGACCTGAGCAATAAGGTCAAGATTTGTAAGTAGGTGAATATTTGTAAAGACTTTAACCATAAGCTCTTGGTAAGCCAATAGCATGTAGCATAACTATGTTGCTGTTTTTTTTGTGGAGCCTTCTTATGTGTCGGTATGATGGAGAAAGAGCAGTAAAAAATGAGAGAAGCGTGGGTAAAAGGATGGTAAAACAAGTGGCCTCGGCATGTGGTTCCTCTGGTTTTCCCTGTTAGTTTTGCCCACCATAGAACAGCTGCTGACATAAAAAAAAAAAAATCAAGGAGGAGGTGGGGAACCACTGGAATTTTAATTTACATCATTTGGCACATCCACCTACTCTGACAAATTCAAATTATCTCTGGCGTTGGAAAGTAAAACTCACTGAATATGTTCTCTGTCCATTTACATAGAGTATAGAGGATGCAAATTCGAAGCAGTCGTGTGTATTTGGAAATCCTGTGTAATAAAGTATCCCCCAGCCTCTAAAAAAAAAAAAGAAGAAGAAGATAAAAAGATGCATGTTCCATATTTTCAAATAAGAATCTTTGGGAGATATGGGGCGCCCAAGGAAACAACTTAAAAACCACTTGACTTGAATCGGTACTGATGAAAACTTCAATCTAACTCAACCGCCTTATGAATAATGGAAACACTAACTGCTACAGCTGTAACACTGTAACCTCATCCATTTTGTATCTCTCTTTTTCTGTTTCATTTCCCTCCATTCATCCCTCGCATGCCCTTAAAGCATATCCTCCTCTTTTCCTCCCTCTCTCCTTACCCCTTCCTCTCCATGTCCTCTCTCACTTTCACCCACATCTCATCTCCAAGCGCTCTCCAGCATGTTACTCCCTCCTCCCTGCAATGAAGTCCGCATAGGGAGGACCTCGAGTTGTGATGGGTGTATATTGTCATCTAATTTGGAAGACTTGTTGGTTTTTGTTGCCCCTAGTAACACAAGAGTGCGTGCATGCTTGGTGTGAGTTCAGTTATAATCGTCTTTCCCATGTTTCCGATGAAGATTCATTCATGTTATGGTGTGTCAAACCTATGCAAGTCATATCACAGAACGCAGGTGGATTGGACCTCTCGTCCTCCTGCAATGCAAAAGCTTTCAAAAGTGAGGAAATACTAACATGGGGCCCTTTGATTTCTACGTTGCAGAATTTGATAATAAAAATGGAATCAACTTGTTTAGCCTACAATTATAAGCATTTGTTCACAGCGACTTAGCTGAATGAACAGAAGAAAAAAAACTGTGCTGAAATACTGTATTTCTGTCCTGCTGTCTGTGTTTCAGTGAGGGTAGGGCTTAGCTCCTCCTCTACACTCATACACACACACACACACACACACACACACACGGTTCACAGTTATGTCGAAGAGGCCCTCTGAGACAGCTAAGTCATCCAAAAACTGAGGGATTCGACACTTACCGCTAAATTTAGAGCGGAGCAATATCCAAACAACCGCTGTGAGTCAGAAGTACGACTATTCTGTAAATTTTGCAAAAGGTTTCTGTTTCATTTATAATATGAAACTCATTTATGTCTCTTGCATTTTCTTACCTTTCCTTCGTCTCTTCTCTCTGTGTCTTCATCCATGCATTTTGTGATTAAGCAAAGCAAAGAAAAAATTTATATAGGACATTTCATTCCAAGTGGAAATACAATGTGCTTCACAGAGCATGAGCTACCAGGGATGTTGCAGCCACAAAAAAATATGTATATAATATACAAAATAAATGATCAGATAAAGGTAAACACAGTTAAAACAATAAGACACAAGTTAAAAGCCATTAAAAAGTTAAAGTAACTAAAATAATTAAAGCTGTAAGCAGCTTTGGTTGGGACCTCGCACTCTGGCCTGAGGGGATATTTATTACAAGTGTGGCATGCTTTTATTTTGAAAGATCAATTGAAAAGATGAGAATTTTCTGCAGGTTGGGACATGTCTGTCTTGCTCACACCTGTGTCATTAAAATCATGCAAGTTTTGGGCTCTCTCATTTGAATTTCAGTCAGTAAATTGACGAGTTTTGATGAGTTTGTGCGGAAAACAAATTATTTTCCTAATTTTCATCCAGTCTGTTTTCAGAAAAGTAAAAACCTTTAATGCACATGAGCCGGTCAAAGTTTGATTGACGTGTACGTTCAGGTGTGCAGAGATGATAAGTAACTGTAGCTGGACTATACTCATTTATTTAAATGGAGAGTGTGCGCTAACCAGCACCTTTTTGAACATTTACTGCTTCCATATAGTTTTAGATACAGACTTCATTTGAACTTTAAATGAGTCACGAGACTTTGACCTACAACTCTTGAATTTACATGCTTTCTCTATCTTTTGCTGTTTTTGAGATATTAGAGTGAGAGTTTTAAAGTCTTTTTCTTGCTCCTCCTGTGATTTTATAATGAGTGTGTATTAGGGAATGGTTCACAGCACTGGGGGAGCAGTTGGAGAACAGGATTGAGGAGTGAAATATCCTCATGAATCAATCATTACTTTAGCCAAATCTAACAATAAAAATCATATTATAGTGGCAAATTTTGTTGGGAATCCATTGATACAGGTTTGAAAGTGGTCAGACTTATAGTTTATGCCCAAAAAATGTATTTAAATGTTTATCTGAAGCTAATATGAAGCTTTGGTGTCAATTCAAGTAGATTATTTGTGAGACATTTAAAAACAAGCTGTAAAAATGTTAAAATCATTTCTAAATGTAACAACCTGAGCATTTGGTATATGATCATATTTCTTTTTTTTTCTTCTTATTAAAACTCAAAGTAACATGGACGATTAAAACAATCACACATGACCTCTTCTTCTTGTCCTTTTCTTGTCCTTTTAATCTGTCCCCTGTTCACCATCCATCCCTCTCCTCTCCTCCTCTAATCCCTTGCTCACCTTCACTCTCCTTCCTTTTTTTCCTTTTCAAATGGTCTCTTCTCTTCTTTCTTTCATCCTCTCTCTCTCTCTCTCTTTTTCTCTCTCTCTGGTCTCCTGACCTGCTGCAACGAGAGCCGGGGAGCAGAGAAGAGAGAAATAAGAGGCGCAGATCAGTTTCTGAAACCTCTTCTCTCCAAAGAGCCCGACGATAAGAGAAGTATTACAGAGGAGGATGATGGGTAATTATGCTGGTCTGGAGATATGCTTCACTAATCTGGCCTCTCTCTCTCTCCCCCCTCATCTCTCATTCTGTCTGTCTCAGAGTTTCTCTGACTTGAGTCTCAGAGTTTCTCATTATCTATATCGTCCTCTCTTTATTTTTTATAAGTTACTCTCTCTCTCTCTCTCTTTCTGGAGCTGCAGGATGTGATTGTACAGTGATTGAAAATGCATTTAATTCAATTTTTGGACTGCAGGCATGTAGATTTTTACTTAGTTTTGACTGAATGTGTGTGTGTGTGTAACATGAAAATGGATTTAACGTGATGGGCACAGGATACAGGATAGAGAAAATAACAGTTCTAATGATGCTAATTACTAATTAATAACTACTATTACTGTTATTTGACAGTAAGTGTTTTGCAACTTTTGCTGCCAGACTTTTTACCTTTTTTTTATGATTTTGTTGTTCAATACTTTGATTTAAATACCTACAAAACGTTAGCATACTAACCTGCTTCACTAAAATGGTGAATATGGATGATGTTAGCATGTAGCTCCCCCTCCTACAGAGACACTGCATAGCTGCAGACTTGTTACGAACTGTTTGTAGCCACATGCAGTTCAGCTGTGGAAGAGGCAGTAATGAAAAAAAAAAAAAGTAGTGGTGCTAATATTGATTTTCTCACACATTTACAGGTAATGACCAATCTACAGTGGACAGAAGGGATCAGAGATCAGCAGGTGAAGGCAACCAGCTCCAGACCAGCTTCCACTCTTATCTGACCACCAGCCCTCCAGAGCTGGCTGTGTCCTTCAGGAAAGGTCGTTTGTCAGTCCCGTGCTCTCTCTCTCTCTCTCTCTCTCTCTCTCTCTTTCTCTCTCTCTGGTGAAGAATGTGACGGAAGAACACAAGCAAAAATGCAGCACAATCATTTCTGAGCTTTTGTCATATTTAAACACCACCCTCGCCTCTGTGCGTCCCCCGGTGTGTCACCGCTTCCTCCATCTATCCGACCATCCATCCAGCCATTTTCCTGTTTCACAACAATGCCGATGGATCAAACGAGGTGTGCTGCTGCTGCTGCTGGGTGGGCTTCTAACTCTCCAGGCTCTCTCAGGGCGAGAGCCTGGATCCTAATGGCAGGGGACCGCTGGACAGTAAAATGACATGTTTCTTTGTGAAGGAACACTTACTCACTTTCTAAGTGAAATTTGACACATGAGACTGCAGAGCTCGGGGCTGTGTTTGTGTGTGTGTGTGTGTGTGGTGTGCATGTTGAGTCTTGCACTTGTTTGTCTTTAAAGCGAAGATGTTTTTGGGCTGCCCTCATTTCCCAGAAAAAAAAAATATGGCATAAAATAGAGGCTGGTTCTTCTCTCTCTGAAAGGACTTTTTTTTTTGCACAGCTTCTTCAAAGGATGCTTGTGGAAAGTGATAAAAAAAAAATGTTTCCAACAATGTCTACTAAAAATTATGTTTATTCACTGCTAATTTGTTTCGCCAGTTATGGTTTGAGGGACATGCAGTTGCTGCTTGGGGTACATTCCCCTGCAACATTTCCTTTTTTTTTTGGTTGTGAAGACATTTATGTACCGGATGCAAGTTGTGTGGAGGAGATTGGACCAGATGTTTTGCCCACAAAGTGCAGGACTGTGACACCAGAGACCGAAGTTCACATCCTAGGTTTGACGTTGGGGTTTAGGCAACAAAGTGATTTGGTTGAGGACAGGGAAAGACTGTGGTTCCAGTTGAATATTAGTAAAGTAAGCACACTGTGTCTATTGTTTCAAGCTACTGTGGACTTTATCAGTATTTAATAGTTTCAGTGTTGAAGTTAGATCGTTCTCTAAGCTTAACTTATGTGTTGTGAGTGCCTGAACATAACCACAAAAAAACATTTTGCATTGAGATGATATTTTAGGAAAACAGAGAACAAAAAGGGTCACATCTCTGACACCGATGAAGACACAGCGTAGCGTTAAAGGCTGTGAATGAATCAGTCGCCTCGAACTGAGAAGCACCTGATTCAGCTGCATTCTGCAGGAAGATCAGCGCAGAACCCCGCAACCTGCAACTAAATGCAATATGTTGTCAGAGAACATTTTGTCAGACGTTTTCCTCATTATGTTGACGAAAAGCGTAGGAGGCATTATGTGTCATATTTGCTGTTACACATTAGTTGTACACGGCACAATTTCTAAGAGATACTTGTTTTTTTACCAGTCCTTGCTTCGTTAAAGGTGTAGCTGTGTTGATGTGTTGGAGCATACATTTTAAAAAAAGTGAGGACATCTTGGCTGGCCTCCACTTCCTTGAAAGGCTGTTTGATGACTGAAGGTCAAAATGAAGTGTAGGTTAAGTTCAGGATAAATGAAAACATTTTTGGCTGGTCCTCACTTAATCACAAGTTATTTCTGGAGAATGCTGACATGTGGCTCATCCTTCATTTGTCAAAGACCAGTTCTAGAAAGTGAAGACATATTGGGGGGTCTTTACACATTAACCTAAAGGTTAGGTTAATGTTAATGTAATGATTCAGGGGTAAGGGGATGTTTTGTGTCATTGAGAGTCCTCACAAGTAAAAAGCGTGCACGTGTTCATTTGTGTGCGAGAGAGAGAAGCAGAGATAATGGGCCTTCTTGTGCATGTGTGTGCTTGAGTGTGTTTGTCTCAGAGTATTTTTTAGTTGTGTATGTGTCAGTGTACGCACATAAATGTGTGTATGTACATGTAAGTGCATTTCTGTGTGTGTGTGCGTGGAGCTGCAGCAGTTTCAGTGCTGACTGCAGTAAATCGTACATTCTCTCTCCTGACTCCCAAACCCACATTTACACTCCGGTCATCCCGCCACAGCAGCTGGTACAAACCAAAATACATGGAGCTGGTATCCCGACTCTCGGTCTCCCGCTCTGTGAATTCATTATTCATCAGTGGAGTTCTGACTGAGCGTGCATGCTCTCTCCCAGCAGCCCGCCTGCTTTGTATTCACAACACACATTCACACCTCAGAGCTGCCATAGTCCGACCGACCAGCCAACCAACCAACCAACCAACCACCCACAGGTCTCTGCTGTCCACCACTCAGCTGCTCCACTAACTGCTCTGCTCATGAAGAGACCAGGTTTTTTTCTACACTTCTGCGTGAAGATGAAAGGGTTAAACTGTCTGGGGACTATACATCTGAATAAGTCAGATACTGGATGTTAAGCTGGGAGCTGAATCTACAAATACAACAACAACATTTCAAAGAGAACTATTTTACTGGGAAACAGTACAGATAAAAATACATAGAATATGCAATACTGGTATCCATATATGTGCAATATAAGCCAATACTGACCAGTGATATTGACCTACCAGTGTACCAGTGTATTGTTGCATCGGCAAGTTAGAGCGACATTCCTGAGCAGAAGCATTGTGCCCCTTAAAATATTTAAGACTGGACGGCCTTAGAAATAATTCTGTTTTTATTAGCCTTAAAAATAGTGTAAAAACAAAAATGTATTTTATTGTATTTATTGTAATTTATTGGTATTTAACTCTTTTGCCTGCCACACACAAACCCCCCCTCTCTGTTTAGGCTACTTGGTTCCTTCCAGCTATAAAAATGTCAGTAGTATCATTGGAGCTCGTAGAGCTGCTCAGCCGTGTTGGAAGTTGTGTTGAATCTTTATTAACCACAGTGTGAAGGATGAATCTCAGCTCATCATATAAAACAGTTTGAGCTTCAAGAGTTTCACTTTAAAATGACTTTAGCGTAACGGTTTAATCATCAACATGAACGTTGGTTATTTTCTTTTATTAGCAGCTAAATTATTGTTTTTGTCAAAAGAAATCGCAACACCGAAAACAGGATATTATTACCAAGAGTCAAAAGCTAAAAGAGTATCCGTTAAAAAACAGCTGCGACAGATTTGTTAGCTTTCTTTACTTCAGGTTAAATAACAGCGCTGCCAACCAACCAGCTAATGTTAGCCCTCAGTTTAAAGCCTTCTCACTCACATTTGCTGGTTCATAATTGCTGTTAAATACAATGAAGGGGTTGTTTGATCGTAGATATAAGCCAAAGCAGATAATGACTTTGGTTGTTGTGTACATCAACATGCATGGTGAAAGTGTTCCCGCTCACAGACATCGAGTGCAGGAGGCCCCTGTTCCTGAGGCGTGAAAGTTTATCGGCTATAGAAATGTGGGCGAGGAGGTAAGCGAGTGAATAACAATTCAACCAATTCTCAATTTTCACCCACTTTGGAACGAGACACTTAAAACCACACTGAAGTAGTTTGTTACTGAACTGCAGCCAATATTATGACCTGGTGAACTGCTGGTGTGAGTGGGCGAGTCAGATGTGTGAAGATGAGATGCTGGAAAGCAGAGCATTTTTTAAAAAATGTATTTCAGTTGTACAGTGACCATGGGCGTCACTGGGGAAAAATATGAATGTGAACCTATTTTGCATGATTGTGTAAATGGAGACTTTTGTTTTGTTCTACTTAACTGGACAGTTAATCCTAAATCAATACTTACATTGCTAACAGAGAGGCAGCTGCAGGTTTTCTCAGACTCAACAGAAGCCATGTTTGGAGTTCAAATGTCTTTTTCCACTTCTTCTTCTTCTTCTTCTTCGTCTTCTTCTTTCTATGACGAACAAAGGCACGGCGCCTTGAAGAGATGGAAAGGAGAAAGACGGTTTCAGCGGGAAGAGGTGAAGTGAGCTACATCTGAAGAGATGAGTGTTTCACCTACAACAGCGACTGCTTCTCTGAGTCAAGTGAAAATGTCATCCTAACACAGAGGAGCAAGAACATAAAGAAAGCAGAAGGTCAGTACATTTTGTTCCTAATTCACTGGGTCTTGTTCGAAACTTCCAACACGCAGAACGAAAAAAGAAAACCTCCATCATCTATATGCATATGACACAAAATGCACAGCAAGAGAAGGCCTTTTTTTTACTATGATTTCTACCCATAATCACAGTAAAAAAAAAAATAGTATGAGGAGCAGCTGCAAATCATCAGCAGCACAATCATAGCACAGAGTGTCCTTAAGGGCATGATGGCTTTCATACAAAGCTTACGCTGTTTGCATTGAGGTAGGAATAAAAAAGTGGGATATGGCGGAGAGGAGCGTTGACTTCTTCTGGTTTTATTAAAGCTTGACAATAGAGGCGGGTCCTTCTTAGGATATGCTGGTAATATGTCCAACAAATCCACAGCGATATCCAACATTTAAAAAAACCTCATACCTGAACTGAACCAACATCCAACAACAAACATACTTTTACAAAGATTGTAAAAGCAACATGTGGAAAATATTTAATAATTAGTTTTAAATTAGAATTCTGCTCAGAGTGCATAATAAGCTATTTGTATCAGTTGCTATACAAATAGTGAAGTCCTGGATTTTAATAAGGTGGTGGATGGTTTTGCAAAGAACCGGTGAGGAAGAATCTCTTTTAAAGACACTGCCACTATGTGTTTATAGCTGTTTTATGAATAATGCAGAAGTCCTCATGCATGTGCATGAAAACAGATAAAACGAGAACCCACATATAAAAAAAAAACATCGCCCCAAAGCACTACTAGTGGTCAGAAACTTCACTGGATACCTTTATGGTCTGCTTAGGAACAAAACCACCAAGCTGGTGGTCTCGGTAGGAAACACGGTCACAGTTTGCTCCCCTACAAAGTCTCTCGGTGCAAATAACGTCGTCTTACTTTTGCTTTTTGCTCCTGACAGACAAGAGTTCCCAGACGTTACATTTCAGAAGCAGTTTCATCTGCTGCGGTGGTCAGTCTGCAGCGATAAATCAGATGCAGTGGCAAATCTGTATGAATTTATATTTTCCCTGCTCCTAACTTCTAAACAGGAATGCCTTAAAAAATGCATATTGCATGAGCCCAATTATGTACTTTTCACTCTGCTAGTTGTGCAAAAACCTTCAGTAAATAAGGAGTCACATCCTTGCATTGAATACATTGAAGAAACTTGTCTCTTAAGTGACATGTTTCCCCAGTTTGGAGAGGGGGGGGGGGCTCCATGTGAGACAGAATGAGTTTATGTGTCTGTTTGTAGTCGCACCGCCGCCGGAGTCTCAGCACAACCAATTAATGGAATCAACATCAACTCATTTTTCAGCAAACTGCGAACAGCAACATGGATTTATTATCGGTAGCAGCTATTTTTCCTTCTAATTGTGAAGTTTTTTGTCGCATGGTGATGCTGTGTGGATAGATATTGTTCAGCTGAAATTATTAATATGAACCTACTGTGCAAAGGAAGCACACGGTTCATTGCCAACATACTGCATAGAGCCAATGCAATATTCAACAGCTACGGCTCGCTTGATGCACATGTAATCATACATGTGCATCAAGGCTCACACACACACACACACACACACACACACACACACACACTCAGCACAACACTGTGAGAGAATTAAACCTGAGAGCAGAATGCACTCACAGCTCATTGAAATTAAATCATTTATATGGGACGAGGACCCAGTGAATAAAATGTGATTATGTTTATATTCCCAGGAGATATTAAAACACACACACACACACACACACACACACACACAAACACAAACAGTGGACAGACACGGGAAGGCCACAGGATGAAGCTGGAGGATATTTGTTTGTTAAAGCAGTTTGCGTTGTTTGCATTGAGATGTGCTGGAACACTCGAGCTGAAATCAGGATTAAATTGCGACGCAGAGAGACGCGGACTGAGGACCGGACAGATGAAGAAGGAAAACGAGGAAGGAGGAAGACGGCGAAGGACGAACTCTAACATATGTTTGAACCCAAACCGGGACTAAATCAAAACACTGAGAAAGTTCAAAGACATTTCAAAACACAATTCAAAATTCAGTGAAAAGTTATATAAGAGAAATAAAATAAATAAAACCCTGTGTTCCGGTGTAGAGGATGGATCCTTTGGAGGACGGCCACGAATGACATCGCAGCAGACATAGAGTTATGTTTTATGAACATGTTTTCAGCTCGTTCTATTATCTTTATTTTGGCATGTGCATTTTCTGAGAAAAGGGAAACTGTAGAATTTCTTCTCTTGTGTAAAGGTTTGCAGATGTTTAGCAATTATTGTGAATATGCAGGTTCAAATATGAGAGTCGGACCAATGAAAGACTCAGAACACAAAGACAGATGTCTTGAATGTCAAACTTAAAACTATTAACATCTATCTTTTTTTTAGCTGGTAGTCATCTTGACATTTTTTCAAATCTGTGTGATGGGAAGAAGTCATGTTGTTTGGCTTCTAGCACTTCCTGTTCACACAGAGAACAATCACTGGATTCAGTTTGACACTACAGTGCTATTTGAATGAGACTGGGGATTAAAATGTGCCCGTCTGTAATTTCACTCAGTGTCCACAGACAGACTGTAGTGTATAACAGACATGAACACTCAGCAGGACGAAGCCAGAAGAGACTAGTGATGGCTACCGAGTGAGCCTCTATGTAGCTGTTAACATGTTTCCTTGATGAGAGAACAAAAAAAAAATCTCCTTCTTTCATTTCCACATAAAAGTTAAATTATTACTGAGGTTGAAAAATTACCGACATACTGTTCACACACACATACTGGATTCAAATCAAAGACCGGTGATGGTGATGTAAAAAATCAGCCGACTTTCCACAGAGAAATGAATCACGTCTGTTTGATTCTCATGACTGTAAAACCGAAAGAAGAAGTGATAAAGAACAACTTTTTTAAATATAGATTTATACTGTTTACAGATTTTATGGGCAGTGATCATCAATGGACCCTGATTCTAGCAGTTTGTATATGATGTCTGCTTTCAGATTGCTTTATTTGTCCATATTTGAATTGTTTACATCCCATTGTAAATAGTGTTCATATAGTTTCCATTTGTCTCCAGTGTCCTGTCATTGACGTTCAAGCTCTTAACAAGAACAAGCTGTTCTAGATGTTTGTGTTGTTTTGTATTTACCATCTGACTGAGATGACCACCTGAATACAAATATCTGTTAAATGCAATACAATCAAATTTAGCCTCGTACTGGTTTTTTTTGCACGATTAAGCAAATCAAGCGATGAAACGAGGTCGGATGTTAGAGGAAAATAAAAAAAAAAAAACCGAACAGTTGGTGTCAGTTTCAATTCCAATATGTCCCAGAGAAAAGGAGGACAGACGAATCTGAAGCAGAGAATGAGGAGGGAGAGGATGTTTATCTCTAAGTGTGTCCCAGGGAGGAGCAGAGGACGGCGCGGAGAAAGAGTGTGTTTGTGCGAGTGTCGGTATCACAGAGGAGCAGGTTGTCTCTGTTGGCCCTCGGAGAGACAGAGAGGTGAAAAGGCTAAGGATAAAGACAGAGACAGGCTTTGTTTAGTTTATCACTGACACACACACACACATACACACACCAGAACCTTTCACCCAAGTCGACTGTCCAATCACACACACACACACACACACACACACACACACCAGTATCTACTGCGATTAGATGCAGGAGAGGACAAAGTTATAAACCATGACACATTCTCGCAAAACACACAAACACAGCAGCTGAGTGTGATGAATGGGGAGGTAACAACTGTGTTGTCATGGTTTCCTCTAGTAAAGACCCTCTATGCTCGCTTTTAGATCACACACACACACACACACACACACACACATACAGGGAACCCTCTGTGCCTTCTACGCCAGAGCACTCACCAACCGGACAGATGGCGAAAATGGTAATTATAAAAGCAATTTGCCATCAAGTATAATGTTGTGATGTTGTAGACAAGCACATCAGAGAGAGAGAGAGAGAGAGAGAGAGAGATCAGGGACAAGCAAAGTGGCACAGGATGATCTGGCAAACCTGCAGATCAAGGAGACGAGCAGTTTGACCAAACAGGCAGAAAGTCAATCTGACTTGTCAGTAATCAGTCCGCTAACAACCAATAAGTGTGAGAGAGCAGTCATCATTGTTTTGCAAGTGTCACATTTAAGTCCATATGATTACATTACAGCCTCTTTCACGGCTGCTGGCTGAAAGCACTCTCACTCAATACTGGACCCGTTTCTAATTGTCCTCATTAGTCCGTCAGACTGAAAATGATCTGAAAATAGGAACCCAGGTTGAAAAATTCTGAAGTTTCCCTTTGAAAGCTTGTATTAAAGAAATTATGTAATATAGAATATAACATGTAAGATTTGCCTGTCCTGCATCTTTTATAGTGGCACTTATTGGCAGAGGATGTATTAATTATTATTATTATTACCTCCAAATGCTGAGAGGAGTGGATTAAAAACTTGAAATATAATTAAAGTGAATGGTCTGATCCCCTGATTACAATGGCATGAACACTGCATTATTATTATTATTGCTACATTTATTGGGGGCCTGAATGTTGTCAAAATTATGTGATTATAAACTGTTCAAATTGGAAAGCCATGAGTGGAAAATATTTCATCATTTGTTTTAAATTATAATTTGGCTTAGAGTACATAATAAGCTATTTGTGTCAGTTGCTACAAATAGTGATGGGTCAAATGGATTTTAATAAGGTGGTGGATGTAACTGGTGAGGAAGAAACTTTTTTTAAAGACGACTCACACTGTCTTTATAGCTATTTTTTAATTAATAATGCAGAAGTCCTCATGCATGTGTATAAAAACAAATTGAGGACCCAAAGCACCCAAAGCACCAGAACTACTCGGTTCAGGTTTGAGAAAGATGGTGGTCTTGGTTCAAAGACAATAACATTGATTAGTGGGAAACACAGTCACACGGTTTGATTTGGCAAACCTGGAGATCAAGGAGACAAGCAGTTAACTGGATGAAGAAACCAAACAGACAGGAAGTCAATCTGACTGTCAGTAATCAGTCTGCTAAGGAACCAGTGAGTCTGAACGACCAGTCATTGTTGTTTTGCAAGTCTCACAGCTAGGCCTCGAGTCTTAGTTCTAAATCAGTTCGAGACAGAAACATCCTTTGTCAAGTCCTAAGTCTGAACAGTCCTGAGTCAAGATGAATCAGTCCCAACTCATCTCCAAAGTCAAAGGCAGATAAGGTCCAGATGCAAGTCCCACAAGAAAAGTCTCAAGTCCCAATATAAGATGGGAACGTCCTGTGTCAAGTCCCAATACAGGACATAAAAAGTCTGTGTAAAGTCCCAATTCAGGACAGGTAAATTCTTTGTCAAGTCTCGAGTCAAGAACCAAGAAGTCTGGAATAGGAAAGTCCTGAGTCAGGTACAATGGAAAGACCAATTAGTCTTACACCGAGTCCCAAGTAAACACATGAAAATATTCCCTTTAAACAATGACAGAGTTACAATCATTTGTCATTTCTGAGCTGCATGTTTTGCATTTTGTCATCTATGTTTCCTTGACAGAGTAGTTTTTTGTATCTGGAGTGTGACCATCTGAGTTATCGTCTGTTGTCAGTTTGCTGTTCTGCAGGAAAAAAAAGGGGGAGAATTGATCGTCTTCACACACGGTTCTGAT
Organism: Euthynnus affinis; assembly: GCA_029490765.1. Classification (NCBI taxonomy): domain Eukaryota; kingdom Metazoa; phylum Chordata; class Actinopteri; order Scombriformes; family Scombridae; genus Euthynnus; species Euthynnus affinis. The sequence continues at coordinate 3,946,954 of CM055845.1, forward strand.
GCAACTGTGATGCTTTTGTTATACTGACTTTTCTGAAAAGTACGTGTTAGTTGCTATTGTTATCACCTTGTCTCTTTTTTTTTTCTACACCGACACCAGAAGAAACTGAACAGATCTCACGCCGCACTCTAATTCAGTCACACCACCAGTGAACCTGAACTGTGCCGTCTGCTTGGTCAGTCCTCCGGCTTACGGGAAAATGAAACATTTCACCTATCACTTGCGTTCCCTCCTGTCAGACTGTACCAGGCAGCTCCCTAGTGTGAGCGTGTAAAATTTGACCGGGTGCATCCTTTAATCCCCGCTGGGGGACTCGACCAAACCTGTTCCATGTTAATTGTGTCCTTTAATCAACCAGTTTGCTCCCCGAGAGCCAGATGGTGTGAAATAACACCCCTGGTCTCCTGTGTCAGAACTTTGAACAATGATACGGCGGTACAGCAAGTGGTGATAAGCAGGACGTCCTGCGGGTAGACATTAAAACACTGAGGCAGTTTGTTCTTTGTGTGTTTTAACAGTTTGACTTCTACTTTAATGACAGTACAAGTTAAAAAAAAAAAGAGAAAGGTTTACATTTGTAGTCCTGATATTACAACACAAGATTTAACTCTCCTTCTTTGCTTTAAAAGCAGTATCCAACTTGTGTGCTCCAAGAAATACATAAAAGTGCTAGTGATTTCAATCCTTTAAGACAGAAGATATAACAACATAGTTTTGTTAATGTTGCAATTTGGACATAGGAGGAAACCCACGGACCCTGAGGAGCACACTTGCTTGGAAGCTCCCAGACCAAAGGACATATTCAGGTGTGTTCTGGGTAAAGGGCAGGTATATGAGGAACCAGTCTTCCCTCTATGTGCATCTTCACAAAATTTATATTTGGCGTTTTAATGCATTTATTTCTACATTTTTGGATTATTGTATGTAACAAGGATGTGTTTTCCTCTTTTTTTGTGTGATTTTGTCAGGTTTTTATCTATTTATTTATCATTTACATGTGTTCATGGAGACACGCAGTGGTTTATTTTAAAGTTCACGTTCCACTGTTGGGAAAAAAAGCCTGAGGGGTTCAACAGAGGCATCAGTCTGAGTCTGGATATCTGCATCAACTTTAAATCCCGTCCAACCAATGCTTTATTTGAGTGAACTATCTCAAAGTTGACCAGACTAGGGAACTGACCATCAGACATCGCTTCATCTGTTCCAGACTTTTTTTTGTTTGTTTGTTTGTTTGTTTCGTTATTCTGTGTAAACAACTCAGCAACCCGCCACAGTCTAATCATTTCGGAGTGGGGATGGCCTATTTTTTTTTTTTGTTATCTGACAGAACAATCAGCCCAGACAGTGAACTGTGGCTTTGTACAGAGTGTTTTTTACTGATGACATAAACAAATGAATTATTCCCAATGATTCTGCCCTGCCGCCTTTGAGTGCGGCATCAGTAATCAGCGAGTCTGCCACAGGTAGCATGGAGCGGGAACATGAAACAATCCAAAAATAATTGGATTTCAGGGGAGACTTTTCATATTTTGCATATTTACTTTACTCACAGTGCTGTAGATGTAACCTAAATGCTAATATAGTCTGCTGTTGCTGCTGCTTCTGCTGCACTCTTGTTAAGTTTCTGGAGGTGAGAGCAGCAGCAGCAGAGTCTCGTTCATACCTCCTATCTTTAAACACCTCAGGAATGAGTTCTCTTTTACATGACAGTGCTGAGTAAACCAGTCCATCTGTTTAGCCACTTTTCAAAAAAATAAAAAAAAATATAACTACATAATTATAACTCCTAATTATAACTCCTTTTCCTTTCTAACTATGAGTCCTTACTGCAAATCAGAAGGAGTCTCCCACACAGTTTTGGCATATTAATAAACTCATGATTTACTGTGATGATTCAGCACAAGTCCTTTGGGAATTACCTATTTTTATGGCCTGTGTGCTTCTCCACTACAATTGTCCTGTCATGCAATCATTTAAACATAAAGGGCTCTATTTTCCTGCAGGCACAAAGCCAGCACAGTCTTTTTGCAACTTTCCTGAGGCGCGAGTCTACTTTTTGTGTTTTTTCCTATTTTTTTTTTTTTTCCGGGCACCGAAGGAGCGTACTTGAGCCGATGGCTGAGCTGAGGCTGTGTTTATGTAGATTGGGTGGTGCGGTGCAATTTTGGTGCTCATTTTGGCACGAAATTGTGTTTGTGATAAAAACCTGCTCAGACCACCTCTTACCTCTTGTCACACACGCAGAGGAAGGACAATTTTCACGGCTTCAGTCGGCAGAAACGCACACACACACACACACACACACACCGACATCTCTGAAGTCACAAACACACCTTTCATTTATGTGAAGTTTTGAAATATGCAGAGGAGATCTGCAGAGTTTAAATGTATTAATCATCCCATATTACAGTTTTTTTTCTGAATGTTTAAACGTTAGCAGTGATTCTTGAAGCACCTGTCTCTGAAACTGTTGACACTTGTAGCCAATGCATTCACCAACTGTGCCAAAGTGAATGCACGTGCCCCGCTTTACACTCCGTAATTATATAACACACTTTTTTGGGCTAAACTTTAAACACAACTCATCGCTTCACACTCAGTTTGCAATTTATTAACACACTTCTAGCAAAACTGTAAACATTGTTCTCTACATTGCTACACTTTTTTTTGCCAATTGACACGTGTGAAAAGACTTTTAGATGATGGCTTGACTTACAAATCGGCACTCTAAATAGGCTGCAGGTAAACATTTGGTTTGGAAAACAATGGAGGCCGGTATTGGACGGAGAGTCGTGACAAAACTTTATTGCAAACTGCTATGCCCTGCACATAGAAAAAGCAAAAGCCATAAGTGTTTTTCATTTACGCTATCAGATAAGATAGTGCCTAAGCAATCAGAAAAAAAATGTAATTGTTTGCAAAAAAAAAAAAAAAAAGTGGCAGCTCCGATACGCCGGCAGCTGCAGCACACAAAAACACACCAGCCTTATTTTCATTCTACTGTTGTCAGCATATTTGGATTGATGTATATTAATATATTTGGATGTCCTGAATATATATTTTGGAACTGATTTCTCTCTCTCTCTCACTCCTCCGCCTCCCTTTCCCCAATTTCACATGTTGCTGCCTGAGGAGCTCTTGTGATTGGTCATTATTGAAGCCTGCCCGTACTTCACCTGGCATTCCTCCCAATAACAATATATTCAGCCTCTCCTCCGTGTTTGTGCCTGGCTGAGCCGAAGAGTGTGCCGGTGTTGATGATCGGGTCATACCCACACATGTCATGCACCGGGACTTAAGATTTGGATCTGCACCTGCACCCTATTTAGGGAAAATAGGGCCCAAAATATTTGCGGTGACATGACAGAAACCACATCAATTTTTTTTTGTTGACAGAACTCTCCTTAATTAAAGGGGACCTGTTGTGCTTTTCCTTATTTTTAGTCATAGTTATGATGTCACAATATCCGATGTCCTTACTAAACATGACCAACATGTCAAATAATGAGCATGCACTACTTCAGTGAGGAATGCATTTCAGTTCTTGTAAATTCTTCACAATAAAAGTCACAAACTCCAATTATCTAGCCATTTTAAATATTTTAATCTGAAGCGGTAAAGCAGGAAATGTTAGGTTTGCATTGCAAAGGTGGGAAAGCTGGCAGAGGTAGGAGCAGAGTGGGCTACCTTAAATAGACAGGAGCTACAACAGCCTGTTAAGAGACAGAGGCTATACTGAGGGGGCTAGTATAAGATAAATAAGGAGGTTTTTTTTTTTAGCCATAAATGAGCATAGTCCCCTTTAAGTGTTCAGGACCCATATGAGTCATTTCGAAAGGCGCTGACATATCATATCATGTCATTTAGAACAAGAGGACTTGTTGTAAAAAGGTCATTTTAAGCAGCGGATCTTGTAATTTCATCTGACGAGGAAAGCCCCACCTATCAGTGGCCTTGAGCGAGACACTCCAACACCTACTTGCTCATTCATTACAAGTCATTTAGCGTGAGGACATCATCGGCTTAAATCCCCATGTACCAATACTGCAAGGGCACATTGAAGGAAGAACTAGATGCCACTCATTTATCTCATTCGAGTTCATCCGCACAGATTGCACTAGCAAGCAAATTCTCATTTTATTAATACATTTCTCGTTTAGTGCGGTGATTCAGTACAAGCCCCGTGGCAGATGCCTTGTTTTTTATGACTTGTGTGCATCTCTTGTGCATCTGCCACACAGATTACTGTTCAGCTGTGCCTCCAGAAGGCATTCTCCATCACAGAAAGGCTCGTAACCCTCATTTACCCCTTTTGAGTCACTACTGAAAGTCATATTTGTCTTTAGTCAGCGTAGTATCCAGGGCGAGAGAGAGAGAAACTATATTTTAAAAACACAACAGATGGGTGGATTTCCAAATTTGATTCTCACCACCTCAGAATATCTTGAATTTAATTTTTATATCATCCCAGAGTGGCAAAGAGGGTTGAGCTTCAGTGAACAGTCCTGTGTGACCTCCGCACTGCAGGATAAACTGTGTAGCATCGTTGTAAAGGTAAAAAAAAATCAATGAAACCCCTCTCTTTTAACTATCCAGACTCATCTGAGCTGGTTCATATCTACACAGGAAAGTACAGTGTGAGCTCAATACCTGCGAGCATCCAAAGCTACTCAATAATAGACAAAACAGAATATTAATTTAAGGTAGTTATTGTTGACATCTAAGAGCAGAGGATTTTCTGACATGTCCTCCAACTTCTTAAGAATGCCCAGTCACTGTTTACAAGATGCAATGATGCACACCTGCTTTCACTATCAGTTAATGAACAGACAATCTGCACACTTTAACTCATAATAAACTCACTGGACACAAGACGTCTCCTGCTTCACTGTAAAGTCTCATTCTGATGCTCAGAGGTTCACACTTAAACTGAGATTTAAAGGCTACTTTTTTATTTTCTTTTATCTTGTTTTTTTTTTCTGCATGTGTGTGATTTCCTGTCATTTATATACTGTTATGATGTTAGATGTTAAACATGGTAAAAGCTCCAAAACATGAACTATGTAAAAATGCCATAACATTTTTAACTAGCCTTCAAATAGAGTATCATCCATCTGGAGTACAGGTGGAAAAACATTCATACATTTTTTTCCACTATGCGCTCAAAAATTCCACAATGATGCAAAAATGATGATTACAAAGTGTGTGAAATATCAATACACGCAATAAACTATTGTGTGTCTGTATAGGGTATAGTTAAATGACATTAAATGTGTATGCACATATATACAGAACATGGTGATGCAGTGGTTTTGGTTGGTTTGAGTGTTCATACGTGTTCATCCTTCTGTGCATCAGGTTTCATACTGTAATCACTGACTTCTGACTGTCTGACAGCTGGAAGTAAACACATGTGAACATCCTGATGGCTTCTCCTACGCTGCAGTCCGTACAGCACAGTACTAGTCAGATTGTCCTTGAAGCAAGACAGTCAATCCATAATTACTAACTTGTTGCATATTCATGGGTAAAAGCACGAGTTAACACCTCCCTGATGGCAGCAGCTTTGATCAGTGGAGCTGATGACCATGAATTCTTCTATGAATACTCCTGGTGTGCACGGCTTGTTTGTTTGCTGCTTGCTTCTGCTGTTTGCTGCGGTATGCTATTATGTTTAATCATTTTTAACGATTTTTGAACAATTCCTTGTGAGATTATCCGATGCATTATTAACGTCGCAGAGGTGTTTTGTGGACTGTGGACTCGTCACAACACGTCGGGCCAAATCCTTGGTTGTCATCTTAGCTATAGGCTCTCCTTTAGCCTGGTGGCTAAGCTAAACAAACTCGCCCCACCACTCGTTCCCCCATTTGATCAGCTGAGTCTGTCAACTCCTTCAAAAGCTTCTCAAAACCCGTCTCTACCGGCTGTCGCTTATTTTTCTGTATGTATCTGAATATGTATGTTGTTTATTTTTGTATCTGTATCCTGTATACTATACAAATAAAATCTTACTTGCTTATTTACCAAATCAAAAGATAAAAAAGAAGAACCTGTTTGTTTCCCTGACAAGCTTTTGTTGTCGACGGATAAATAAACAGCCAGAAGAAGAGGGGGAACGCTCTTGGGGGCTGTCTGGCCTGTGAACAACACTTTAATAGTACAATCAATCTTTAATACCGCAATCAGCTCTTTAATAAATCATTTTGCTATGAATTGACGCTTTGAGATCCAGCAGGAGACTCAGCCTGTCTGCTGCTGGTGATGCATATATGGTAAGAGGAGAGATGGAGAGCAAAAACAGAGGAGATGAGACAGAAAGAGAGAGAGACTAAACAGAAGGAGAAGCGAAGAGTTGAGAGGGAAATTAAACACCTGAAATAACTGAAGGGATGAGGAGATGGAGATGAAAGGGCTAAATGAGAAGAAGAAGAAAAAAAAGAGAGTGTGATGTTGAAATAACATCCTGACAAAGAGAACTGTAAATGAAATGAAACACAAGTGGAGAAAACAGAAGAACAAGATAAAAAAAAGCAGGAAGAGAGTTATTAGACAAATGTTTTACTAAGCAGAAACAATCCTTAAACCTCATATGAATCAATATATTCATAATTTGAATTCTAATGTGATAATTCAGCAGGAGGTAGAAAAAAAAACAAGAAGTATGGAGGGAAGGAGGGAAGACGAGGGGAGAGGAAACAAAGAGGAGATTTAGAGAGGAAACAAGGAAGACGTAGAGGCGGAGGTAAATGAGCAGAAGAAGCTAAAGAGATCGAGAGTGCAGGGTGAAAAGATTGAGGGATGTAAGGATGAGCTAAGAGGGAGAAATGAGACATGAGGGGGAGAAAAAAAGCCTAAAGCTGATTGGAGATAAAGAGAAGGACGGATAGAGGGACAGAGAGGAAACCAGAGAGAGAATTAAAATGACAAAGACAAATACCGAAGAAAAAAAAGGGGGGGGGGGGGGGGGGGGGGGGGGACAAGATAAACGGTGAAGCGGTGGGCCGTTGCTTATATATTTAAACTGTGATAAAAACAGGAGTTTGTAATGCGGCGCAGACCGGAGGAGGAGAGGATGTGTGTTTGAGACACCAGAATCAAGTTGTTATTATGATGAAGGAATGTGGAGGGAAAAACCAATCACAGCTGGCCTTCTCCCAACCCAGGCAGAGAAGAGAGAAATTGCTATTCCCTCGAGAAACACCAATTTTTGCCTGCCCGCACACAAACACACGTACACACACACACACACACACACACACAGACACACAGACAGTGCTCATTCTGATGGGCTACACCTTTACATGGTTGGAGAGAGCTTTACCATCAAAGGTTTTTCCATCACTGGTCAAAGAAACATCTTAGCAGGTAATTGCACACTGAAACTGCTGCAACAGCAGGCCGGGTTCAAAGCACACACACGTTCACACACACACACACACACACACACATGCACACGCACGCACACGTTCACACACAGTCAGGCATATTTGAAGTGTTTGGCTGGTGCTCAGCAGTTTCATTGGCTTGTTTTTATTTCTGTCGATACAGTGCTGTCTGCATAAATTGACCGCTGGGCAGCCTTGTTTTTATTACTTCATAAATGGACTACAGCCTCCCACAGGATATGTGTGTGTGTGTGTGTGTGTGTGTGTGCCTGCACATGTGGTCAGAGGCCACAAACGGTCAGAGCTGTTGCTTCCACTGCCAGATTTCTTCTGTATTATACCGTGTATGGATGGATATGTGTTTGTGCGTGCATGCCCGTGTGTGTCGGCTTGCAGTTTTTTTCCACACGTTGCACCTCAAGGTGTATTCACAACGTCTCATACTCTCCCTGAAGTTTCCTCCGCCGTTTGGTGCCAGGGGATATCGACTGGGATTTCAGCAGCTCATCTCTTGCCGCCTCCTCTTGGGAAACCGAGAGCAGCGAACAACTGGAAGAGCAAGACTCACCTCATACGCCCCCTTTTACAGAATAGGGGAAATTGATCTTTTAGTGAGCTTCCTCCCGAGACATTCACACAGACAGGAACACACGCATATATACCTGTTCTGCAGAAATGGAGAGATTCCAGGAGGTGCACGAGGTATAATGCAGGACTTGAACAGGCTGGTTAACCTTGGTATCAACAGGAAACACAAGTGGTTCTTTCACACAGCAACAACTGTGCACAACAACACATGAATGCAGCAACACAGTCGATGGCAACACTGAGGGCCGTGGAATTTGGTTTCTTCAAGGTTCCCCTGAGAGTAGATAATAAAATTACAACAAAAAGGAGAGAAAGAAGATAAAGATTTGAGAGCGAAATGGATAAATAATTGTAAGTGAAGGTTGATGAATATAAGTATTATCTAGTAGGGAAAGGAGTGTGTGTGTGTTTGGTTGAGTAAATGTGTGAGAGATTTCGGAAACTTTTGGAAGAGGTGACGAGACACAAGGGTAGGCTGGGAGTGATTGGCTGAGGGAGGGAAACACAGGGAGCAGGGCAGGGCTGACGAGACTGATACAGGACAGGTGTGGGGAAGACAGGATTAACGAGGGAGGTGCAGGGCAGGTGAGGGGAGGAGCGCACTGACACAAGGAGAAGGAAACACATGGAAACCAAAGAACACAACACTCAAGGCAACCAAAAAAGACCAAGAAGAGAAACGAGTAAACCAAATATCTAGTTAAGATGCATTACACGGGTATGATTTTCCAAAAAACTGTCTGGTAGAGTAAGAATGATAACTTTAAAAGCAACCATTGATCAAAGGTACAACTTCTCAGATCCTATCTTCCAGAGAATTGACTTCGATTCGCCAATCAGCTCTGACAATTTCAGTCCCTCTGTGCACTGTTTGTGAGAGCACAGCCAATGTTAGTTTGGATTCCTACACATGTATGTACACAGGTAAGGGAAAAGCAGCCCAGGGATAGATTTGTATGAAGTAACCAATGAGAAAGTCTGCGGACAAACAGCGTGTACAAGATTGCCACAGCCGGTAGCTACTGAAACGCAAAGCACAATGGAATACAGCATCCAGCATCTTTAGGTACTGATCTTTCATAAAGTAATCCCATATTTTAAAGTTGATGTTGGACACCTTTTAGAAACCTTTGGCAGCAGTTCATATTGTGCATCAGGCTTCTGCATGAAACTCTATGAGGATCCTCTTTTAATGGCACCAATGCAACAACCAGTGCAACATGCTAAGTTTTTGGGAGCACACTACCATTCTGGGTGATATAGTTACAGTTATGATGCATGCAAAAGTGCTGGATGAAGTGGAAATATAAGACAGAGGGTGCAGTGATTAATAAATACACTCTCAGTGACATTACTGTCAAATACTTCTGGAATAGCCAAGGGAATCACACTGAAGGTGAATATGTTAGCTTGCTGGTGCGTTCTGTCATCTTTGAATGGTCGGTTGTGAATGTGGGTCATGACAGAAATCACCGTTGTACAATTTTGGTCCTAAATTTCTGATGCTGCCATAATCCTGATGCAGATTGTCTTTGGTCGCCAAAGCTTTAAATCTGCTGTTGTTGGAAGTGTCTCACAGTAGGATTCATGACCAAATGACCAAATATCTCTCCACATTTGATCCCCAACTGTAAATTTTCATTTGGGACAAGTAATAAATAGCATGTGGGAGGGGGGAGGGGGGATCGTGAGGAGATATTTGCTGATTCTGACCAAAAGTGTATTGGATTAGAATCTCTGCCTCTACCTTTAATGCACACAACGTCCTCCTAAAGCTTTAAATATATATCTGCAGTTTGTGGGAACTAGCACATATCCAATTCTTCATCTGTCCTGTGGGAAACCACTGCGTGCTGAATGAGCATGGCTTTAATAGTTACAGTTACTCATAGTTTGGCTCTATATCTGAATATGTCATAACGTGCCTTAGACATCGATTCAGCTCCCGTGCTCACAAATGTGCTATATACTAATCCTGTTGAATGGTATTTTACTCACTGGGGGGCTTTTAGAGACAGAAACAAACGCCATTCAACACATCAATTTGCGTAAGCGTTACATCGGACTGAATGCAGAATCCAGTGTTTTTTTGTGTGTAAAGGTTTTGTTGACTTTATAGTTTCCCAGTAAGGGTTAAGTGCCTCGTTCTGTGGCAGACACATCAGCAAGCAATAGACACGTAAATAAAACCCAGAGTTGGACACAATCATCAATACGTCCCTGTGAGGCAGCATTGTGCAAGCAGTTGGATTCAGCAGAGCTGAATGAGCCGTATTACAAGTTTGTGTGCCGATGTGTGGCATTGTGTCGGCTTTTGTGTATTGTGCCGCTGATAAGGCGGCCGTGTCACTGCACTCCGCCGCATTGTTCCTGTGATAAGGAAGCAGCGGAGGGAGACATTTTCCTCTGCAGGAGACAGAGAGATGCTATCAGCAGGGGAGAGGGTGGTGAGACATTAGGTGAGGGGAAAGTGAAGAGGTGGGTGGAGGTGTGGCTAGAATGGATGGGCCAGGAGTATATGTGTGTGTTTACACTGTACCTGTGATGGATGTGTGGGTATAACAGGTGAATAGGAAAGTGTGGTGGGTAATGGATAGAGTGTGCGGATGTGCTTGTGTCTGTTGATGGGATTTTCTTTTTTTTTTTTTTCCATTTTTGCAGCTTTTTGTCAAGAACAGCAAGGAGGAAAATCTACAACTAATCTACTGAACAATGGAGCTTTATAGTTTCTGTCACCTGAAAACAAGACAGTCATTTTCGACCATGGGTACCCCCCCCCCACCACAATTCAAAAATTGTCAACCTGGAAGCAAAACTTACAAATTGAGGTTCACTAATGTCTTTGATTGTAAGATCTGAGATGAAACAACTCTCATATATTAGAAAGATTTTTCTTCTTTTCATGATCTATTATTTCCCCTATTACCTGTTATTATGGATAAAATAAAAGTAAGGGTATTGTTATTTCTTTTAAGTCACATGTGAGGCTGAAAATTCCCGAGCATTGGGTTTGATATACGTTACATAATTTCAATTTTCCTTGAAACATTTAGCCTAATAAATCATTTCCAGCACACCCTGATCATATTCATTAGGAAACAGTACACAGTATAAATCCAGGCTGCAGGTTTTTATTCATGTACAGGTGATTGTTAAACAGGTAACAGGCTGTAGACGGAAAGCAGCTGCTCTGGCAGTGATAATTATGAGCCTTTATTAGTATTAGCCAGTTGGCTAGCTCCAGGTCTGAAAAGGGAAGCCAATGCAGAAGTGACTTAAAACCATTCTGTCTAATGACCAACAGGGGGAAACTCCACCGGCTCCAAAAAAAAAAAAAAGTCCAATTGAGCAGAAGTCTATGAGAAAACGACCCTACCTCTCCTCTCACCTGATTTATTACTTCAGTAAACACTTTCCTAATGAGTTTGTGGTTTAAATTGCTAGTTTCAAGTCTTCTTCAATACAGTGTGAAGTTCATTTTGTAAATTATGGTCCAATTTAGAGTAAAATTGATGGCAAAGCAGGGCATGCTTTAGAGCATAGCTACATTGTGATTGACAAGTCGCTACCACGGCGACATCATTGGTTAGGTAACTTAACGATGGCATAACCCACCTTGTGGTAACCTCTGTGTTATTGTAAATATTGCGGCTGAAATAGTTAAATATAAATTGTATAAATTCTTCTTCTCCTCTACTTAGACTCTGTTTCAATGTTGGTTGTTGTCTTACTGTCTCCGTTTCCCTGAATTCCACAAAGGGGAAGTAACACTGACTAAAGAGCGTGGCTCTGTCACACTGTGGCCTCCAGGATGTTGCTGTCGTGTCTTCTCATGCATACAAACAAGATATTTTAGCCACAAATGTAGAAATGTTCAATACATGAACACTGAGCAATTTTCTTGTAAAATCGAAACCTTTTTTTTAAAATATTCAATATCTTATTATGTGATTCTCAGTCTGGGTTTTTCTTTCTTCACGGGCCAAATATGACATCCAGGCAAAAGCATTATTTTCTTTTTAAAAAATACAAAAAGGCAGCCAGAGCTGTGAAGTTAGAGATAGACACAGAGCTTAACCAATTCAGTAGAGCATGATGCTGTCATATAGATGGCTCAGAATAATTTGCAAGACTGTATTCTCATTTCACACAGCGCTTTGAATTTTAAACATTGATGATGAAATCATGACTTAACCTAGTCCCAATATCTTTGTAACTACTTTTATAGAGACAACATGAAAAAGTGACCTAAATTTCATTTATTTATTTATTTTTTTATGGATTCTCCGTGGTGGTGTTGACACATATCATGCACACATCAAGTTGTATGTCTCAAACCCAGGTTTAAGGTGAGCACAAAGAAACGTTCCCAGATGAACTCGCACACAGCCTGTCAGTGTCAAACTCCACACAAAAACACACAAAAACAAGGCACGAACCGCGATGAGTTGACGTGCCTGTTCTCACAAACATAAATCTGTAAGATAAAAAGCCTACAGTTCTTTATCTAATAGCTCACTGTGTCTTCTGTGAGCGTTTCTTTACTCTCTTGCAAACGTTTTAAAAAAAGAAAACGAAAATTGTTCAAGAAATGACTCGCTTTGTCATGACCGACCAATAACCAAGACATTGTATTTCCTGTAGCAGCGGTAGGAAATGTTTAGTTTAGGAGTAACTCAGTACAGTTTAATAGTGCTGCAGAAGAGAAATAATCAACAACCAGGAAAGCTTTATCACTTTGAAGGATGTGCATGCATTATGTCCTGTGACTGCTAACTGCTAACCATGGACCATTTGTCTTCCAATGTGTTCATATGAGGTTCGGCCGCAGAGATAAACTCATATCCAACAGTCAAAATCCAGTAGTTTATGTCCATGTTTGGCTAGCAGCCTTGGAGTCGCCCTGGGCTAAGACAACGGTATACAGATGGAGTAGCTGCAGTGTGCACTAACAAACACCAGGTGGCACATGTGAGCAGTCCCGATGCAGTGTCTGTCTATCTCTCTGTATGGTAGTCAATAAAAAATGGCGACCATGTTCAGCAAGAAGACATGACGAAGGAACAGAGAAACGTTGTGAAACTGTTTGGGAATGAGTCACATCACTGTTATATTTTCTGCCAGGCATGTAGGGTATACTTAACCCCCCCCCCCCCTCCACCGATATTTGCGATTGACTGGAAATCAAATTCCCCCAAAAGCTGAAAGACAGCTGATTTGTTCTCCTCAATGTTCAGAGTTAAACTGACTCCAAAATGCATTGGAAAGCAGCAACAGTGAAAAGCAGCTTTGGGTCAGTCCTTTAGGTCCTGTGGGTCCTGTGGGCTGCTACTGCTTCGGCCCCGAATGTTTTGTGCATTAGGCTCATAAATTTCTGCTCCTCAAAAGTAGCATCGGGTGTGTCGGAGAGAGGGGGAAGAAATACAGTGCTGGAGAAATACGGTGCCGGCCATGGATGTGTTATAAGATAAGATCAGTAAAGTTATTTTTACAGTGAGCGGAGCGGGTTGTGCAGCTGTCTCCAGCGTTTACAACGATAAGTGCGTCTTTAAATTGAGAGTGATGTGCACATTTACGCGCATGGCACGGTAGCAGCAACTTCATTAACACCACATCAGTCAGGATCTGACAGTAATTAATGTTTTGTGTTCTGCTACACATCTACACAGGTCAGCTGTTACACACAGATCCCAGCTTTATACAGTGGAGTTGTTTGTAATAAAGCCGCTTTACATATAAAACAGAATAAACAAGATATTCATATCAGAATCTCCATATTAAAAACACAGTTTAATATGCAGTTAGTTGCAGCTGATGTGCAGCGATGGAAAGATTTGAGACAGTGAACAGGTCAAACAAAAGGCTGAAACATCTCAGCTCTCAACACAGAGACGATTGAATCTGAGCTGACCGACAAAACTAATCCGCTAACAGCTGATGGACAGGTTTTGGCTGCTTGTGGAAGATGGATATCATTGTTTGCACATTCCCTGTGGTCTATTTTTCTTATGATTTCTCGATGCTTATATATATATCACATATATATGCCTTCTAGCAATAAGCAACATCAATAAAATATTTCTGCTTCTAATTACTACAGTTAATTAATTAAATTGTTTCTCATGTTTCTCAAATATCGCTCATACTCATGCTACCTTCTCATATATTGCTTCAGTTGGATATTTAAGAGGAATAAATCGGACAAGAGTGGACAATGATAAGATCTCTTAGGGATCACCCTTCTCAGATTTGTCTCATGAAAGTCATCGACTTATCACACATTCTTCTCTTCACTATATATAACAGACCGCCTCTCTTTGAGGGGTGCTGCTACGCCAGAAAAAAAAAAAAATGGATCAAGATGTTTTTCATGTTATAAGAAGATATTTTCACATTATTACGACATAAAAATATCACATTATGATAAGAAACTTTTCTTGTCATAACAATATACTGTATATCTTGTCATGACATAGTAATAACTTATATTGTCCTAACATGAAACTCATGTTTGAACGAGGAAACGGCGTGTGGAGAACGGATAAATTAAGGAATATGGCTCATTTATATAAATGGTTTTAAGTTCTACTTTATGCTTGGGTTGACACACGGCAAGATTCTGCTGTTAGTGGAGATGGTGGATGATACAGCGATGAGTATGCTTACACTAAGATGGATTTTAAAATGCATGGGGCTGTGCAGAAGGATGAATGAGTCCCAGCCTCTGGAGGTAGCGTCATTTCTCATTGATGAGCTGGAAGGGCATTATTATTCAGCTGATGTTGAAGGAGCCACCAGAGTCCACAAGCACTAACACACACTAGTTCGCAAGCACCATAAGCACACAGTGCACAATAAAGATAAAATAACATAAGCTGCACCGTGGCCCTCTCCCACTCCAGGCCCCGTCTGAATGGTCGGAGTAAAAGCATTACACTCCGCTCACGTAACACACCTGCTGCTGTGAGAGAGCAGGGACGATAATTGCGCACTGTAAAAGTCCCAAAACGCAAGCAGAGCAGGAATGGAAGGGGAAAAATAACTCACTGAACCAGGAAGATATCACATGGTGCGCGGGTGTGCTCAGCAAGTGCATGCACACACTGTGAACTTACGTTGGGAGAGCAGTCAGGGACGGTTGTTTTGCACTGTGGCAGTCCCAAAACCTCGAACACATAAGTTAGAAAAGAGCCTAAGCATATGACAGCTTGCAGTGCGTGTATCAGCTCTCTACAGCGATGTGTCTGACATTCCTCTGAGGAGAGCAGCAGAGGACTACAAAGCCCTCATAGAGAGGAATACTGGTGTTCCCTCAGATTTACGTTAGTGGTTCAAAAAAGGGGGGGTTCCCCCAGAACACCTATCACCAGGGGTAAATCCCACAGCAGGGCCAAGGAGTGCATGACAGGTCGCTGTCTTTTGACTCCTTTTAAGAAGTGCTTAACCAGGGGGTTCGCATGGCAGGACGATATGGCCACAGCATATGGTTTTAACCGTAGATAGAGCCAAACTTCTATCTACTAACAGCTGGAGGAAAATTAGCACATGAGATAGAGGGCACAATGTGTGTGCCCCTCTCCACACACCAGTACTGAAAAGTGGACCATTTCATGCATAAGATGCCAGAGTAAATGGAGATAGTGTAGGATCGAGCTGTCTTGTAGTTTGATGACACACGGCCAAGTGCCAGTTCACAACCAGAGTACATCATGGGGAGTCCACCTCTACCTCTACAAAACTTATCTCAGTATAATGTGAAAAGTTTTATCTTATAACAATGTAAGTTGTCACGTTAATAGTGTATTGTCAATAACAAGGAATTTTTCTTGTTATAACGTGAAATAACATCAGCCTTTTATTTATGCAGGTGCTTTCTACCAGGTAGTCAGTGTAAGTCACCCTGCTAAAGACATGACAGGTGCAATGTAACAGTTGAGGGGGGTAAAAAGGTAAAAACTGCCCCATTCAGCCTGAGTTTCTAACTCCTCACCAAACCACTCCACCGGAACAGACAGGGGTTAAGCACCTTGCTCAGGGGCACTTCAACACTATTTACTGAGACAGAGCAGCTTTGTCTGATTTCCCCTGCCAGAGCGGGGCTTTGAACTGTTGACCTTCCAATCATGAGCCTACTTCTCTAACCCCCCCCAGGCTCAGAGTGAACCCTAAACTCCCCCCCCCAACCAGGCCTGATTAATGTAGGAGGGTAAAACGGATGAGACAGAAGAGGCAGAGGTTATTCTTCCTCTGCGTCTCACTTGCTCTTTCCCTGTCTCTCTGTATCCGTCTGTCTTTGCCACTGGTTACTCTGGATTATAGATGCATACTATATACAGCTTTCCTTCAACACTGATTAAAAGTTCATTTGTATCTGCCTCACCACTGGCAGACTCAAAAAAATGACCATGAAGGTGACCTCAAATGTGCCCCCACAGTAGAGTAAACATGATAAACATGATGCTATCTAAGGTGACCAAACAAAGGAGGAAACATACCAATGTTCTGTATTTGCTGTCTTAGTTATGGGTAAATCAGGATGAATTGCACTATAGAGGGTCTCTCTATTAGGGGTTTGCCTGAATACATATATTCAACATATATTATTCAACAAAGCACAAACAATGGGTTTTCCATGAACATATTTTATACAAATATTTTAAAAATTATTTGTTTTCGGGGGAAAAAAAAACATGTCAAATACCAGTACCAGTTTTTCTTTGTCACATTGGTGTCTCCAGGCGTCTTCAACCACAGTGTTTTGGCACTTTTAGATGCACCTCAGTTTAAACCTGGGGTTCAGTTCCTGCTGCTGGTTTCTCTAGTTTGGCTGACAGTGCATTGACTGACAGTGACTCCACATGCAGATATACAATACGCAGTTGAAACGCAGCACTGACTCCCCTTTGAGATGTTCTTGAGATGTGAAGCTCGGTTGGTTAGGAAATTAAACCAGTTTTTTTTCTGTGTCATCTGTGTTGCAATTCAGTGACGTAACTCACCAAACGTAGCTCAGACTGAAACATGTTGTTTTGAAGTACAACTGAAATTCAGTCTGAATGCTAATCTAATGACTGCAACAAATGACCCTCAACCTGTTTTTATACACATTTCAATTCATATATAAAAGTTGGTGGTCAAAATATTGCAAAAATGTTTAATGTTTGGCTGAGATGGAAACATATTGATATAGTTTATGGAAGCTTCAAGTCTGTTTCCATTTAGCTGTATGTAATGGAAGCAGACTTGAAGCTTCCACATGAAACAAACATACATAAATACCATATTTCCATCATGTTTTTCCACATGGTTTTCCATCGTTTGAGGTTTTACTGCTGCTCTTTGAATTACAACATGTTGCTGTGTCCTCCTTTTGCAACTGTTTAATCGCACCAACTGGAGAATTAACACCACCAACTGTTTATCTCAATGCTCCCAATTCTAATATGCACAAAACACTAGTGGACGGAAATTATTAATCAGTTTGCATTTCCTTCTGCCACTTTTCTTTGATAAAAGAATTTGATAAAACTTACACTATATGTAGATGAAAAATTCACTTTTGTTACTCTTACATAACGATCCCTGTAGCAGGTGAAACCAAGTTCTCAGCCATGTGTCATGGAGGAGGCACATGTCTGTCTGCAGGCCAGGCAAACAGACTGAGCCAACAAGTCCTCCAAATTCATTCATCAGATCTGTTTCCCTGCCCGCTGTAGATTGGATGGTTCACATCACTGACCTCTTTGGACCATCCGGTTTCACTCCCTCTTGCAGTTTGCAGTCCACATACAGAGGATGTATTTCCAACATTGTTGTTCCAAATGCTAATTTATTCCCTTTGACAACCTCATTTCTAAGCACCTAGATGGCCAACACCTCCCTTACAATAATATGTTCTATATCTGTTGTTGAAAATAGACCAATCAATAAGCGTGAAGAACTCTTTCTCCCATATCCAGAAAGCAGAGACCTCGGACTGGAAATGTTGAAGAGTTGAAGCAAGGCAGAGTGAGGCAGTGAGATGAAAAGCTCCTCTGTTTTCCATTTCTCCTTCATATTGATTTGTTCTCTTTTCTGCTGTTACTGCCCTTGAGACTTCAGTCCTTAATTGATTCATAACTGTGTATTCTCACCTTGGTCACTAAAGCATTTAAACGCATAACAAAACCATGTTCCACATTGATTGACCAAGGACAGTAACATACTGTATCCCTCCTCTCAAACACAATATAAATTTTGAGTTTTCATTGAAAGTCAGATAGTGAAATACATGCTGGTTTTCCAGCATCTCAATACAGTTCATGTTGGGTCTCAAATCATTATGAAATCATATTTTCTAATGAGTAAAGACAAAGAAGTGCCACAGGAAACATTACAATCTTGGCATCAGTGTGCCACGCCTAGTTAACGGTGGTATATCCTTACACATATTTGTATTGACAGTGGTGGATTTCACTGGGGGGTTCAGACCTGATTAAAAGAGTCTGTTTGTATTCCTCTGAAACTGAAGCTGGGCTGCAGTTTAATAAGATAACCAGCCTGATGAAGAACCAATCCTCCTTGCCAGGAGGCCCATGTTTCAGCCCCAGGAGGTTACACTGTATCACAGTGCCGGCACATGGTGTTCATAAATAATCATGCAATCAATTTATATTGGAAAAAGTAATGTATACTATCAAATATTGAAAATAAAATACATATTTTAAAACATTACTTCTGCACATACATGTGTGATGTGTGTTATTACAACATGCACAGCACATTTTGCCACTAACATGTTGCATTTAAGGGACAGATGTTTAAAACCTCTCCAGTCCCACAGCAGATGTTGCTGGCGGTGAGAGAGCTCCCGCATCATCTGATGACAAGGAAACTGTTAAACATCCAGTAGCTTTTACAAAATGTCTGTCTGTACATGTCATTTCCTGTGTATGTTTAAAAGGATTTAAATTAAAATTCTTGGTAAAAACCATTTTAAAAAATGAGATAAAGAAATGGTTTTTCCCAGCGTGATGTGGAAGAACTTGACTGGCTTGCACAGAGCCCTGACCTCATCCCCATCCAGCAGCTCTGGGATGAACTAGAACACCCACTGTGAGCCAGATCTTATCACCCAACATCAGTGTTGGATCTCACTTATGCTTTTTATAGCCGCAGCCAGGTTCCAACATCTGGTCAAAGGCCTGAAACCTGAAACCTTACAGAGTTTTAGCAGCAGATTAATGGTTTTGAAATTAAATGTTACAATCACATATGGCTATAATGATCATTCACACATGCATACAGCATCTAAGATTTCATTTCTCAAATGATTCCTTTACAAAAGTCATTACAGGTGCATAGTTTCCATGAGAAAATAGTCTTTCCTGTTTGTAAATGGGCTTTTATTCACCTTATCTGTGGCTTTTCAAACTAAACACTGACGCTGACGGTGTCGGAGGACCTCTGGCTGCTCGCTATCCATCTGTTTCAGACGGCAGTGATCAGCCTGTAATGGAACTATCACCCTGACAGAGCAGATGGAGAGAGCAAAGTGTGTTTTTAAGGCACTCAGAATCTCATTCAGTGAGTGACTAGCGATGCCTCAGTGTTCTACTGAACGACTACAGAAGGTCTTTTTGTTCCAGCTGTGTTCGGATTTTTTAATGAACGCTTTTAGAGGCGGTCTAGATCTATAGCACCTTTCGGCTGTTCATCATGTCCCAAATGCCTTTCCATGATATTGTTTATTTGTTGTGTACCCATGAACGCAATGGCTATATTGTTTGTTGTCTGTATGAGTCCATTTGGTGGCGAATGAGTTCCCCTACTGGCAATTAATGAAGCTGTCTAATCTAATCTAATCTAGTCTAATCTGAGTGTCTGCAGGACTCTGAAGGTCCTCAGCGAATACAGCAGAGGACAGAAGTCAAAATGAAGCTTCATGACTGGAAAACACAATCGACAAATTCCTCACGAAGTGTTACGGTCACACAGTGTGTAAGGAAAGTAAGACACTTCTCTAGTATCAATTTATTCTTTTACTTTACCGGCACTGTCAGTATGTGACTCATTATTTTTTCCTCCACTACAAAGCTTGAAATAAAGTCAGAGCACTTCCAGTGAATAATGTTGACAACTTGAACAGGTAGTTCCATCAGGTCAATGATTCATTAGTTCTCGTTGTAGAAGTGGATGACTGATTGGCTCCCGCCTGAGTTCAAGAGATGAAAAAAAGAGACCAAAAATAGAAAAGAAATCCACTTATAGAAAAAAGGGTATTTACCATACATCCTCAAATAGAGAGAGGCTTTTGATATGAAACATAGACGCAGCTATTAATTCCTAATTTCCTCTGTTTATATTGTATTAAGTGAGAAACCTCGGTATTTTCCATGTTCACCTGTTTTTCCACAGCAGTAATAGGGTTATGAAGTAGGGGCAGTTATTTTGGGTGTATTAAAGTAAAAAAGTAGTTCTCCCATAAACAATGTTAGGTTGCTGACAACACCTCAAGCCTGGGATGGGCTTGGAGCTCTCTTGGTTGATTCATCAGCACAAAAGATTTAGAATTGAGTTAGAAAATATCAGGTTCTTTAATAAAAAAGTAAACTTAAAGCCTCCACTCATATAAATGTAGAGTGACTACGACTCCCAATGTGCATTTTGGTAGTAAACATCCCATCAGTGAATTTTAAATTTTGTTTTGCGGGTCATTAATAATAACAGGAAGCAGACGATGGTGCTTTTTTTTGTAAAATCGGAAATATAATCTGAGTTCATTTTGACAATTCTGAACACATTTTGGTTGAATTCAGCAATGGCTCCAATTTGAGCTCTCTGGTGGCTGAGGCCACAGGCATCATGGCATCAAACAAAGTTGGAAAAATGAACACTGATAACCATAATTTAAAGCTATAGTATTGTTACATAACTCTGCACTTTGAGGAACATTGAGGATACTTGATGAAATTTATAGGGGGGCAAAACTATAGTCCTGTTGTACATCTGCTCTGAGTTCTCTTTTGAACAGAAATTATGTTTTTAATCCACTTAAAAAAACACTAATAAGTTACCACCCATGAAACTCAACACTTCCTGCACAGATGTTTCCCTCAGACAGCAGACAGTAAAGCCAGTGGAGCTGACACACCATCACAGCTACATATTTGATCGATCACAGGTGTGTTTCAGAATACATAACTCTGCCCTCTGTGTGCAGACAAAAAAAAAAAAATCTCTATAATGTATGTCTAAGGGTTCGGGATGCATGAGCAATGTTGGATATCATCCATTGTTTGCCATGAAACCTTACTTGAATTGAATGAAAAAGAAACTAAGCTGAGTGACAGATAAAAGGAGTTTTTGGCCCAATGATTGTGTGTTTTTTTTTTTTTTTGTTCTCTCTCAGCTTCCTGCTGCTCCTGTGTCGCTGATGAGGAGTGTTAGCAGAGCAGCAATGGAGAGAAAGCATGCATTTATTAGCACACTGTGATGATAAATCAATAGATGCTTCATCTATTCACCTACACTCAGATTGGCATTAGCAATACACACACACACACACACAGAGCACATTCTCCCAGATGGTCTTTACTTAAAAGTGGCCGCATGAATTAGAATGAAACCTTTGGACATGACTGCAGCATACACACACACACACACATAAACTCCTACGCACACACACATCACATGCCGACACCGTTTCAAATATTTTACACTTTGTGTGGGTGCAAAAACAGTCATAAACACACTTAGAATCATACATAGTGCAGGTATGAATATTCAGGCATCACACACACACACACACACACACACACACACACGGTCTGTCAGCCCTCTTCAGTCAGTGACAGTGGAACAGTGTAACAGTCAGGCCCGGGGCTACGCTGACTCAGTAGAGTTCCAGTGATTAGATGGAGCCGCAGGCAGCATGACGGACAGGTCTGATAGCTGATCCTTGGGCTTAGGCTGAACCTCCCGAGACAAACACGGAGGCTACAAACAAACCCACAACTGTCAGGAGACATGCAGATGATGAACAGAGAGAATCTGCAGTGTCTCAGACGGTGCTAATGAGATGCTGCTCTGCGCTGCATATCCTCTTTGTGATTCAATTTCGCCTAATAAGAGTGTTATTTCTATATTATTAAAACAACACCTAGTGCAGCTTTAACTCTTACGATACATACACATATAATTACAGAAAAGATATTCAGAAATGGGGGGGCGTATTAGATTCACATCAGCCAATCTTCTCTCCTTGAATGGAGCGAGTACCGAACCTTTGTTATAAAATGAGCCTGTTACATTAAGAGTGTTGGATTATGGGTTGTAGCCTTAATGTTGCTAGGCTAGCCAGTTCTTTAAGGTTTGTTAATAAAGTGTCTTTGAGAGTTATAAAGCACTTACAGTGTTTAAAATGCAAAGTTTAACCTATGAGGGTTTCTGACAGGTTACGTGTTTGCCGCCACAGAAGAAACTTTTTTTTTTTTGCTTTGTTTTTTTTTATTCCATCATGTTTTGCATAACTTTACCAGCTGACCACACAAAGATCAAACCTTAACATGACTGTTTTCTTTACATAAACAACACATCTGATCATTTTGAAATGAAAAAAAAAGAAAGAAGCAGGAGGATGCTGGAGGATGTCAGCTGGAGAGGAGAGAAGAGAGGGAGGGATATGGAGGGATTAGCAGGAGAGGAGAGGCGACTTGGAGCCAAACTAAAGGTCAGTGCGGATCAAACACTGATCCTCAACCCTCTGTGTACTGCTGCCAACTTGCCACATTGTGTGTTTGTTTGTGTGTGTGTGTGTGTGTGTGGTCTGCGGTCATCTCTGGAAATATCGAGCCCCTTCACTTTGGCTTTAAGTGGGCTAGGTCAACTATTGCAACACACACACACACACACACACACACACACACACACACACACACACACACACACACACACACGTCCATGTAACCGCAGTGTGTCGCAGCTCATTAGTAGCAGAACACGAGTCTCTCATCCCCTCACACTCTCTGTCTGTCTCCCTTCTCTCCACATTAATTGGTCGTTTGAAGGCAAAACAACATTAGTCACAACAAGAATCTGAAGAAAGCAGCAGCAGCAGCATCGTAACACTATGTTTTCAATATTTTTAATATTTGACATAATTTAAGAGAATAACAAAACAAAAAAAATCTCAATTTACTCCGATGATTAAAGTGTTTGATTTTCTGTAAATTACTTGTGTCTCCAGTCACAGTAAAGTAGCTTTCATTAAAAACAGAATGCTGTTAAAAGACTCTCTTGTTATTCTGTATACACGCTGTGTCATGTCTCACTTTACCTAAAAAAACAAATGCTCAGAAACTAGTAGAGACTGGGAAGTTTCTGTATTTGTTTGGATTTTTAGTTTAGTTCCTGTTTTTTTTAATGTTTCCTCCTTGTGCTTTGTTACCTTTACGCCCTGTTTCCCCCCCCCCCCCTTTGTTGATTACCTCGTGTTTTACCTGTGTCTCATTTCACTCACCTGTGTTCTGTTTGTAATCAATCCCTGTATATTTAAGTCCGGTTTTCAGTTCGGTCTTTGTCGAGTCGTCTGATCAGTTATTCTTGGTCCTGTGTCTCAGTATTTTGAGTTATTCAGCAACTATTCTCTGCTTGCTGTCCTTTGCGTTTGGGTCCACACTCACTGTGACAGAAAGTCATTTCAACTTTGAGCCAACTCCAAATCCAAATTGTAAAACCTAATCTATTGATTATGCTCTCACAACAGAGTGATAGCAATGAATGTGTAATAATTTAACACAAGATCTAGTTCAACCCAGTTCAACTAACTTGTCTACCTAAAATAACACACATTCCCCTCTTACCATGTTATTCCCACATTTTATGTTCCAGTATTCAAATCTAAATCTAATTCTAACCTGTTTACCTCCGTCACATACAACCAGTTTAAGAAACATATATCCCTATTTACATTTACCTAATTCATGTGTCTTAAGATGATCAACCCAGAAGGAGTAAAACATGGGTGTCAAAATTTAGTGTATTTTAGATGCAGAATTTTCTACTTTGTTTTCCACATATGTGATTTTTGCTTGTGCATTGTCTGTTTTTTTTAGGATGGAAGTACATCTCAGCAAAGCGTGAATGTTTGGTCCACACATCTGGTGTTTAAAAGTTTTAAAATCAGGTGCAAATATAGGAAACATTTCACAAGAATTATTATTTTCTTCCCAAAATGACACATAAACATGTCCACATGCATTGAATGCCGCTACCAGGGAATTGTTTTTTTTAAATGTCAGAAGTTATTTTTTATGGATTTGTGACTTCACCCACATGTTGTGAGCCAACATGTTCTCACATGTTAAAAACTGCAATTGGGGAAAAAGGACGCAAACAGCATTCTCCTGCAGCAAAGCCATCTACTGATCTATCCATCCATCCACCCACCCACCCAGCATCACTGAATGTGGAAATTTTGTCACCTCCATATAGACATCATTGGTGTCGTGGAGTCTATTTGAGAGGTTGTGGGAGTTCTACAGAACCCTGCATGTTGAAAAAAATGATGCTAAAATGGTACCCGGTGCATTTAAAAAGTGTCCTGACCATGTGACGAGCTGGGAGTGAGAACGGGCTGTGTGAGCTGAACTTGTGTTGTTGTAACTAAACTGCTGATGTGCACTAATTACTTTTCTTTTGGCAGCAGTTACCAAGTAGGACTGGAAAAGGGTTGACTGTGATTCAAACATCACCCGTGAAAACCAAGAAACATATCATCTGATTCCTTATGTGGCTATTGAAGATGAGTCTTGGGTCTCTCTCTGTAAATTAAAGAGTATGGTCTAGACCTGCTCCATAAAAAAGTGGCCTTACTGTCCTGAGTCGTGTTTAGCCAGATCTTTCATGAAAATATGTTTGTTTTGAACATAACAAGCACATTAAATAGAGAGAGGATGGATTGAATATGTTGCAGAGATGCCGTGAGCAGTTCTCATGGATGTTTTGATCCTTTCTCGCTATGTCCCTGGGTTGCCATCGGAATCCATGGTAACTGCTGTAACTCCGAGCTGCCTACAGCTGCCGTCCCCATAACGAAGGACAAAGCTTTAAACTTTTCAAAGTCACCTTTTTAAGCCTACAGCGGTGGAGAACACAAGTACTGTACGTCTTACTCGAACAATATAGTAATTCTTTAAAACAGCCTGTGTGCACACACTCAGAGCAAGAAGAGGAGCGATGTTCTTTAGTGGTGGTGAAAAGTTGCTCAGTGTTGGTTTCTTGTAAGTCCTTTTCTAACCTTAACCACGTAGTTTTGTTTTTATAAAGTTGAAGAAACCATACCAGCACGAAACAGCCCAGAAACCAGTCTGACCAATTCCAATTTATAACCATTGATTTTAGTTTTACCAAGCTGCTAAAGCTCCATCAAATCTATGCAATGGTTCTCAAATAAATGGCTTGTATTGGATAAGTCAGTAGTCTGATGTCAGACAAATACATTTCGAGGGGCTACACTTATCAAACATCTTTCAGCGGCTCATTTCAAGTTGAAACGCAAGACCTCTCGGAAAAAACCCACAGCCATGAAACCCATCATCATTCTTTTTGCACTGGGACTTGATTGCATCAGGATGCATTTCCCGGGGACACCGTGAGAATTAAACACAAGTGACTCCGATTCAGACAGACTGTTTTTTTTTTTTTTTTTGGGGGGGCTGCAGGGTACTGTCGGCTCATCTAACAATGTTATTTTACCTTATGGGAGGAAAGTCAACTTTATTCATATATCTTTGTCAAAAAAGCATCTGTGGCATCGCTGTCGGTTGTAATTTTGGTTTAGTGGTGCGGAGTCGAGGCAGACAGGCTGAGCCTTTGAATTAAAAAAAAAAAAAAAAAAAAAAATCTACCCTAGAGACATTCCAGTAAACTTTAGCCTAGCTTTGACCCGGACATCTTGAGCTTTTCCCTTGTAAATCACCGACTCATGACTCATGCCTACTGGTATATTAATACTCCGAGGTGAAAAGGTACAGCTGTAAAATAATAAATCTGCTGCAGCATAATTATACGTGAACCGAGGCATCAGAAGTGTATAACAGTGCCAGTTTGGGAAGTTTGGATAAACCTTCCCATTTTATTGAATGAGAAAGTATATCCAAACGTTTGACTGGTACTGTATATGTACTGTATATTCCACCATCACATTACCTCCATTACACTCGATATCTTATCTTGATCTGGTACATGATACTAAATAACATTCATTTGTTTTGATGGAGAACAAAGGTTTGCTTAAAACTGCTTAAAGTGCCTCCTTGCTATTGAAAGCTCAAAGTATTTGTATGGATATTTAATGAAGTCACATTGTGTTTTGTATGTAATCGTGTGTGTGTGTGTGCATGTTATTTAATTTTGCATTGTTGATTGAATATAAAAATGCTGTGTACTTTCAACCTAGCGCAGACTTTGACCTTTCACAATTATCAGATGCTCGGATGTCAAAAAAACAGCAATTTAGTTTTCTAAAAGAAGTACAGAAAATTGTCATAATTGCTGTCACGTATTTGTGTGATGGAACCATATTTTTCTTCAAAGCGGTCTTACAAACTCCCGCTGTGTGCTGACCCACAGGTTAAGAGCCACAACGCAGTATGTAGAGTATAATTATGTTGTCATTACATGGACATTTCAGGGATTTCTGTTGTTCTACTATCAGGATGAAGATGCGTTTGACTTTGGTTGCGGAGCAAAGCAAATGGAATAACAGACAAGTTTTTTTTTTAAAGGTCTTTGTCTTATTTTTCTGTTTCAAATATACTGTTAGAATAAACTTTTCCACCACTGATTAATACATGATTTGATTTTCTAGCCAGTTGAGAGCAGCAGAACAAGCTGTAACCACAACTTCTGACATATCATCATCTCATAAAGTTCATATGAAAGTGAAAGTTTTAACAAATCATTTCAAAGCAACAGGAATATCTCATAGTAGTCACGTCCCCTTGTGTCCACCCAATGAATTCACTCTCCTTTTTAGCCTCTGGTTTGATCTCCATCAACTCCGGAGAGAAATATCTGTCTATTCAGCTGCTAGATGTTCCATTTTCTTCACCAGCTAGTCTTCAGCTTTATCTGTCTGCTGTTTTGGAGCTGGGGAAGGTAGAGTACACTGGGCTTATCTGAGCTTTTTCCACTGAAACCGCTGCCTGCCTGCTGCTGAAAACAGGGTTGATTATAGCGTTGACACTGAGCCAAACAATAAAGGTATAGGTCACAAAATCAACAAAAAAAAAAGCTGAAAAATGCTAAAGTGCTTTAGAGCTGCGATGAACTGCAGACTCAGTTGATAATTAGATGTTTGCCACAATCAACTACTTTTTCCTTACACATACTCTCTATCCATCCATCCATCCATCCATTCCTACTGTTCACATGATTAAATATTCTTTTTGAATGGAGAAATCACCTGTGTAAAGCAGACTTCTACACGGAGTGTTGCATTACGGATTGCTTGTAGCCTTGATGTTGCTAGGCCAGTGTGTTTCCTCAAGTTTGTTAAAGTCAGCCAGTAAATCCACGATGAATGAAAACAAGTCTGAAGTGCCTCCCGACATCTTCACCGCAGAAACAGATCGTGGATTGAATGTGTGAAGCTGCCAAGAATTACTGCTATCACAGATGATGGGGAGCTCAAAAAGACAGAAGGGGACTTTTTTTTTTTTGTCTTCCTTCTCTATGCACCATGGAAGTAGATGAAGTTGTGCCAGAAATCCCTACTTGAGCTCAAAAAGACAAACAGTCTGAAAAAATGAGAGTGTGAGTATACAACTCAACTATAAATGTATCTTTGAAAAGTTTTTTTTAATTCCAAAAACAGGTGGACAACCTTATATTTAGGAGAAAACATAGTTATAAAAAAATGTGTATCTGGAAGGTATGAAACATGTCCAACATGGAAAGTATCTGCCAATAAGGCTGAGTGAGATAATCTTCAGTTATTATACATGAACATACATGGATCTTTCACTGGGAAGACAAGAAACACAGAGTGACAAATAAGCAAAATATTAATTTTCATCATAGGTTTCAAGCGCTCTTTTTTTGGTCTTCACCTCCAGCATCATGTTCACACTTAATCATTCTGCACCAAACAGCATTAAATCCCAAAGTTACCATAGTAGCCAGATGGTGTTGTTAAGAACGGTCCCTTTGGGTGTGTGTGTGCATGTGTGCATGTGTGTGTAATGGACAGCCCAGCAGTGTAAATGCCAGGTGACATTTTGCAGGCAACTCGGCAACAACAGTAATTGCTCATCTGTAGCATCTATAAGATCCTCAGAGGCGACTAATGGATAATTGGGAGAGAGAGAGAGGGGGGGAGAGAGAGAGAGAACAGAGTGGTGAGGGAGACTGAGAGCGGAAAAGGGTTGAGGAACGGAGTAAGGGCCAGAGGAGTAATGTCTCTGTTGGTTTCAATGACTTCTGTTCTCCCATCAGACCCTCCTCTGTAACAAGACAGATAGTGAAACCACATAAACACACTGCATATTGCACACATGGGGGGGAGTATCAGGAGTGGAAATGGACTGGAACATGAACACCATTAAATGTTAACATCACAGCTACATGTACTGTCTACACGGGCTACGGTGGATACAGCCAACGTGGAGATCATAGCTATGATTGGTCAGATTGTGGAGAGACTAGTAGGGGAGAATGGGGTAAATAGAGCCAGTGGGTAAAATGAGCCACCCACTTTATCTAGGTTACCATGAGCAAAAGTAATCATGTGACCACAAATTAAAGAAGTATAGTTCACATGGAGAGAGTGGTTGTTACTAAAGTTATCAGTCTTGTATCTGAATTGAAATAGATACATTTTGGACATTATTACATGTTAATATGAGTCAGTGTAAGCTACAAAACAAGCATAACTGTGGATCTGAGCCATTGTGTGAAATAGTTCCGTCAAAAAGGAGGTTGAAGGGGTAAAACGTGCCGGTGGCGTTGGGGCCAATGGTTCAGTTTAACCCCCCAAAGATTATTTTCTGATATTCTATTTAAGCCTTGCAAAAACATGCCGTACATACAGACAGGTGACAAAATAATGGAAAAGCCAACATGAGCCAACGAAGCGTCTAAGTAAGGTGTTGGACCACCATGTGACACCAGAACAGACATTGTGTGAAATAGTTTTGTCAAAATGGAGGTTGAAGGGGTAAAACGTGCCGGTGGCTTTGGGGCAAGTTAAGCCAATGGTTCAGTTTAATCCCCAAAAGATTATTTTCTGATATTATAGAGGCTAGAGACACTGTTTATGTTTGATCTATGTTACTAGAGCTACAATGTTGATGAATAAATACCAAATTATTGGCTAACAATAAATTTAGGCCTTACCAATAATGACAAAATGACAAAATAATGGAAAAGCCAACATGAGCCAACGAAGCGTCTAAGTAAGGTGTTGGACCACCATGTGACACCAGAACAGCTTCTCATATTTAGCACACAAGCATTGTTACAGCAAACTTCCTGCTCACAGCAGTCGACACGCTCGACCACAAAGCTAGTAGAGGAATGTGAACACAGGTACTTTTGGGCTGTACGGTATAATAGTCCGATAATGTGCAAGACATCCAGCTCATGTTGTGGTGGTGCTATGCAACTGATGAAGTTTGACACTGAAATCAATTTCTGTCTGGAAGCATCTGCAGCTGCACATCCACCTTAAGTTTTTGAACGGCGCTACAGGTTCGATTTTGAAAATCTCAGCAATGTTTTTATTGATATGAACTGCCTCTAGTTTTTCTTTCTTTGTCAGACTACACAATATCTTTTGTGTCTTGAGATGATCTCTAGGTCAGATTAGGCAGTGACTGGGCTGAAAGGTAAGAAGCGGCCTTGCAGCGGATCATGTCTTGAGATCGGAAAAACTGGCTCCAGCCAGAGATAACTAGATGATCCATATCCGTCTGTTTATGACCTTGTTGTTCTCTTCGCTGTGGTATAAGACGGGTGTTTTGGTGAGGGACTGTATGCAATACGTTGTGTGTGTGTGTGAGTTTTTTCTTCCTTGTACATTCAACAAAGAGATCGGAGACTGAACACAGAATTTTTTTATTATTTTAATCATTGAAGTGGGCATCTTCGCCAGTTGTCCTTCACAACTTGTACAGACAGTAGGTAATCAGAGAGGAGCTGCCACAGACAGACATAACCAGCACTTATGTTTCAGTTGTATGAAGAAGGTTCACCAAACACATCATAGAAGTTGTCAGGCTCAGTCAGAGAAGTCAACAAAATTCTGACTTGGCATTGGTTATATTATTAATGTAGGAACTATTGTAGGGACTAGACTAGTGTCAAAGTTTTTGATTTAAAAAAAGCAAACATCTTGAGTGGTTTTATTAAAGTACACCTAAATTTGAAAGTGGGGAACTTCTACACACCGTCAGCCCACATTTAATAAAGAAGCTATCCATTAAAGGGTAAATATTCTGCCATTTACATACTGTTATAATGTCTATGTTAAACATGGTCCAAGTTCTAAAACTTGAGGTGAACATATATAATAAGACAAAGCCCAGGTTTCACTTTGTCTGCAGTGTGTTTTACTTTCCTGTCAAGATGACATCAGCTCGTCACTCATGTGGTTGAGGTTGTCGGCATCGTCCACTCTCGTATTTCAGATCCGATTCAGCCTCCAACATGTACGTCTTCATTTGAGAAGTTTCACAGTAGAAGATAAATAAGGAGTTTGTAACTGTAAATCATGCAAAGATATTCCAGTGGAGCCCCAGAATATAAATACGAACATAGAAATATGCATGATACATCTCCTGATTCTGATTTACACCTACACACCTGTAAGGCAAACGAATCTGAACAAAGCAGTGAACAGTGTTTTACGTTTTTACATAAATAAACCGCTTCAGGAAATTCTCGCCACTCATAATATGTGTGACGTGTGTGTGTGGTCATGTGGTTGTATGTTTCTGTTGGAGTCAGTGCACTTCCACGCACAAGTATGATTGGCGTCCACCAACATTTACGCTTGTGAGTGTGTTTTTGGAGTGTGTGTGTGTGTGTGTGTGTTTAGGTGTAAGGTGTATATCAGAGCTGACATTAACAGACAGGCCTCCTGCTCAGAGACGAATGAGAGGGCAGATTGTGTTGAAGCTGATGAAGTGGCCCGATGCTCATTAGACGGCTGCCGATACGCTGATGGATGCTTCGCAATTTTAAGGCGGCACTGCCTTAATGATGAATGGGGCAGTGTTTTTAAGGCGGCACCTCTCTCTCTCTCTCTCTCTTTTGCTTTTTTCTGTCCTGGAACAACAACAAGAGCCTTTAGTGTTTATTGAATTATTTGATTTATTAAAGAGAGTATAATTAAAACAAACTAGCACTGCGTATGCGTATGTGATTAATGATTCGTTCATCAGTAGCAAAATGCAAGGCTCTCGGTTTCTGCTTGACTCGGCGAGGCGATTGATTGGTTGAGGCTAATAAGGCAGTGTTAAATGCTAAGAAGTCTTCTGATTGGCTGGAACATATTTAGCTAAGAGTTTACAGAGCTTCATACCAAAAAAAAATTAGAGCTCACTCTTTCTCAACAGCCAGAGGTTGAGAAGTCTCCAAAATCCTGTATGATTTACCTAAATACAGGATTCAATGGCCTTATGTGCTTTTCTACACATTTGAAAATTTGGCATGTGTTTGTTTAGTGATAGAAGGACTTTTTAAGCACTTCTCTTTTTTTTTCATTGGATAAATAAGAACTTATATTTTACATATGGACTCGTTTGTCGAGGAAAAGCAAAGCTGCAGAATTTAAATACATAAATTAGTCTATATTTGTAGGTTAATTATATCAATACCAACATCTGTGGCATCAGTAAACATCATATTTTATCTGCTGCTCCTCATCTAGTAAACATGTAAATAACTTAAAATAGATAAATATCGAGTCGTGAGCCTACTTTTTGATATTCT
Source organism: Euthynnus affinis (assembly GCA_029490765.1). Taxonomy (NCBI): domain Eukaryota; kingdom Metazoa; phylum Chordata; class Actinopteri; order Scombriformes; family Scombridae; genus Euthynnus; species Euthynnus affinis. The sequence continues at coordinate 3,978,906 of CM055845.1, forward strand.
AGTCTCGACCTGACATCACCATCACTACAGCCAAGCTGCTGTTGTGTGGCTTAAAATGAATGTCCAGAAGTGAAAAAAAAAATATCTTGCAAGTGAGAAAAACTACATCCAGGAGAAAAGAGAAGGAGAGAGAGAGTTAAGCACAGATGATAACTGACTGAGTGAAGCTCAGGTCATTATTAGATTATCACTTTTATAGATGAGAGAGAGAGAGAAAGAGAGAGAGGTATGAGATGAGAGCATGAGCGATTGATTCCCAACCAGCGAGAACAAACAGGCTTTGAAATGATGCTCTGATTAGGCCAAGCAGCATGATTAGTTCATCGATAACACAAATGAAAAACAATCTCTCTCTCCATCTTTTTTTTTTTTCTCCGGCTCTGTTCCTCTCCGCTATCATTCTTTAACTCTCGCTCTCTTTTCCTGCCTCTGTGAAATTGATCGTCGGTGGATAAATCAATAATCACCGAGACGCCGGCTAGTCACTTTCTGAGACGTCTGAATGTCAAGGCCGCGTACAGTCTCTGGTGTTTTTTTTTTAGAACTTTCTCCCTGCTGGGAATCCTTCACTTGTTTGTCTCTGTATCAAACAGGCTGCTGATTGGCTGTGTCAAACACCGCAGTAAACTTGAGTTTCTCTTCTGTTTGGATCGTTAAGTGGCGTGAAACCGACTTAAATATTTAATGAAGTCACGCTGGAATGACAAAATGAATGGTGAAGCTTTTTGAACTGTTTTCTGCTTCAACTCGTACCTAAAACAACAGCTACACACTAAATTTTCGTCAGCAGTTCTCTGACTTCTGTAACTTTTAAAGCATTTTTGGGGCACCTCCATGGCCTTCAAACTTACGGCTCGACATTATCAACAACATATCTTACTGTACGGGGAATGAATCTCAACATGTCGTGTGACTGACTCGCTTCGCTGAGATCTTGCGTGCGATGTGCGGAATTCGTTCTCGCAAAAAAAAAAAAAAGAGATATCAATCTCCGTCAGACTTCATGAATGAATTAAGTGTGATTGACTAACCTAGTCTGATCAGAGGAGCGTCGCATTCTGGTTAAATAGGCGGGGAGAAAATAAAGTGTATACTGTCAATTCAACTGTAATAATAGTTCTAACAAATTATACTCTACAACTGAAAACCAGGCTTGTGTGTCAAGAATTTGAAATTACTTGCAGCTGCAAAACCTCTAATTAGTTTTAAAAAAATGCAAGTCACTACAGTCGGAGATAAATGTGCTCTCAAAGTAGAATAAAGTATAGAAATTAAATTTTATAAGCTGCGGTGACGTGCGGTAAGTAGTTTAAAAAAAAGTAATGCTTTTTTGTAACAGTGACTAAGCCGTGGGAGAGCGCTTTGCTTTAACCCAATAATAAACTTTACACATAATAAACTTTGCTGAGGCAGCGTTTCTGCGGCAAATATGCCTCTGTAGTGTCAGTGGAGAGGAAGAGAAAGAGAGAGAGAGAGAGGGGGAAGGAAAGAAGTGAAGAGAACAACAGAGATGTGAGCAAAATGTACTGCGGGGCAACTCTTACAATGTCATCCCACTGGTTTTGCAAGTTGTTGCACATTTCCTAACACTTGTGTACTGTGTTACTTCACAAATAATCCCCCCCCCCTCTTATTTCAGGCATCTATTTATTTCCACGCGTTCCTGCACAATATCAAAATCAATTACCAGACTATTACAGTTTCCGAGCCGCCTGCCTTTAACCGAAATGAAAATCAAGTCTGCTTTTATTTCCGTTTTAAGAAACCTCATTGTTTTAAGGTAATGATGTGCGGACTTTTCCAAATGAATCAATTTCAATAAGGAGAGATCGAGTTGGAGGGGCATAACAATATTTTTTTTTATGTAAGCAACAGAGAGAGTCTTGGCAATTAGACTTCAGAGATGTGAAGAATCTTTATAAAACATAAACCTGTATGAATACAGGAGACAAGGCAGGATACCCCCCCTGGAGTTTAGATGCCGATAGTGGTGGAGTGGAGCCAGCAGGTGGTTGATGGAAACCTTTGGATGAGTCTCCCTGGATACCACGGAGGTCACGGCGATGATGGGGAGGAGGTGGGTTGTATAATAGTATGTCTGAGTATGTCTGGCGGAATCACAATGATATTTAAAGAATAGTATCCGGGGACGGATGGGCTTGAGGAATGCGGGCAGACAGACGGGTCATTGATCAGGTATGGTGATGGTGTTAGAATTTTTAATGAAGGGATTTTTTTGACAGCATGGGAAAATGAGAATGACAGAGAGGTGAAAAAAGAAACAGGAGGAACCAGACACGGACCCTTTTTGTGGAATAATGGCACGAGATCTTCCTTCTTGACCTGTCGCCAACGCTCTTCATTAACGCAGACCTGATGTTCAGACCTGCTGCGTCACATCATCTATGAACTGGATCCCTCTTGGTCATGTGTTGATGAAGCATTAATAGTCAAAACACTAATTGGGCAATGGGACAATCACTGTGTGGTCACTATGATCAGTTTTACTGCACTCGCATTGGTGACAGATGCGTTACTATGGTTACCAAATGATTAATATAATCGCTTACACACACCGTTTATCTTCTTGACAGTTGACTATCAAGCTGATGGATTTTTACACCAGTTGAATATTTTGAATTTGTGTTTAATATCAACACATCAGAATTGGTCCAGTGTCAGTCTGGTTTGGTCCCACATCAGAGTTTGGCTGAAAGCTTTCACACCTGCCCAAACAAACTAAACCAAACAGGCAAATGCATCAGAGTTTGTTTAAACATACCAGTGAGGTTCGTCATGAAAGCGCCCTAAAAGCGGGGACAAACATAACTACTACTGAGCTGATTATGGATCTGATGTGGGCATAATATATACTCAATTAGAAGAATTAGCAGAGAGGTTTGTGGTGTGAGAAAGCTCTGGACAGCTGAAATGGAAGTAAAGGCTGATTAAGCTGTAAAGAGAACGAACGTCTCCACAACATCAAATCAAAGATCTTACACACCAGAACCGACCAGAACCTGATGTTAGCTCCACTCGCCTCCGTTTCCCACACCTTCTCCATCCAGGATCTCATCCAAAATCTTTGCCTTTTCAGAATAAATTGCACTTCACATAAAAGGGTACAAGTGGGTGGTTTGCCATCCATGTTTATTTTGGTACAAGAACATGAGATACCTGTCGTTCTCTTGGGATTTGTCGTAAGACTAATTCCCCCGCCTGACTGTTAAAGGCTAAAAAGTTTGTGTCAGTCGGTGGAAACAATCTGTATGTGTGGTTCATCCAGTCTTCAGGGTTTTTTTTTTTTTTTTTCCCCCAGCTTAGGTGTCCTTGAGAAAGAAGGAAGCTCTGCCACCATTCATGTGAGTTCATGTGTGCGTGGGTGAATGAAAGGCTGTGTAAAGTTTTTTTTTTCTATTCAGGTTGAAAAGGATTATACAAATATGTACAGTTTATCATTACAAAACTCAAGAAGGCAAGTCCTATTAACTGATTTTTTTATCAAAACAAATGACCTGGAATGGAAAAATACTTCCAAAACTCCTGAAACTTCACAACATGCATTTCAATATGTGCTGTAAAAAGTTACAGTAAACATGATATGTAGTTAAAGAGTTAAACCTGAGAGAGAAAAAAAACACTTGAGTGGTCCTTTTAAACTGAAACACAAACACAAACCTTCACACACACAAAAGAACACACACACACACACACACATAGAGAATGATGGGGTCACATTTCAGTACATAACAACAGACTCAGCTCCATCAGCATGTCGCCCACCCCTGCCAAACAAATCAAACACTTTTCTCCTCATATTCAACTATGTCTCATCTACTCAACACACACACACACACACACACACACAGCACTTCACACACCCTCCTAACACTTCATATCCTCTCACATTTCTCAAAACAACACACAACACATGGAAACACACTTCCACTTCATCTGCTCTCATTCCTCGTCGCCTCTCCTCGCAACATCCATCCGACTCCAAACAAACACACACTCGCCACTCTCACGCCACTCCGTACACCCTACCCTCACCTCTCCTCACAACCTCCACCTTTTTTGCGAGTAATGAAAAAAAGATGTGATGCACTTCTCGCTCCTCCGCCCCAGCGTACTACTGTGATCACTCTATATATCTTCTCTTCTTCTTCATGTACACCTTTCTCCTCCATCCTACTTATCATTATCCGTCCTCTTCCATCCCTTCCACCCTTTATTTCCCCCCCAAATACTCCTCCACTTGTACATTCTCCATAGTTTGAATCTCATTTAAATTTCCGTTTTTAATTGCAAACTGTCTCCTTTAACATATATCCTCCTCACTCACTACTCAAACTCAATCAATAGTGTTAAAAAATCATGACTTTTATATATTGTGCACATTTAAACATGATGCACAAATCATTATCAGTGTTAAATTAAATATTTTGGTTGTAGGTCACCATCAAATCTATCATTGTAGCAGCTTCAGAGCTATTTTGGGGGGATATTATGAGATTAATATTAAAATCAACCTCAATCATAGTGATTCAGACTTTAAACTGAATCTCTTTTCTCTCGGTAAGCATATACTGTACTTGTGAGAAGGAAAAAAAAAACATTTTCTTATGTTCCTGAACGTCTCTGCCAAGTCTGAATGGAACAACAACTTCATGAACATCCAGTACAGTACATGTTACTGTTGGCCTTGAGATGTCACTGCAATGTATAACAGCCTGCAGAAGCAACGAACCATATATGAAATCAAAGACACGACATACAGCAAATATCTTTACAGTCGGTAATATTGCACACAGTAGAAATGTTGCATTTAGGCCTTCCTTATCAAGTTGTAAAATATGGAAATATCACATTATCACATTGTATTTACCAGGTGTTTGCCTTTGTGTGTTCTTCAGTTACTGGTAAATTCAGCATTTTCTAATGTGTTATTACTCATCTTTCTAGCTACTACTATTATTATTATTATTATTATATTGTTATTATTGTTGTTGCTGTGCTTCTTTGTCTCTCTCTTCCTCTCTTATGTTATGTGACAGTTATCAATTAGTTGACATTATGTTACATTGTACAATGACAACATGTCATATTTGCTGTTATGCGACACTTAACATGAAATCATGGCATCGCATTACATCGTTACATGATGCTACATTATGTGAATGTACTATATTTTATTTGATGTGATGGGACATTCTCATTTTACTTTACATTGTGTCATGTGATGTAAGTTGAAGTGACACAGGAAGAGGCAAACGTTACTAAGGTTGACCAGGCAGTAACACAGTAATAACTCTGTGCTCCACACACTTGCCGACAGGACATGAAATCACCAACAGCAGAGAGGGAAGTTATTGTAAAAACATTTATTCAAAGAATCCAAAGGAACCTGAGGAAGGAAATTACAAACAAATGGTATGAAAGGTATTTTTAGACTTGTCTGTTGTTGTAAGCAGCTCCTGAACAGTTTCACAGTCCTGCTTTCTCTAATGACCGTCTGTGGGGAGAATGCTTTTTAGGATGCATGAGATTTTTTGGCTCCAGTGCCACCTTGTTAAACTGAACAGCGAGAATTGTCCCACAGGGCTGCCCTTCATCCCTCTCAGCACGCACGCACACACACACACACACCTCTTCTTGTGTACAGTAAGAATGAGCCACAGCTTGTTCTTCACATATGCGGCCCCCTAAGGATGAATAAATGACACTCCTCTGCTCAACGTGGAGACGCTTTTTTCAACATCATCGCAATGCTCTCTCCATGAGTTCACTATATGACATTCCTGTTGAATAGAATGTCTGTTTCCAATATGATGGAAACATAAATCTGTGAATATGGCTGTAATGTCGACCGCTGAGATGAACAGAAGGCACACAGCATGTGAGTTCTCAAGATTACTATTCTGCACTTCCCTAATATAAATAAATATCATGTGTTTGAATGAAACTCTGTTCTAATATGAACGCAGCACATGGGGTCCCAGTATGATGATAAGGCACAAGTTAAATAAGACGCATTTGAAATGTGTTATTTCTATCATTATTATTAGTATTGTTAGAATCATGATTAGAAATGGGTTTATTGCCAAGTAGGGTTCCACATACAAGGAATTCCCCTTTGTCCTGTGGCGCATCAGTCAAAAAATAGACACCATAAAAGATAAGTGATGTAACTGTATGAATAAAAATATACAATTAAAATGTTAAATATTGTGAATATATATATATATATATTATCTTGTTCAATAGCTATTTTCACTTGGAATATATTTTTCACTATATGTAAAATTTCTATAACTCAGTTTTTAGCTGTTTTCATTTTTTAATTGTCATCTGTTTTTTAAATTTATGCTTTAATGTCTCATTGTATTTTTTTTTTAAATTGAACATATGGGCACAAAGACAAGACATAAACATGTACCCAAAATAACAATGCATAGCCTATAACTACAATATAAAAAAAAATAGCTGAACATTCATCTGCACAAAAAAAAACAAAACAACAAATACCACAGAAAGAAGAGAGGCCACATCACGCTGGTTCTGGCTTCATTACATCGGCTCCCTGTAGCTTATAGAATTGATTTTAAGGTTTACAAAGCTTTAAATGGTTTAGACCTGACCTATTTAACTGAACTTTTAAATCCGTATATTCCTGGATGAGCCCTTAGGTCCTCAAATACCAAGCTGCTCTCTCACAGTATACTTAAATTTATAAAAAAAAAATACTGGAGACGCAGCTTTTTCCATCTTTGCCCCCAAAACTCTGGAACAGCCTACCAGCCGATATCAAAAAGGCAACCTCAGTAGTGTCCCTTTAAAAACAGCTAGAAACTTTTTAATGTAGCTTTTAATTGACAAATCTGTATTTTAAATGGATTTTTATTTGTTTTTAATTTGATAATGAAGCTTTTGGCTTGTTTTTATTATTGTAACACGTTATTAATCGAAGTACTGTAAAAATGGCCACATAAATAAATTTTGATTGATTGATAAAAAACTTATTATAATTGCAAACTGCACAATAATAAAGTCCGTTTTTATTAGCGCATTTGTCTTTTTTAATAATGCAAATATGACGTTAGCCACATTCTAACAATATGCTACTCCGAATCAAACAAAATATACTGTGGGTCTGTGCACTCCAAAACAACATATAGGCTATGATAGATGTACGTAACTAACATATAAAAAACGTCACCTGAGTTTATTTTTTTGCTCTCGTTATAATTGCTACGGCCACTAGAGGGCTTCTGTCACTTGGACATAAACATGTCGTTTTTGGGGCTCCTGCTGAAACGACCGATGCTCTAATTTTTCTCATTCAAGATGAAGACAAAGCATCCATGTTGAAGAGAAAGTGCAATTTTTCAACATGAGACAATTTCATTTAAATCAGCACTCAAGAAAGATAGAATATGATAATGCAGCTTTTCTCCTCTGCTCAACAGTCAGAACTACATTTTAAATTGAATTTTGTGTTATTGTTCATCATGTAGCACTGATGTAGCACAGATATGTAATGGGGAAATTCCATGAATAGGGTCCTTTACATTAAATGTGTAAGAAGATTTGAGTCTGTAGAGCACATTCAATGTAACCTACTTATTCATGGTTAACTAGACAATAGGTGAGGGGGGGACAGAAATTGGGTATGCATGTAGGATTTGTCAGAGCATTCTGTAAGTCATACTCAGGAGCAAAAATGTCAGACTTACAGTGGCTCCACGATGTTCCTGTGATTATAGAGTGATTATATAAGAAAAAAGGAGAGGATGGAGAACAGGTTCTTACGTAGAGAGAGAGCAATTAGAGAAGGTAAAGGCAGAGATGTAATACGGTTCAGTAGGTTAAAGGTCCAGCTTCAGCAGATTAGTTTTTCACTGTGTGATGGAAGATGAGGTGTATCTGCAAGATACTCTGACAGAAAGGTCATTTTACGTTATAAGAGATGAGAGAAAAGAAAATTGGATGAAGGTCGGGATTCTTGAGGACACAGAGAGTTAAGCAATGGCATGGAAGTTGAAAAAATATAGGACCAGACCATGTTCTTGGAGGCACCCAGTTCTATTTATATCCCATTTGTCCTTCATCCCCATGAGAGAACAAAGTGTGAGGAAACTGGCTCGGGAACTCAAACACAGACTCATGAGGCAGAGGTTCAGGGGCAAAATTATTATTAATTTTGTCAGAAATATAAAACAAATACAGGGCGGTCCTTGTCAGGAAGGCAAACAGAGGGGTAGACAACACAAAAGGAACAAAGACATGTGGGTCTCAAAGAAGAACAGAATAAAAGCAAGATAGATGTTCACAAATGGATTAATACTGGCTCAGGAGTGGACTGATAACTAATGGGCAGCTGGTATGTAGACAGGTGATGACAAACAGAGGGCAACTGATGGACAGGTAAGTATTTTAAGTAAAAATTTGCATTATAAAGAGAGTGAGCAGGCAACAAAGTTCTTTGAAAATGAAGAATCTGATTTAAATTATAACACACAGAGTCTTTCATAGGAATCAGGAGGAAATATAGACCAGTGCATCTTTTTTAATAATGATTTTTATTGGCTATTTAAACAACTGCAAATTAATGTTATTTATATTAGGTGCTCAGCCTCATTGCTTTACTTGTAGGTTTCTTCCATGTACTAAAGTTTTCTCCCGCAGTCCAAACACTTGAAGGTTACGTCATCTGAAAACTTTTTGGTACAAATGTGGGTGTGGTTTTTTCTTATTGTCCAGTATTTTATACTTCCTGTCTCTAAACACTGTCTTTAGATAATTTTTTAACACTCTTATCACTCGAGTGAAACTGTATGTAAATCACTAAACATCTTGTCAGCTATCTGGTATCTTCTCTCTGTTTTTTATGAACAAAGGGCAATGTACAAAACATCCTGTTCATCATGTAGTTTAACAGAGATGATGAATATAGCTGAAAGAAAATACATTTTAGTTGTTATTTACTATTATTTCTAAAATGAAAAATCATTTAATGCCAAACAATTAGATCTAGCTGATGTAAAGCAATTTGAAAAGATTTGGTTTCAGTAAGCTGATCAGATATCACATTTTTATTCAATAAATAAACCTACTTATGATCGCCAAATCATCCATCTCATCATCTGATACACACCTGGCCAACAAAGATCTGCTTTTAAAACAGATTTTAAATTAACTGAAATGAAATGAAATGACTTCAGTGACTATGACGACCATATCTAAGGATCTTAGCTGAAGTCTTTCTACCTGGAGGATTATCAACAATTATCAACCTTCATCTCCCCATTTCATTCATCGCATCAGTCATTTGACGCATGGCTACAATAAAGGATAAAGGAGTGTTAGTGCACAATGTGATGATGAAGCATGAAGTGGGACTCGAGAAGAACCTACGGTTTGTGAGAAAAGAAGGAGCCATGGCCTGCAGGTGTGAAACATTCTCAACCTACGGCAGGAGTTTTCCTTTGTAATCGATGTTTGCTGTTTACTGAGGCGGACATTTCTACCACCACGTTACAAACTGTGGTACTTACAAGGTGAGATAAGGATAATCCACTAGGAGAACAGCTATTTAGGGAAACATGGCCAGGTGTTTCTTAAAGGTGATCCATCGACAACCATGCAACCCGAGGCAACATTATATCCTCTACAAAGAGATGTGTAGGAAGGTTCAGGAAGGAAAATCAATGCTTCCAACATACTGCAGTACAGACTGCAAGATCTATATAGAGAAAATATTGCTGCCAATATGACACCGGGGCAACATTACACTGTGAAATAGCCCGAGGAGAAAAAAAATAGACCCATAAAGTGTAGTTGGACGATGTCACGGTCATGAAACATTCATTAAAGCTCGGTCCTTTCCCAGCAAGAGGGTGAGAACGGTGGGTCGCTGCTGTGGCTATTCATCCTATATGGAGCAATTCTGGGGGAGTGTTAGTGTGGGAGGAAAGATGGAAGGAAGGAGTGATGAAGGGAGATGGTGAGTGCTGTTGAGAAATGGTCAATTCTACAATGAGAGCAGTGATGGAGTAGATTTAGACAGAAAGATCTAGATAATTAGAGTTGTATGAATGAGGTGGAGTGATGGATGGATGACAAGGAAGGAGGATGGAGGAATGGGGGGAAATGAGGAATGGATGGAGGGGGAGCCCTACTGGAGGAAGGAGGTGCTGTGAATAAAAAAAAATGGCTAAGATGGAGTAGCTTTAATCAGAATTACAAGGGCTTGGTGCAAGAACAGAAGGAAGTATGTGGAGGAATGGATGAAGGGATGGAGGGGGTGTTACAGATGACTTGGTCACCATAAAAAAAAACAACACCAAAACCAAAGATGGGTGGGATTTTGAAGTGATGACAGAAAGACAAAATTAATTAATGGCTGGTTCCCATATGGAAAAAGAGAAGAAAGCAACGGGCAGATGGGAAATGTAAGACGGCCCAAAAAAAGTGAACCAGTCCAAACATCTAAAAAGAAAAAAAAAACATCTAAAATGTTGGAGGGATGAGGGGTGTGTCATGGACAATTTTGTCACCATAAGTGTAATGAAAAAATAGCGACTGATGGATGGGAAAAGTAAAGCAGCCCAAAGTGATGGATTGTTGGGGGGGAGGACAGACAGACAGATAGATAAACAGGGTGTTGTGGATATTCTGGTCACAGGACAACTGAAACACGTGGTTACCGGCAACTGTTAACCATGACGGAGAAAGAATGAGAAAGACAAAAGTGGTTGGTTGAAAGGAAAGACAGATGGTTTGATGACGGGCGTGTTGCTTTTGACTTGTCCAATGATTAACAGCATACAGCATCAGCACTGAAGGGATGGACAGACACAAGGATAGAAGAGGAGCGGCAGCGTGTCACAGACAAAATGGGTCACCATGTAATGGCTGAAATGACGACTGGTTACCATGATGGACTGATAAAAAAGGGAGAAAGTGATTCATATGTGAAATGTGTGGGGGGGTCATTGTATAACTAGAGCAATGATTGATCACCATGATGATGAGGAGAAAAAAAGAAAGTAACTGACAGGTGACGTATTCAAAAAAAGATAACAAAAAACAACAGAAAAAGGGACGAATGGACAGATGGAGGGACAAAGTGGGTGTAATGGATGACTTTGTCACTGTTTGATAGCTGAAGCAATGTTTGGTTTGTAATTGGTGGGTGAAAAAATTTGAGCTAAAAAAAAAAGACATGAAAATCAGAAGGTCATGGATTAATGGAGTGATGACAGACGAATGGATGAAGGGGGTGTAATGAAGGATAAGGTCACCGCACAAAAGACTGAAATGTTGATCTGAAAAAAGTGAAATGGTCCCAAAAAACATGACAAAAAAATAAAAAAAGGGATGGAGAGACAGATGGATGAAAGGGGGTGTCGTGGACTGTTTGTTCACCATAAAACATCTGAAATGACGACTGGTTACTATGGCAAAGAGAGGAAAGGAAAACAGTGATTGGACCGTTGGAAGGGTGTTGGACAGACAGATGGATGAACGAGGTGTCATGGTCAACTAATTGTTGCATAATTGGGATGATGATTGGTTACCATGACAGAGATGAGAAAGATAGACAGTGATTGACAAATGGCAAAAGAGAAGTGGTCCAAAATAGAAAAAAAATGAAAAACTGGATAGAGTCAAATCAGAAAAAAACGCAGATGTTCACACCTCCACACACACACACACACACACAGATAGATGCATAGCTTTGCCAGTGCCTAGCGAGGGGAGGAGGAGGAGGAGGAGGAGGGAGGAGGAAAGCAGGCGGGCTGATGGATGGTGATGTCACCGCAGTTACGAACGAAGCATTTATTCCCGCATGAATAATGTACACACTTAACCGTCAACTCGTTTCTTCCCTCCCTTCATTCTTCCCTTTGCTTTCAGTCCACGCTGCCGTCCATCCATCCGTATCGCTCTGCCCGCCTTCTCATCTCCAAGCACAAATAAGAACAAATTGAAGCTGTAGGGAGCGCGAACATGTCTGTGTGTGTCCATGGAGATGAGTATTTGTATGTAATCTTATGTGTGTGCATGTATGTGTGTAAGTATGTGTTTCTGTCCGGCGTGTGTGTGTGTGTGTGCTTGTGTGTGTGTGCTTAACGGAGGAAAGTAACAAATTGACTTGGCCCACACCCGCAGAGCCGCACTCAGTCATCTGTACAGACTGCTCACAGTCATACAGCGTGCACATATTCTGATATTTTAAGATACAGTGGTTTCACATTTAAAGTCAGTGAACCAGATACTTTTTAAAATTGTTTTATTTACATATTTCACATTTTATTCATTTGGTAGGGGCTTTTTGTCCGATTCAAAACGAAACATTGACTATGGGGTTAAAGCGCATTTGGTTAAATGGTGTGGTGTTTGGTCTGTGTTTCTGTTTTTTTTAAAATACAGTCCCCAAAAATTGAGGAGAATGGGACGAGACAGCAATCCTAAAAATCGTGAATGGATTCAAGTTAAAGTCAAATATCACAAACCTCCCCGGTCCATATTTTCCCTCAGGCAGCTTTACAATCTTTACAGCAAAACAACATCCTCAATCCTTAGACCCTTGATTAGAGGCATAAGGAGGAACATTACCCCTCAAAAACCCCTTTGATTGGGTAAAAACTGTAAAAAAAAAAAAAAAAAAAACCCTCAGGGAATGCACCAGAGGGCTCCCTCTCCTAGGATGGACAGACAGGAAATAGATGTTGTGTGTTACAGAACAGACCTAGAAAGCAAAATTACAGTTTGAAAAACAGGATGACAGAGGAACTTCCAGGTGCCGCCAAACAGAATAGGATCTGAGCCACACGTTCTCCATCACCATGGAGACCTGGGAAGAAGACAGACTACACACAGGAAACATGGATTGATTGATTGTTAATAATATTTTTTTGTTTAAAAGTTAAAGAGTTTAGTCAAAAGTAGGGATTTCTTGATCTAAAGCCTTATAATATTGAGTATATTCCCAGACATGTTCCAAACCTATATGTTTATTTTAATTTTTACATAATAAAGTTACAAAAAGGTTAAAATGAGTCACTAAGTTACTACAGGAAGTAACTAAAGACCTAGTAGACTATCATTCTCTGCTTTGAGAAACTGAAACCTGCACCACATGTTTCCTTTTGATATTCCATTCAGAGTATCACAGGAACTAATCACGATGTTTAGGTGCAGCTTTTAGGATAACTGCAACACTTTACAGTTATTGTTGCTGTTAAAGGCGTAAAAATGTCAGCAGCTTTACCAGCTGTGGTGATAAAAGGTGATGTGATGCAAGGTGGAAGCATTGCTAGATATATATGTCTGTGAAGTTATTGCATCAAGACACTGGAATGTTTTTGGATGTGTTTAACCATAAAGACCAGACTGAAGTGAAAGAAAAAAGCGAAGATGTTTATGTCTTATGCACTTTTAAGGTCACTGACTGACACCAAATGTTAAATAAGAGGATGACAACTTTTTTTCCCCCCTTTTTTATTTGTTGTTGTACAATGCCATGCAATATGTGTGTTACATTCTGACTGCAATGTACTCTATGTATAATATCACATAACATGATATATTGTATATTATGTATATTTCTGACAGACTTATGTCCAGAATGTCATGTGTCATTTTGAACATTAGATATTGAATTTAACCACATTTTGAGTTTGTTGTACATCCATCCAGACCAAAAAAAAAAATCATTACAAATGCCAGCATACAGTTTAAAATTGTTCAATATTGGGAGCGCACTATCGACAGACACACAATGCAACGACACCAAACAACATAAACAAAAGAAACTGCTCACAGCTGGAAAAGACTGAAGTAACTTGTCACCTTTAGAAAACTAAACAATCAATCGTGACTGTCAAGTTTTCAAATGTGAAACTGGTTTGTTCCCCAGCTGGTGTCCATCAGAAACGGTGATTATATACGTTCCTGTAATAGAAGGCAAAGAACAGTCACTTATTTGAAATGAAGTGCAAATAAATCCCTTTTTTTTCTCAGGTCTACACTCAGGTATATACACTTATATACACATATACTCACATATATTCCTGCATTTTTTTCTTTTTTTTTGCTGGAAGCAGACAAACCAGTGATCCTGAATACAAAGACCGGCCGCATGTAAGTGTGACTCCTCCGAGCCGGCCCGTCCCGCTGTGTGTTCCTGGTGAGAGCGCGGACGCCAGGACACGAGTGTCCGTCCTCCCTCCTGCCTGCAGCCACTGGACAGGACAGACTTTGATCTGCTGATCCCCCTGCAGGGACCAACCAGCCGCACCTGAACACCTGACTTCCTTCCTCTGGCTTTGAAGAGAGGCCGTGTCAAAAGAGACCACAAACAACACAACACACACACAAACACACACACAGAGCTGTTTAGGGCTTCGCAGTCCTGATAAAGGAAGGTGAGATAAATTCAGAGCCTCGGTATAAACAGATGAAGGTTAGCTACAAAACAATAATCATTTGCCTCTTTTGGTAGGCTACTAAGAAGGTTTTCCTCTTTCAGTATGATGATGTTGGAGAGGAGTATGACAAGTAGAAAGATGTATGTAGGGCTGGAAGGCTTTTATAGACATATGACACAAAGAGAAGCGCTTCAAGTGAACTTGAGCTAAATTATTTCCATATTTTATATTGTTCTGTAAATATACTGCCAGACAAGCAACGTCATTGGTTATGTTACCTTGTATATTTCTCAAAGAACTTCAGCACAAAGTCAAGAGGTTGTAATATACGGCACAAATTAACAAAGCACGGTGAATGGAACCACGTTCCCGCACATGCTCAGTGGAATCAGCTACTCTCCAGAGTCTGAAAACGTGCTCGCTGTTTGGAGCTGTCGATGATGATGAAGTGCAGCGGTGTGACTCGCTGTTTTGAATAGTCTTTTGGACAACAACGGGCTTTACAGATAAATCAGGCTTTGGATACACGCACGATGATTGTAAGTGGATCGGTTCATTGTTGGTTCGGATCCAAACATGAGACTTGTTGACAATGAGAGATGTGTCTCTTGCGATCATTTGAATAAAGACTCTCTCGGTAGCAAAGATGGACGTAGCAGGATATTGGGATATTGTTTTTACCACCACTTACAGACCTTTTCAACCAAATAGTTCCAAGAACTCAGAACCTGAACTGGGACTTTAAAGTCTCTTTTTTTTTTTGCATTCCTGTTTGCAGCATCAGTAGCGTCTAAGGACCCATTTAAGACATATTAGATGAGTTCTTGCTATTTACTGTGGTGCAAATCTGATTTTTGAATAGCTGTATTAAATGGATGCAGAGGAGATCTGCAGAGGTGGAAAAGGAGACTCCAGAACATGCATCTCCAAAGTAGACAATCAGCTGAGTACTTGATGGTTATTTATATCTTCTTCAGTACATAACCTGATGAAATACATAGAAAATTAAGCTTCAAATCTCTTGATCACTTGATTCTCTCAGCTCATTCTCACACACTCTTGTTTCCTGCGGTGAAAACTCGCTTTTAGGGTTGGTTGAGGGTGGAATACTGGGTGCACAACTTCAACACTAGATACTGCACTCTATATATCCTGTCTCCTACCAACAGTCAATGTCAGTGTCTTACAGTGCTGAAGGGAGCCGCGGAGGAAAAAGAAGATGATAGGGGAACAGAGAGCGGGAATCAAGTGTGCAGATGGTGGAACAGTTGTTGTCAAACTCTGCGAAAACAGTGTGATGTGCTTAACAAGACAAGTCTCTCTTTTCTCCCTCTCTGTCTCTTGCCTCTCCCCTTCATGCTTGTCTCTTTCGTTTCCTCTTTCACCTCATCTCCTTTCGTCCCGCTTATCTCTCCCTTGCAGTCCCGTCCTCCCTCCCCCCCCAAAAAAAATTTGTCTCCCTCTGCGCTCTCTCTCGCCCCGTCCGTGTTCTCTCTGTCTGAGTTCTTTAAGCGAGTGCTGCTAACTTTGTGTTCGGGGGGGAAGATGCAAATTAGCCTCACACAGAGTTGTTGGAGTGGAAACACCTTTCTTTCCATATGGAGTGATGCTCAGAAGAGGAGCTCGTGTGTGTATATACAATGTGGATTTGTGTGTGTAGTCGTGAGAACCGACTTCTGGACATTGTGGGGACAATTTGTCCGGTCCTCACAAAGACAGAAATATTGAATTTGAGTTTTAGTGGTTAAAGATTCTATGAAATGTTCACTTAAAGAGGATGTGTGCATATTTCCAGGGTCTATATTTATATTCTGGAGCTTTAATGGAATACCTTGATGTTTTTTTCCAACATGATGTCTCAAACGGTATTTTAAAGGTTTAAAATAAACTGTACACGCATATAATTCATCAAAACAAGTGTTAGTTTTCTAACACTTGTCGGCAGGTGTTTGTGTCACATCTTAAACTATTCTTCTCCTCCTTCCCCCTACGGTCCTGTCATTGTCACAGTGGACTAGGGGAACATTCATTGTTGAGGTTTAACCATTCCTAGACCTCTACGACTGGCGTCCCTGTTTCATAGAGATAATATTAGAATGACGCCGACCGAGGAGCCGACATTGAAGAGGTTGACTCTTCAGGTGAGGAATCGCGTGAAGTAAAACGCAAAAAAAGGGCCTCCTGAATCCAGGGCAGCGCTTCACATTCACTTTCTATTCCGAGCGACCACCTGCTGGTATGTCAGGCTGCGGCAAGTCCTGTGTGTGCCGGAGGCGTAAAATGACACATCGTGGACGCCGTGTTTTGACATCATGTGATGATGTGTCTTGGACCGGAGGGTGAAGATGTATTCCAATACGATGCAAAGCTATAGGCACAGGAATCCAAACAGACGTGAAAAATAGATTTAATTTAGGTGAAACTGAAGAGCATTTGAAGAGCTTTCAATTTAAGTGAGTTTACATGACATAGATGAGGATAAATTAGCTGGACGAGGAAAAACACAAATGCATTTGGGTCCGAATCGTTTCGTTCAGACCACATCACTCATATCGCGTTGCTTCCTTTGACCCGGGGTAGACCACGTTCGTTGACCCGCTGTCCAACCTAACTAATTACACGTTGAATCAAGATAATGAGGCCATTTATTAATAGATGCAAAGGCACACAGATTGGATGTCATAATCAAGACGGGTATCCAGCTACAGGTCATATTTAAATACCAGGTACGGGGCCAAACAGTAACACTGGCTCTCTTGCCTACAGTTAATAATAACTACACACATATAAGCCCCCTCGAGCCACTCATAGCCTGAAAACACATTCATTGGCTGTTTATAGACAATAAAGAGAAAAATAGCTAAAGAGTTAGTTAAAGTGCTCAAAATGTCTGCAAGTTTTAGAACAAGTCCTTCCAATTAAACAATAAAACATCTAGTTTGTCCGCTATGGTTAAGGTTTGGTTAGGATTAAGGTTGGGGAATAATCCTGGTAATGATGATAAAAGAAACTCACCTTGACTGATGATATGAAACGGTTAATGAACAACTGTCTCCCATGTTTGTTGACCCATCCATCCACACTGACCTCCTCCCTGTGCAGGCTTTGTAGCTCTATAACATCACATAAAATGACTGACCTATGGCCACTAGAGGGCTTTGTCACTTGAACGTAAACATATGCCGTTTCGGGGGATTTGCTGAAATGAACGATGCTATCGAGTTTCTTGGGAGGTCAGTCTCATTTGTAGGGAGCTAATTTCAGGATTTTCGTTTTTCTCTTCTCATCTGAAATCTAATTTAAAGGATTTGACAATAAATGATCCTACTTACAAGTACAGTACGAGTCAAAAGTTCGGACACACTTTCTCGGGAATGGGATGGTGTGTCCAAACCTTTGACTGGTACCGTAATATGTATGCATCCATCCATTGGTTTGGCTCCAAACATGAGATTTATTGATATTAAGAAAAATATAGAAAATCTCCAGCCAACTCCTTTAAAGTTTGGCTGCTGGACAAAACAAATGAAATGTCTGAATCTGTAAATAACCAGAAAAAGGAAACCAAAAGGACACCAAGACATGTCTGACAGAGGACGAGCCGGGCAGCAACCTTAGGAGAGGACACAGTTGTTCAGTTTCTGTTTCAGCTTCAGTTTTCAGCCGCATGGTTTGGAGAATTTAAACCATTCGGTCAAAAGTTCAATTGATCCTTCCTCTGCAAAGCCACCATTTGCACTAATTTACTTCATGCTAGAGAAACAAACAGCAGGAATGCAACTGTTGCATGCAGAGTTTTTACACAATATCACCAAGGTCTTCATGCCACACAAGGAAAAAGAGAAATGAAACGGAAAGTGCTCTTTAGGAATCTGGTTTTAAGTAATCTTCACTTTTTGAATATAAAAATCATGAAATAGACATTAAATAAAACATGTTCTTTGCTAATGGTGAAAAAAAAAAAAAACACATGAGGAGCGAGGTGCTCTTAGATTTTGAATGACAAAAGAATGGATTTTTTTTTAACAAAAGAGAGTGTGATTAGGAGAGAGAAGAAAGTGAAATGTGTCGTGATTGAAAGGCGGCCTTTAAAAGATGGCGTTTTCAAAGGTTGTTTTAAGTTACAGACAAAATAGTTCTCTATTTAAGGCCTATAAAAAGAGCTAAAAAAAAAAAAAGTTATATTCAGTGAAGGATGTGTGAGAGCGAGTATTTGTAACTCGGCCTTCACTACTGCAAATACATGCATGTGTCAGTGTGTGAGTCAGAGTGGCAGAGAAAAAATAATTAAGGGTGTGTGTGACGTGAGTGTTGCGAGGGAAAAAGAAGTGAGGATATGATGACTATTTGCTTCCTGTTATAGTGCTTTCCACTTTCCATTTTCAATGAAGATGCTAATTTAAATATGCAATTCCCCTGGAATTCCTCCTCTATTCGAACGTAAGCATTTCTTTTCTTTTTTTTATATTTTCAGAGAGAGTTTATCTTTAACTTTAGTTTTACTGAAGTTCTTTGCAATATACAATGTAGTTCAAAGTCAAGAGGTGGTGATATGTAGCACACATGCCTTCGAAGCACCGTAAACACAATCATATTTCCGCACATGCTCAGTGCAACAAGAGTAAAATTAGTCTTTGAAGCCATTTTTAAACAGACCGACATGATTAAACCTCTTCATAATTAAGGAACACGTCACCCATGTGCGCATGTTTTTAATAGTTTTTGGACAACAATAGAGAAGAATTAGATATATCAGTCTTTGGATACACACACACAATACTTGTTAGTAGATGAGTTCGTTGTTTGGTTTGGTTTCTGCACAAGAGATTTGCTGACAATAAGAAAAATATAGAAAATCACCAAACATATCTTTTACCTCACAATGTTTAGAGTACCGGTGACCCAAAAGGGACACGAGGGAAAATGATGTAAAATAAAGAAGAAAGAAAAAAGTTTGTATGTGTGATGTACCAGTCAAAAGTTAGGACACATGGGAGAGCGGGTCAAAACTTTTGACAGATTATGTCATACACAGCTACAGATTCAGTGACAGCATAAGGGTAGAGAACAGATCGAAGGAGTTTTATTTTTCCAACTTTCATCCAATCACGTTGCCAAACAGGCGTGTAGATTTTAGATGACTCTGCAAAAACCCCAAATTATATCCACTGCAAACAGTTTTAAAGTCCTTTTTTTTAATACAATATACAAAATCTGCACATGCCAACTACAGTAAAGGTAAAATACAGGACATTGACACAGCAGACGTGTTGTCTGGTTTGACCTACTAAAACATTTGAGTGGCTTTGAGTAGGAAAACAAATGAAATATATTCATGATTGTTTGTCACATATATTCAGTATAAAAATGTCTGCATTATGGCTCCCATAAAAATGTAATTGCTGATGCAAATCAGTTTCATATTTAAGAGACAGTGTTTTTCCCTTTAAATGTTTTTGCAGGGATGTCGTACAGGTTACAAAGCTCTCTGAGGTAAATTTCTTGTAAAAAAAAACAAAAACAAAACAATAAAAATACACGTGTAGTTTGGTCCAAATTATTCTCCCTCAGTTAAAATTTATGAAGGGTGTTTCTACTCTGAATTGGGCTGGAAGTGTTTGTGTTGCTGCTCTAGTTTCCATATCAGCTCTCTCTAAAATGTTTTGCTCTCCATCCCCTCAGGAGAGGCACACTATGGTCTCCACTCACTGCGAAGCCACCAGAATATAAAAGAGCCCTGCTTGAATTTGCTCATATTCTGTGTCTCCTGTTCTATAACCCTCTGCGGATATTGGCAACACTCAATCCTTAAGAAAATGATCCGATGTCACTGGTGAGCAGATGAATAAACTAAACACTTCCCCGCCGCTTCACGTTTTAGCGTTTTAGCCCCCGAATCCCGCTGCGTAAATCATCCTCGCGAATAAACATCTTTGCCCGGAGCCTCCGCGGGCTGTTCTCGCTGCTGTTCGACACCTTTAAAAATTCATTTATGTGAAACATGTACGCCTGTGAATCATTTCTCATTTGACTCATCCGGGGCCTTATCTACAGTTTTTTTTAAGCTGGTAATCGTGTTTCATGCTAATTAGGATCTGATTGGACGAACAGACACGTCCTAATTGCTCGTTATACCCCGTTTTGTGTGAGCTGTCATCTTAGGTGAGAGGTGCCTGCGTGCTGAGCCTGAGAGGCTTCACATACATACATATTCACTCACACACACACACACACACACACACAGAAGTGCACACACACAAGCACACACAAACCTTTTGTGTTTTATTTTATTTCTTTCGGTCACATCATTACACTCCCCGATATTACAAAAAGCAGAGACAAGCAGTCATGCTGTTACACGCCACTGAGTTATATTTTTAGTCTCGTTTGCACCATAAAGCGCTGCAGTTAAAGCCACAGTTCACCCTTTAGCAAACACGTTCGCCACTGTTCAGCAAAGTGCTTCCATCTAGCAATTATTACCATCATTATTCTGTCATCACTGTTGTGCTCCTCGCTGCCCACACTGATTTCCACATCGATTTTCTCTCCATCCAGCTGAAGGCGATGCGCTTCTCCCCCTTATTGCCTTTGAAACTTTGTTCATTCGTCACATTAAAAGGTTGATATTTCTATTAACACTTTGCCCCCAAAAAGATCAAACGTCATCAACCGGGGCCACGTTGGGAGAGAAGGTTGTAATTCAGCGGAAGCTGCGGGTTAAATGAAGAGTTCATGTTTGTTGAGGACTCGTCTGATTTGTAAATTATGCTTTTCATCAATCAGAGATGCACTTCCACCTGGGTATTGGGAGGCGGCTGCATCGATGATTATTAGTTGTTCGCACAATGAGCGTGAGTCAGTGAGGCTGACAGTAAGCTCTCTGAAAAGCTACAATTAGAGACGCGACGAACGAGGACCGGAATATTTATACAGAAATTCAGCTCCACATGATATTCGAGCACGTTCACTAGACACAAACAAAACGGGCATCTGCTCATAAGAACATTGCTGCACAGTGCTACAAAACTTCACAGGTACCTTTAATCATTGTTTGGCAAAAGCCTGAAAAGCCTTTACCCATTAATTTCACTTTTTTTTTTTCTTTAAACTCGAAGGGCAGATTCATAATGTGATGAAGAAATGAGGATGGTTACTTTGTTCCTGCTTGAGCCTGTAGTAAAACGTTAAAATAACAGACGTCAGGAGATTAATCGCCTGTAATCTATAAACTATATCTGGCTACATAAAGATAGAAATATAAGGCAGTTATGTTATTCCATCCTTATTGGTTTTAATCAAAGTCAACAACTTCATTCTCTGTGTTTATAAAATGGGTAAATTGCTAAAATATTATAACTATTTATTATATATTGCCGTCTTATTGGGCTCTAATCCTTTGGTAATTTGTGGATTACACAGTACACATGCTTAATGGACTTTCCTGAATTTCTCAGGCAATAGTTATTCTGTAAATGTAAACTTAAGCCGAGCAGACACTCAGGCTTTTTCCCTGGATTCTTCTGAGACAAAGGTGGTAAAAAGGCTGGAGAATGTGTGTGATGCAGTGCACACGGTTTGTGCACGTGCACCTTGAGACTTGTGTTGTGCTCTTAAGTGGAAAAAAACCAAACAATTTGACAGACAAAAGTGTCCATACAGATTTAATTTGTATACCAAGATGGAACAAAAAGATGAGAAATAAAAGGTTGATGACCAAATGACTGATGAGTGTTTATTTTGTAGGCCTTGGTATTTATTCCAAATTGAATAAATAGAGAAGATTCACTGATGTCCTTACTCTAGTAAAATACAATATGAAATATAACTGGCAAATAAAATAAATGGCCTTACTATTTTAAAAAAAGATAACTGCATTAATTAATCAATGATTTCATGTGAAAGCATCTTACAGTCTCCTGCCTGTATGAGAATAACAAACTGAGAGGGAGGCGGAGTGCTCCGCTGCGTTATTAACGTCATGCCTCCAGCAGTGGAGAGCAGCCTCTCTGCTGCACTGTCAGCTTCAGGGGGAAAGTCATCGCTGTCCAACACGCTGAGCAGCAGGTGCAGGCTTTCTGAGGCTCAAACAGACTGAGCACAGACAGAGTTATTTTCTCCACCTCAGAGATGGTTTAAGTTGTTTAACGCCGCAGCGTGTGTTGGTCAGCTGCTTTCATTTGTTACCGCCGGAGATCGCTGCTCTGCTCCGCTAACGTTTAGTCTCTGATTGATGGCGTAAAGAGTTCACAATACATACTCCATGATGTTCTCACAAAAGGTAATGATTCAGTCATTAAATCAAAACTTGCTGCCTGTGTTGAATATGAATTACAAGATAACCGCAGCGTGTTTGATCGCCGTGCGCTATCCAGGTGCAACCTCGCAGTCGAGTTCCGCCTTTTTCATTCTGTCAGCGGGATTTTCAACAAAAGGCGGGCTGCCAGCAATACAAAGGCGACCTGCCTTTGAGTTAGACAGGCAGAGAAAACCTTGGACACGATACAATTTTATTAATGTTGTTTGTTTATTGCCTGAACTCACACTATGTGTTTTAAGTGCACTTTCTGTAAGGCCAAAAGCATCATTTGTTCACCTTGAGTTCACATACAGCTGAGTGGTTTTATAATGTGTGAACGCCCTTGTGTACAAATCAATTAATGTGCAAACAAATAAAAAAAATATATATATAAAAATACCACAGCATGGGGATAAGCGTGGTGATAAATGCTCTGCAGAAACCCCTGAGGCTGTATTGTCCAATCACACTGTGAGGGGTTTTTTGTATTTGGAGAAAATGAAGCTCTACTGTATGACATAAAGGCGTAAGCTGTATCAGGCTACACAGACAACACTTTGTTACAATAATGCAATGTCTGAAAATGTTCTCTTTTACTCCAATGACTGTTTGTTTTGACACGTTACATTGCTACCATGCCATTTAAAGACTTTCTCAGCATAAATAACAATAAAAAACCTGCGTGTAGCCGTACATATACTTTCATACATCAGGCCACTTCACCTCCGAATGACTGTGAGCATATTCTGAATATTTTTTTTTTTTTTATCACAGCAGTGTAACACACAACAGTAATAACATGCTGTCAACATAGTATTACATCTTCATCCAGCAGCTCCACTCTATTATTCTCATTAAAAGCAGCCAGCCTGAACAGCAGCGGCCTGATGTAGGCTAGCAGTGTGTGTGTGTGAAGTCTCTCCTACATTAGCCAGAGGCAGACTGTTACTGAAGCCGCTGTAGTACGTACAAACACACACATTGATAGTCTATCACA